>JBBGZY010000992.1:10597500-10767868 GCA_037952925.1 Lithobates clamitans
GCTGCTGATATTCACACAGAGTGTTTCAAAAATGATTTCTTTATTATTTGTCGTGATCTCCTGAATAATATTAGTTATTTTTTTCGTCAGATCTCCATGTTTTGTATTTATTTTTATAGTGATTTTTTTTTATCAAGATCTCCCGTTTTATTTATTTTTTCTAGTGATCTCCATACTATTTTTTTTCATTTTGTGTGCCAAGTTACCACAACACCATTATTATCTTGAATTTTTTAACCTCAAGGAGGTTGGTTGGTGTCCCTTGTTAATTTGACATTGTATTTTTTGAAATGCACCTGCCTACTCACAAACAACAAAAAGGGGTCCAATGGACTCGGTCAGCGCTTATGAGTATGCTTAATCATAAACCATGAGCAATCAATATGATATGAGTTCATTCATTGAAGTCCGTACATCAATATGATCAGCACATTAATTATTACTGAGAAACGACAAGTCCTTTTGAAAAACGTTCTTCTAGAGCAAACTTCTCAGAGAGCCGCTGTCACCAAAAAGAAGTCCAAACCACACATGCTCGAATAAAGGGGGGTGTGTGCAAGAGAACCCCCTCTTAATAAAACTCTTACCAGATAAGAGCTTGATCTTAGTGTGTATGTCATCAAAATCGGTGGAAATCCAAGCCGATATCCTCCTTCCTTTATCCAAAACGGAGCCGCACTCAGATAATTCAGTTATACAGGCAATGAAAGAGAGGGATCGGACATAGCATGATCTCGTTTATACTAATTTTATTGTAAAAAACAGAAGAAATAGGGGAGAGAACCCCCCTTCAAGATGTACACTTACAAGAATGTGCAAATAAATAAGCAGTGTTCACAAAAGTGCATCAGATAACCACAGGTTCCACAGCGTCTCCTACTGTCCTCAGCAGATAACTTCCACGGGGATCAGAGCTGTCTTTCCCTGAGTTCAATGATGGGTCTACGTACGTCGTATGGCTCCACCCTGATGCGTTTTGTCACTCATGACATCATCAGAGGGTCAGGGAAAGACAGCTCTGATCCCCATGGAAGTTATCTGCTGAGGACAGTAGGAGACGCTGTGGAACCTGTGGTTATCTGATGCACTTTTGTGCTTATTTATTTGCACATTCTTGTAAGTGTACATCTTGAAGGGGGTTCTCTCCCCTCTTTCTTCTGTTTTTTACAATAAAATTACTATAAACGAGATCATGCTATGTCCGATCCTTCTCTTTCATTGCCTGTATAACTGAATTATCTGAGTGCGGTTCCGTTTTGGATAAAGGAAGGAGGATATCGGCTTGGATTTCCACCGATTTGGATGACATACATGCTAAGATCAAGCTCTTATCTGGTAAGAGTTTTATTAAGAGGGGGTTCTCTTGCACACCCCCCCTCTTTATTCGAGCACGTGTGGTTTGGACTTCTTTTTGGTGACAGCGGCTCTCTCTGAGAAGTTTGCTCTAGAAGAACGTTTTTCAAAAGGACTTGTCATTTCTCAGTATTAATTAATGTGCTGATCATATTGATGTACGGACTTCAATGAATGAACTCTTATCATATTGATTGCTCATGGTTTATGATTAAGCATACTCATAAGCGCTGCCCGAGTCCATTGGACCCCTTTTTGATGTTTATTACTGATTTTTTTCCATTTAGGAAAGATTTTTTTAGGCAGCAGCTGTTGCCATTCATTTTGGCTGGTAGAAATGATTTGTCTTAGATAGTTCATTTCTCCTGAAGCTCTTGTTTTACAATGCGACAATAGGCCTCGTCTCATTTATATTTTATCTACTCACAAACAAACTGTCCTTTTTGAAGTAAAACACATAAGCAAGTATTTTAAAAAAAAAATAGCCATTTATTATGGGTCATAACAAAATAAAGAGGAAGGCATCACTGGATAAACTTCTGAAATTTGCAAAGCCTTTGTACCCCAGGGCACACATCAAAACTATTTTATAGGCAAAATTGGTGGCCTGAGGAGTCCATATAATAGTGAGCACAATCTGGTCCAGGAGTCCAAGAGCTCAGGAACAGCAGCAAATGACATATGTGTCCCCAGTGTGAAGTTTGGTGAGAGACAGCCTGCATCTTTTCCAAGACCAGACTGAACCCAGGCCATCACACTCTTGTCTTCCTTAGACGCTTCCTTCCATGCTGTGGCTCTGGTGTTGGAGTTGTGGCAGGAGGTGGAGGAGGACGATGGTCGACCTCCTGGCTGCCACTTACACCCGTCACCTCCTGGCTGAGGCTTTCCTGTGTATGAAAATGGGACATAGTTTTAGTTTTTTGATCATCAATCACACACAATTTTGAGCTCATGACTGTGCAAATCGAACGTTAACAAATATAAAAGACTATCATTCTGAGCCCAGTATTTTTCATTATTGTCCCAATCCTTTTTGGCCACTACTGTCTATTGATATGTAAACCACTTTGTTAAATCAGCAATTAGTGATCAATAATAACATCTAGTTAACATCATTATTTTATGGCAAGAAATATTTTGAACAATGCTCTAACTGACTCAAGCTGGGCTCCTCCACATCTTCCTGGGTGAAAGGCCCAGGTTGGACATAGGAAGCCTCAGCTGAGGTGGAAGGAAGCCTTGAAGGAAGAGTGGAGAGTGCTGGCCTGGGTTCACTCTGGTCTGACAGAAAATGCAGTCTGTTATAGTACCACAGCCTGGGTACATAAACGTCATCTGCTGCTCCTGATCTCTGGGAATTCTGGACCTTCTTTCGCTCCCTAGGATAAGTACTCCTCATGCCACCAATTTTGGCCTTCAAATAAGTGATGTCTGCAGTGGGGATCATCGGCTTCACAAATTCAAGCAGTTTCTCCAGCGCTGCCTTCCTCTTTCTTAGCTTATTAAAAATGGGTGGTTCACCTGCCACAGACAGGGCAGCTCCCTGAACATGTCAATGAATATTGCTAGAAATTCCCTATCATTGAATGGATCCATTTTCTCTGCAAGACACAACACAAGACAAACCCTAATGTCAGGCTAAATTCTTCTAATCTTGTCCCAATATCAGCCTCAATCTATAAGCAGTATAGGCCACTGATGCACCAAGTTCAAATTGTACCTTAGTTATTATGTTCAGCGCTTCCTCTACTCCTTCCTCCGCTCACAGATCGTACGCATGACGCACGCTTTTGAAATCGATCTGAAAAGCATGAGGCCGAAAAGCGCCAATTGTCTCTCACCAAACTTCTACTAACACGAGATAAACACGAGATTAGCAGAAGGAGCCCAAAGGGTGGCGTACTGGCTATTGAACTTTCCCTTTTCTAGTGCCGTTGTGCGTGTTGTATGTCACCGAGTTCTTGACGTTCGTAAGTTCCGACAACATTTGTGTGACCGTTTATATGCAAGACAAGTTTGAGCCAACATCCGTCGGAAAAAAACATGGATTTTGTTGTCGGAAAATACTATCGTGTGTACGCGGCATAAGAAGCACTCTAAAGGAGTGTTTTACTATGGGAGTGAATGATTCATCGCAATCTTCACCAAATCTTTGGGAGTAACCCTTGGCAACTAGTCTGGTTTTGTATTTGTGGATAGCACCCTCACCTAGCAGAAGGGTCAAAAGGGTCACTGGTTCAAATCTCGACCACGACACCATCTGCCTGGAGTTCTCCCATGTTCTCCTTGTGCTTGCGTGGGTTTCCTCCGGGTACCCCGGTTTCCTCCCATACTCCAAAGACATTGTCTACAAATTGGCCCCAGCATATGTATATGTGTACGTGTCTATGTGTTTGTAAGTGTGTCGGGACCCTGCAGGGTAAAGGACAGCGCTATATCAAGACTCAACTTTCTATAGTTTTGCGGTTAGGAAGTAACTCTGTGAGTGTCCAGGTTTTATTTTCTTGAAGTGACTTTTTTTCTTCTTCTGCTGCCTTTCTCCATTTATTGGCTTCACATTTTGGCAGTTTTTCTATGCCTTTCCAGGATGTTGGTTTAAGTATGCTGTGTGCGAGCTGGTATCCCCTTTGTAGTCCGAGTGGATCTTCTGACTTCAGGCAGTTCAGCAGGATCTGGTGGGGAACTTGATTTAGGCATTGTGAGTTCCACCTCTTGTTCTGACTCCTGCACAGGTTCGCTTTGGTCGACCCTTTCTTCTGGTTTTCTTGGCATATTCACTTCACAGCTTTCAGAGATTGGTGTTTCTGATGATGGGCTCTCATCAAAATAAACACTGCGGATTATTGTCACGTAGTCATTCTTTGGGTGTAGGATTCTGCAACCCATAGTTTGCTCGCTGTAGGCTACTAGAATGCTCTCTATGGCTCTGTTCTCCAGCTTGGATCACTTTTCACTTGGAATATAGGCATATGCTTTACATCCAAACTCTGATGTACCCTATGCTAGGCTTTGATCCATGCCACATTTCGAATGGAGTACTTTTAATGGCTTTTGAAGGTAGCCTGCTCTGTAGGTAGGGTGCAGTCATGACTGCTTCTCCACAGTACTTGTGAGGTAGGTTGGCATTCGACAAATGCACCTGGCCATTTCTAGAAGAGTGTGATTTTTTTTCCTTTCTGCTACACCGTTTTGTTTAGGAGTGCATGGTGCGCCACCAGTGCCAGCAATCAGTACCTACAAGTGCCAGCCATCAGTGCCCACAATTGCCAGCAATCAATGGCCATTAGTGATGCCAGTCAGTGCTGGCTATCACTGCTCCACATTAATGACCATCACTGCTCCCCATCAATGCCCATCACTGCTGTCCATCAATGCCACTCATCAATGCCCATTGGTGCCGCCTATCAGTGCCGCCTATCAGTGCTCGTTACTGTCACATATCAGTGCGATCTATAAGTGCTCATAAGTGCGGCATATTCGTGCCTCCTCATCAGTGCCACCTAATCAGTGCCCATAAGTGCTGCCTCATCACTGCCCATAAATGCCACCTCATCAGTGCAGCCTATCAGTGCCCATCAGTGCCACCTCATCAGTGCCCATCAGTGAAGGAGAAAAAATTACTTATTTACAAAATTTACTGACAGAAACTAAGAAAAACTTTTTTGTGGTTAACCACTATAGCAGAATTATAGGCCGGACGGTGGTTCAGTTATCGTGAGTGGGAGTCATATGGCGTAGAGCAGGATAACAGCCGTCAAGCATCGCAGTGATCGGTGGTGCGGTGTGTCAGTCTGACACATCGCTACATCGGTCTCGGTAAAAAGCCTCCGGTGGAGGCTCTTTACCATGAGATCAGCCGTGTCCAATCATGGCTGATCACGATGTAAACAGGAAGAGCCATTGAACGGCTTTTCCTCACTCGTGTCTGACAGACGCGAGTAGAGGAGAGCCGATTGGCTGCTCTCTTGACAGGGGGGGGTCTGTGCTGATTATCAGCACAGCCCCCCTCAGATGCCGCCCAGGACCACCATCATGCCGCCCAGGACCACCAGGATGGCCATCCACACTGGATCAACAGGTATGCCTCTGCTAGACCACCAGGGAAATGCAAATCTGTGTCAAGGCAGCTGCCAATCAATGCCCAGGCAGCTGCAAATCAGTGCCCACTCACAATGTCTACCACTGCCAGTGCCACCAGGGATGTCTATCCGTTGCAGTATATCTGTGCCACGTATTAGTGCCCATCAGTGCCACGTATCAATGCCCATCAGTGTCCAGCAGTGCCACCTATCAGTGCCCAGCAGTGCCGCCTATCAGTGCCACCCAAAGGCACTCATCTTTGCAGCCTTTCAGTGCCCATCAGTGTCGCCTATCAGTGCCCATTAGTGCCCACCAGTGCCACCCATAAGCATAGTTGCCAACATTGTAAAAAAAATTTCGGGACACTTTTTTGGCTGTAGGTGGAGTCACACTATAATTAGGGGCGGTGCATGCGTTTGTAGGCGTGGCAAAGGAAAAAAATGCCACGCAAAAAAAAAAATGGGCGTGAAAGGGGTAAAGGGGGTAGAGGGAGAGGGATGGAGGAACAGCAGACCCAGATCCTACACCACAATAGCAATGTGTATTCCAGAGTTTAACAAATCAGCAGATAAAGATACTCCAAACACCTGGTGTTGGTGCTTCAATCATGGTTGTTATGGTGTCAGGATAATTGAAGCGCATTATTTCTTTTATTACATTGTAATATAAAATAAATCATTCAACTCACCATAATGCAGAATCAGTGGGACCCCTGAGCGTGTCACCTGCCACCAGAGGCCATCAGGTTCCCCCCAGCAGAGTCCGTCCTTACATCGGGTGCCCCCAGCAGAGTCCGTCCTTACATCAGGTGCCCCCAGCAGAGTCTGTCCTTACATCAGGTGCCCCCAGCAGTGTCTGTCCTTACATCAGGTGCCCCCAGCAGAGTGCCTCCTTCCATCAGGCATTCCCAGGGGAGTGCCTCTTACATCAGATGTCCCCAGCAGAGTGCCTCTTACATCAGGTGTCCCCAGCAGAGTGCCTCAAATCAGTGCCCCCAGCGGAGTGTTAGCTGCAGATGGAGTGTTGGCTGCAGTCTAGCTACATCTCCTCAAGAGTGGTGACAAGGGGGGAGAGGTGTGTGGGTGGAGGCATGGTAACTTGGGGTGTTACAGGCTGACTTGGGGAAGGGTGGAGGCATGGTGATGATTTGGGGGTGCAGGCATGAAAGGTGACCAGGGGGGTGCAGGCATGGTGGTGACTAGGCCGGAGGGGGTGCAGGCATGGTGGTGACTAGGCCGGAGGGGGTGCAGGCATGGTGGTGACTTGGGGGAGGGGGTGCAGGCATGGTGTTGACATGGGGGGAACAGGTATGGTGATGACATGAGGGAGGGGGGCAGGTATGGTGGTGACATGGGGGGAGGGGGCTGCAGGTATGGTGGTGATATGGGGGGAGGGGGCTGCAGGTATGGTGGTGTTATGGGGGGGGTTGCAGGTATGGTGGTGATATGGGGGAGAGGGTGTTGCAGGTTATGGTGGTGACACGGGGGGAGGGGTAAGCAGGTATGGTGGTGACGCGGGGGGAGGGGGGAAGCAGGTATGGTGGTGACACGGGGGAAAGCAGGTATGGTGGTGACACGGGGGAGGTGGGAAACAGATATGGTGGTGACACAGGGGGAGGGGGGAAGCAGGTATGGTGGTGACACGGGGGGAGGGGGGAAACAGGTATGGTGGTGACATGGGGGAGGGGGGTGCAGGTATGGTGGTGACACGGGGAAGGGGGTTGCAGGTATGGTGGTGACATGGGGGGAGGGGTACAGGTATGGTGGTGACACGGGGGAGAGGGTTGCAGGTATGGTGGTGACACGGGGGAGGGGGGAAACTGGTATGGTGGTGAAATGGGGGGACGGGGTGCAAGGGGGAGCCAAGACCATCAGTGCACCGGTCCTTCCATCAGTGTGACTGTGTCCCCGCTCATCGCAAGGGGGGAGCCAGGACCATCAGTGCACTGTCCCCAGCCAGCGAGCCCTGGTCCTTCCATCAGTGGAGCTCGGCGGACACACGGGGCAGAGCGGAGAGTTGGCGGCAGCGGACGGGTGGAGACTGAACATTTCCTTGTGTTCAGTGGAGAGCGAGGAGGGGTCCGCCAATCCTTGTAGCCAATAGGCTTCAGTATACAATAGAATTTTCTATTTGTACACTGAAGAGAGAAGTCGATTGGCTGCCCCTCTCCTCTGCACTGAACACAAGGGGAAACAACACTCGTGGAGGCGATGGTGGCCATTTTTGTGTAGCCGTTGACGTTTTTTGCCAAAAACATTCCCAATTTTCTCGGGACAAAACCAAAATCCCGGGAAAACAATCGGGACAAGCTTAAATCAGGACGAGGGTCCCAAAATCGGGATTGTCCTGGGAAAATCGGGACTGTTGGCAGCTATGCATGAGTGCTCATCAGAGCCGCCTATCAATGCCCAGCAGTGCTGCATATCGGTAACCAAACTACATTTTTATCATTTTCTTCCCACAAATAGAGCTTTCTTTTGGTGGTACTGTATTTGATCTCCTCTGCAGTTTTTATTTTTTGCTAAACAAACTAAAAAAGACTGACATTTTTGAAAAAAAAGTTTTTCTTCATTTCTGTTATAAAATTTTGTTTTCTTCTTCACTGACGGGCACTGATGGGCACTGATGAGGAGGCATTGATATGTAGAATTGATGGGCACTGATATGCAGCACTGATGGGCACTGACAGTCGGCATTGATGGGCACTGACAGGCGGCACTGATGGGCACTGACAAGCGACATTGATGGGCACTGACTGGCGGCACTGATTGGCATTGATAGGCGGCACTGATAGGTGGCATTGATGGACACTAATAGATGGCACTGATGGGCAGCACTGATTGGGCAGGTACTGACAGGTATTAATCCTGGGCACTGATTGGCACTGTGATGGATACTGAGTGGCACTGTGGTGGGCTCTGATTGGCACTGTGATGGGCACTGATTGGCACTGTGGTGGGCACTGGCAGACTTTATTATTGGGGCACTGCTGGGTACTGATTGACAGCTGATTGCCACATCTGATGTGCTGATAATCAATGTGCTGATTATCAGCACAGACCCCCCCCCCCCTGACAGGAGGAGTTGCCGATCGGCTCTCTCTGTCAGCGCTAACCAAGGAGTGCCGTTTATCGGCACTTCCTGGTTCTCACGATGATCAGCTGTGATTGGTCACAGCTGATCATGTGGTAAGAAGCCTCTGTCAGAGGCTTCTTATCACGATGGGAGATGCGGCGTGTCAGACTGCCGAGGGCGCGTGCTGGCATGTTATCCTGCTGGACGTCATATGACGCCCAGTCAGGATAACAGAACCACTTCCTGGCCGTCATTCTGTTATAGGCCGGACGGGAAGTGGTTAAACAAACAAACAAAAAAAGTGTCCCGTGATGTTCAAAAAACTGCCTCCGTTGGAGGGCTTCTGCTGACTGCAGTCTTTTGGCTTTGACAGCTGTTATATAGGAAAGGGCGGGGCCACCCGCTGACGTAACCGGATGCCCCTGCCCCCTCTGATGTCCCATGATGTCAGAAGGGGCATGGTCACTTGGTTATGCCACCGGGTGGCCCCGCCCATCCCTCTATAACAGCTGTCACAGCCAAGAGACAGTAGTCGCCGGCAGCCTTCCCATGGAGGCAGAGTTTTTACTTTTTCTTCTGTTTCAGGTCAGTTGGGCGACAATAAAGGAATTGTCAAAAACTGTCTATTTTTACTCTGGTTTTTACTTTTTGACACTTTTTTGGTGAATGGGTAGGGGTACAATGTACCCGATACCCATTCACATGGGGTGGGGGGTGGGATCTGGGGGCCCCCTTGTTAAAGGTGGCTTCTAGATTCCAATAACTCCCTCCCAGGGCCCAACAACCAATGACCAGGGTGGCTTACCTGTTGATGATATCCTGCTCGTTAATTCTGCTTACTTAAGCCATCCAGCCCAAATGATCTCTGCCTTCACCTTGGTCAACATCACAGAGACTTTCTCCTGCGCTCCTGTTAAAGACTTGCTTGGCTGACATCCTTCTGGCTCCAGATCCTCTTTGCTGTTCCACTACGCTGATTCCTGGCCTCCTGGCTTTCTGGCATGTCTGACTATCCGTTCCGGTTACCGAACTTTGGCTATGTTTTGACTACATTTGTTCTATTTACTTTTATTATTAAACAAGTGTGATTTAACTGTACTTCTGTCTCGGTCTGATTAATAGTTTCTGACAGTAGGCAAAGGCTGTGAATTCAGAAGATGCAGTTAATCCACTTGTTGGTAATATTTTTTCCAGATTGGAAGATCAGGATCACCGCATGGATCAGTTTGCCATGGCGTTACAGACGCTCCTGAGTCGCACGGCTCACCTGAAATCTCCCACTGTGGCAGAACCTGTGTTGCAAGCCGACCCTGCTGTTGCCCCAGTCTTTGTGCAAGCACCCGCCTCGAGCATTACCTCTATAAGAGGTATTTTTGGTTGCGCTTCAACTTCCCCAGCAATTTGGGGGTGATCCAGTTCAATGCAGAGGGTTTCTCAACCAGGTTGAGATATACTTTGAGATTCTGCCCCAGGCGTTTCCCATGAACAGAAGCAAAGAAGGTTTTGTGATATCTTTGCTTTCTGAGAGAGCCTTGGCCTGGGCAAACCCTCTATGGGAGAAGTCCTGAAGGCGAGCATGGGATGAGGTGACAAGGGAGTTTGAGAGCAGGAGGTCTTGGGAGGAGCAAAGAGAACGATTAGGTTGGTATTTTGAGACTAGGTTAGTGATGTATCTGGGGGCCAGGTTGTGGATGGCTTTGTAAGTTATAGTTAGTATCTTGAATTTAATTTGTTGGCTGAGTGGCAGCCAATGGAGGGATTGGCAGAGGGGTATAGCAGACGCTGAGCGGTTTGGGAGTGGATGAGCCTGGCAGCAGCGTTCATGATGGACTAAAGTGGGGATAGCCTATTTAGAGGTAAGCCAATGAGGAGGGAGTTGCAATAGATGAGGCGGGAGAAGACCAGGGAGGGGATTAGAAGCATTGTGGTGACATTGGTTAGGAAGGGGCATATCTTGGCGATGTTGCAGAGGTTGATGTGGCAAATTTTGGATAGCGATAGGATGTGGGGCCGAAAGGTTAGTTCAGAGTCCAGGATTACACCTAGGACCTTGGCGTGGGGGGACAAGTTGATCGTTGAGCCAGTGATGTTGACAGAGAAATCAGGGGAAGTGGCACTTAAGGGAGGAAATATCATGAGTTTGGTTTTGGATAGGTTGAGTTTGAGGAAGTGATGTGACATCCAGGCTGATATGTCTGCTACTAAGTTGGTGATGCGTGAGGAGACAGATGGAGAGAGCTGGGGGGTGGAGAGATAGGTTTGGGTGTCATCAGTGTAGAGATGATATTTAAAGCCATGGGAGGCAATCAACTGACCCAGGGAGGTGGTGTAGATTGAGAAAAGGAGAGGTCCAAGAACAGAACCTCGGGGGACCCCAACAGAGAAAGGAAGAGGAGAGGAGGAAGTAAAGTTGTAAGTGACACTGAAGGAGCGGTGGGATAGGTAGGATGAGAACCAGCGAAGAGTACAGTCAAGGAGACCAAAGGAGTGGCATTTATTGAGGAGGAGGGGGTGGTCCACTGTGTCAAAGGTAGCAGAGAGATCCAGGAGAAGTAGTACAGAATAGTGTCCGCTGGTTTTAGCCGTTAGTAGGTCATTTCAGAGTTTAAGGAGAGCAGTTTCTGTGGAGTGTTGAGGGCTAAATCTGGACAAGAAGTTTATTCATGGTCTGATGGTCGCTCAGTCGGTTGTAGACCAGTCTTTCAAGAAGTTTGGAGGGGAAGGCGAGTAAGGAGATGGGACAAAGGTTGTTAAGATTGGTGGGGTCCAGTGGGGGCTTTTTAAGTATGGGGGTGACTAGCGCATGTTTTAGAGAGTTTGGGAAGATGCCAGAAGAGAGGGGGAGGTTGAAAATGTGAGTTAGAAAGTGTAGAATTGAGTCAGAGGGTGAGCGTAGCATTTACGAGGGAGCAGGATCCAGGGGGCAGGTGGTTAGATGTGTGTTAGATAAAAGTTTAGCAACCTTGTTAATACTAGCAGGGTTGAATGAGGGAAGTAATGATTGTATCTGTGAACATGGGATGTTGCATGGGAGAGGTTTTTGTGCGTTGGAGATATCCTCATGAATTGTATCAATCTTATTTTTGAAGTGAATGAAGGTAGAGAAGAGTTGACATGGACTAGAAGAGAAGGTGTTAATGAGTGTGATAAAGTAGGTCTGTTTGGCAGTGTGGAGGCAGGAATAGTATTTTAGGAGAGCAGATTTATATTGTGTGAAGTTTTCCTGGAACTTAGTCTTATGCCACAAGCGCTCAAGAGAGGGGCTATGTTTTCGGAGACTTCTGGTGTCGTCTATTTGCCAGGGTTGTAGTATTTGGGGCCTAATTCTGCGTGTAGTGAGGGGAGCAAGCTTGTCTAGGGAGGAAGACGGTGAGCTGTTGTAGATGTAAGTCGCTAGGTTGGGGCAGGACAGGGGTGAGATTTTGTCATAGAGGTATGAAGAGAAGGGTTGAGGTGGCGAAGGTTTCTGATTACTAGGAACAGCAGATCTATCTCTCCTCCCCTGTCAGAACGGGGATCTGTCTGTTTACATTGACAGATCCCACGTTCTGGCTCTCTGAGGAGCGATCGCGGGTGGCCGGCAGGACTCCCAGACAATATTAAATGCAATCTTTTCATCTAACATAATGCTACATAGCCCTTTATTAATCAATATAGCTGACATTTTGTTATGAAACAATGACCTTGGCAATCCTAGTCTTCGTCATTGTTTTGTATTAAAGGAAACCTGTGCTAAGTAGAATATGGGGCCTGCCATTTCTGATCTCTTTCTAAAATTATATATTTTTGTCTGTAATGCCAACACATGATTTTAATACTTTAATGTGTTTGTAAAGCTATTTTTTTAACAAAACTGGTCCAAAAAAAAGATCCGTACACACACTCTCTTTAAGTAGCACCACTGCGCCAAAACTCCAAAGACATGCTGGTAGGTTAATTGGATCCTGTCTAAATTGTCCCTAGTATGTATGAATGTGAGTTAGGGATCTTAGATTGTAAGCTCCTTGAGGGTAGGGACTGATGTGAATGTACAATGTATATGTAAAGCGCTTCGTAAATTGACGGCGCTATATAAGTACCTGCAATAAATAAATAAATAAATAATTTAATTTCTTCATAAATTTAGGCTAATATGTATTCTGTTACATATTTTTTGTAAAACAAATCCCAATAAGCGTATATTGATTGGTTTGCGCAAAAGTCATAGCGTCTACAAACTTTTGGATAGATTTAGGGACTTTTTTTTTACTAGTAATGGTGGCGATCAACGATTTTTAGCAGGGCTGCAACATTGCGGTGGACAAATTGGACACTAAGTGAAACTTTTTGGGGACCAGAGACACCAATACAGTGATCAGTGCTAAAAAAATGCACTGACACTGTATAAATGACACTGGCAGGGAATGGGTTAACATCAAGGGCAATCAAAGAGTTAAATGTGTTTCCTATGAGTGCTTTCTAACTGTATGGGGAGTGCTTTGAGTAAAGGAAAACAGAGTTTCATGTTTCTGCTTGACAGAAACATGAGATCTCCATTTTCCTTTCTGGCATAACAGCAGTCTGCTACATAGGCAGACCGCTGTTCTGCCTCTATACAAACTTTCGCTGGGTTCCCCGCAGCCATCGCAGCTACTGGACCCACTGATTGCCTCCCCCTGTGTCCAATCACAGTGGAAGCGGGGCTCTGGTGGTGCGTACGAGAGCTGAAGACGAGAATCATGTACAGATACGTGATTTTGCGCTAAAGGGCCACCCTTCCGCAGTATGTGTACGTGGGGCAGTTCTTAAGCGGTTAAATTATATCACACCTGCATGAATATAGGATTGTACAGCCATTCACTTCTATGGCTAGCTGTGTGACCCATGGGTCGTTCCCTTGATGAGGGAAAATGACGTGTTTTTTTATGCTGGGAATATTTATGCCTAATTACATCCATGTGCATAGGGCCTACAGGTATGGTTGCCACCTCATCCCTTTAAACCTGAACGCATATTAATTACACAGGTTCTGTGGCTGATTAAGGTGGTAATTAAACTCACTTTGTGCCTTATCTGCATTTAATTAGCCTCAGAACCTGTGTAATTCAAAGGTGTTCGGGTTTAAAGGGATGAGGTGGCAACTCTACCTACAGGGTGCCTTCTAATGGATTTCCTAAAACAAACAGGTGTTTTTTTTACCCTTTTTAGGAATCTTTTACATTAACCCTGCTCTCTGAAGGCCAATCCGTGTTTGAAAATGCTCTTCCGAGAGCATTTGACAGGCAGTGGGGAGCTGTTGTATCACCTCCTCATTGCCTGCTTTAACAACTTGAACCCTGTGCTAGCACACCACAACCACTTGCAGTAGAATGGGTCATGATCAGTGAATGGTACTGCCTGCTGTACAAGACAGCGGGGATATTTCTTGCAATTTTTGGTATGTGTACACCCCTGGCCACTGCTATTGCATCATAAGGTGGAGTGGATTAGGAGTGGTAAAACTGCAGCTTTACCATGTAGTTTTATAGCCCCCCAACTAGTAAAAACAAGCCCTTAGCATTCTCACAGCACTCAGCATTTTCACCTAGCAGCAAGATCGCTCAGCAGGGAAAAAGAGACAAAGTGGAAGAGCCCTGAGCATCAATCAGCTCACATAAAGTTTAACCACCTCCCACCGGCTACTGCACATATATGGCCGGGTGGGCGCTTCCTCCTTCTAAATGGACGTCCCTCAAAAGGAAGGAGATCGCACGCGCATGTGCCCGCGGCGCGATCCTGATGCGCTTGTGTCACCCGGACACGGCGCATCTCCTATCGGCAGGAGAGCTCTGTGGTTGACCCTCCTGATCATATGCCGGCTGTGTCCAATCATAGCCGTCATGTGATGAAAATAGAGAGCCAGTTGCTAGGCGATCGGCTCTCCTCTCCTCACATGGAAGTTGTCAGGGAGGAGAGGAGAGCGGATCGCTGCAGCCAGCCGGTGATCAGTGAGTATGAGCTGTTTTTTACAGCTTTTTACACACTGATCACCGGCCCAGTGTCCCCACACATGTCCCCACACAGTAAAAACACCTGTCGCCCACATATGTATCAGTAAAATCATATGTCCCAATGATCATCTGCGCACATCTGTATATGATCATCTGTGTACATATGTCCGTGATCACACAAACCAATAACGATTACACAACAGGATTTTTTTTTACTAAAGACATGTAGCAGAATACATTTTGGCTTATATTTATGACAAAATTCGATTATTTTGGATTTCTTTTAAAACAGAAAGTAGAAAATATTGTTTTGTTTTTTTTTCATTTACGCACTTTTTTTGCTTATATTGCAAAAAATTTAAAAATGATTTGTGAATAAATACCACCAAAAGAAAGCTCTATTTGTGTGAACAAAATGATTAAAAATTTCATTTGGGTACAGTGTTGCATGACCGCGCAATTCTTATTGAAAGTGCAAGAGCGCTGAAAGCTGAAAATTGGCCAGGGAAGGAAAGGGGCGAAAGTGTCCAGTACTGAAGTGGATAAAAAGGCCTATGGACAGCTGAGACTAAGGCTGGCCATACACTATACAATTTTCTGATTCAATTTCCTTTAGATTTACCTTCAACTATGTAGTGCAAGGGCCTGTCTGATTGCATACAAATTGAAAGGGTTTAGGTTTGACCTCATATTATATGGTTTTGGTAAATCTAAAGGAAAGTTGAACAGGAAAATTGTATAGTGTATGGCCAGCTTAATTATTCGTTCTCTCTAGCACAGCCAGAGCTCTTTACATTGGTTCCTTGGCTTTTGTATTTAACTGACTAGCATCATCCACTTATGGCCTGAATTTCCTTTTTATTTAGAAGATTCGGTATAGCATATTTCAGCCCTGAGTGAGGATTTTGGTGTTTCTGTACTATTTATACCAAGTATGAAGAGCAAGTGATGTTCCATGTTTATGAACAAGCTGTCTCTCAGGAAAAAGGATGTGAGTGGGTGAGTTTGGTAAACAAGTACAGACACAAAAGCAAAGCACAAATGGACAATCGATAGTACACACAATGCCAGGTGCCAGGCCATAATGACTCAACATAAACCATGCTATTATTTTAATAATTTATAATTAAGAGACACTTGCAGTGGCATATAGCAGCGTGAACAGGAATCAATAACAATTGGGTATACAGCTGACATAGCATCTCTAATCCCTGTGTTTTTTCCCCTTTGTAATGTTTTGCAAAGAGCATTAATGGCAAGTAGCCCAGAGGAACTAGTGACTGGCAATGTGTGGGTGAAGGTACAATGTTCTGTTACAACATGAGAAAACGTAGCTTTCAGTTGCTGAGGATTACTGTACATTATTTCATACTGCACAATATTGGGGTTGATTTACTAAGGGCTCATGCACACTGCAGCTCAAAGGAGCTCAAAGAAGCAGCTACAGGTTTTTGAGCTCTTTTGTGCTCTTAGTTTTTCTGCCTGGAAACTCCCCTCCTTGTTAGCCACTGGGGGAGATTTACTAACACTGGAGCACACAGAACCTGGTGTAGCTGTGCATAAGTAACCAATCGGCTTTAAACTTTGGCTTGTTCAATTAAGCTTTGACAATAAAACCAAGGAAGATGATTGGTTTCTATGCACAGCTGCACCAGATTCTGTGTGCTCCAGTTTTAGTAAATCTCCCCCCAATGTGTCCATGCACACTATGGCTTTTTTAGGTGTTTTCAGGCATATGCTATTACAGGCAGAACCCCCCCCCCCCCCCCCCCACCAAGCTGAAATAAAAGCTCAAATGCCTGTAAAAGTAGCTTTTTATTTAGCTGCAGTGTGCATGAGCCCCAAGGATCTCAAAGAAGCTGCTCCTACAGGTTTTTGAGCTTTTATGAGCTTTGATTGTTTTCTGCCTGGAAACACCCCTCCAGGCAGAGCCAGTGTATCCATGCACAGTATGGCTTTTTCAGGAGTTTACAGGCATATGCTCTTAAGCCCCATACACACGATAGGACTTTGTACAAACTTTCCCTTGGATTTTTGTACAAAGGGCATTGGCCAGAAGTTTGTCTTGCATACAGACGACAGGACTTCTCCAGCCAACTTTGACCATATCACATGGTTTTTCAGCTCTTTACCACCACCCTTTGGTCAACTTCTGTATTGTTGTCTGATATTGTGTCAATCTCGCCACTTTTATTGGCGAGATTGACACCTTGCGAGCTGGGTTCACACTAGTGCAGGGATCCGACTGGGATCCCCGCCAATGCCAGGCACTGTGCTTGGTATGAATCTTGAGGAGGAACTCCACGCCAAATTTTAAATAAAAACCCGGCATGGGTTCCCCTCCAGGCAGTCCCCCCCCAAAATCCATACCAGACCCTTATCCGAGCACACAGCCTGGCCGGCCCGGCGAGCGCCCCCCCCCCCATCTGAGCCATTCCAGGCCGCAAGCCCTCAACATGGGGGGTGGGTGCTTTGGGGGAGGGGGCACCCTGCGGCCCCCCCACCCCAAAGCACCTTGTCCCCATGTTGATGAGGACAAGGGCCTCTTCCCGACAACCCTGGTCGTTGGTTGTCGGGGTCTGCGGGCGGGGGGCTTATCGGAATCGAGGATCCCCCTTTAATAAGGGGGCCCCCGGATTCCGGCCCCCCCACCCTTTGTGAATGAGTATGGGGTACATGGTACCCCTACCCATTCACCTAGGGAAAAAAGTCTCAAGAAAAAAACACAGTACTCAGGTTTTTAAAGTAATTTATAAGGCTGCTCCGGGGGTCTTCTTCCGACTCCGGGGGTCTTCTTCCGACTTCGGGGGTCTTCTTCTGACTCCGGGGGTCTCTCCGTCGTCCCCCTCTCTCCGGTGTCCTCTCCGCGCTCTCTGGTTCTTCTCCGGTGCCTTCTTCCTTCTGCCGGGCTCCTCCGCTATCTTCTGCTCTTTTGCTGCTCTTTTGCTAGCGGAGGAGCCCGGACATCTGGATCGTCTTCTTCCCTCTTCTCTTTCAGAGATGTTGACACAACGCTCTCTCCGGCTGTAATGCTGTCTGTGCGCTCTGCTATGACTTATATAGGCGGTGACCCCGCCCCCTATGACATCACAGTCCCAGGGCATGCTGGGACTGTAAGGTCATAAGGGGGTGTGGCCATATGACATGACCACGCCCCCTTATGAGATCACAGTCCCAGCATGACTCAGAACTGTGATGTCATAGGGGGGCAGGGGGTCACCGCCTATATAAGTCATAGCAGAGCGCACAGACAGCACCGGAGAAGAACCAGAGAGCGTGGAGACGACACCGGAGAGAGGGAGAAGATGCCGGAGAGTCGGAAGAAGACCCCCGGAGTCGGAAGAAGATCCCCGGAGCGGCCTAATAAATTACTTTAAAAACCTGAGTACTGTGTTTTTTTCTTGACACTTTTTTCCCTAGGTGAATGGGTAGAGGTACCATGTACCCCATACTCATTCACAAAGGGTGGGGGGCCGGGATCCGTGGGCCCCCTTATTAAAGGGGGCTCCCGGATTCCGATAAGCCCCCCGCCCGCAGACCCCAACAACCAACGGCCAGGGTTGTCGGGAAGAGGCCCTTGTCCTCATCAACATGGGGACAAGGTGCTTTGGGGTGGGGGGGCCGAAGGGCGCCCCCTCCCCCAAAGCACCCACCCCCCATGTTGAGGGCATGCGGCCTGGTACGGCTCAGGTGGGGGTGGGCGCTCGCTTGTCCCCACCCCCTTTCCTGACCGACCGGGCTGCGTGCTCGGATAAGGGTCTGGTATGGATTTTGGGTGGGGGGGACCCCCAGGCCGTTTTTTCAGAGTAGGGGGTTCCCTTTAAAATCCATACCAGACCTAAGGGCCTGGTATGCCCCCAGAGGGGAGTTCTCTCTCGTGCTCGCCACAGTAGGAAAATGTGTTTTTCCTATTGCAGCCAGCGCGAGATGTACAGTACCCAGGTTGCCGAGAACCAACGCGATGGGTTCGCGCTGGAAACAATTCTCGTGGCCGCGTACTGTAGTTTGTACAAAAGTCCGATGCTTTTGTGTACACACGATCGGACTTTGCTCCATCGGACTTTTGTTGCCAAAGTTTGTCCGTTCGCACAGCCAACAAAAGTCCGATGGAAACAGAAAAAGTTTGTCCACACGGTCGGATGTTGCTCCAAAACAGCTAATTTGCATGTTTGTTGTCAAAAAGTCCAACCGTGTGTACGGGCCTTTACAGGCAGAAAAATACCCCACCAAACTTGTGTTTTTGAGAGGAGCTTTTGAACAGAAAAGAGGCCTAATGACCTAAAACAGGCAAAAAAAGTATGAAAGCTCTTGTAAAAGCTCAAAGTAGCTCAAAGAAGATCAAAGAAGCTTGAAAATGCAGAAAAAAGATAAAATAAGCTTAGGGGAGGGTTTGTGAAAAAAAAAACACTTATGCTCAAAGAAGCTCAATAAAAATGGGCAAAAGAGCACAAAAAAGCACAAGCTTCTTCAAGCTTTTAGACAGAGAAATAAAAGCTCAAATGCCTATAAAAGCAGCTGTTTTTTTTTTTTTTTTGAGCAGCTGTGTGCATGAGCCTTAAAGGTAAATAGACTGTTCACTTTGCAAGGTGTTTTGGTTTTGGCAACCTTCCTACCTCCATACCTCCCAACTTTTAGAGATGGGAATGAAGGACACCTATCAGCAAAAGTATGCAGGCATAGGACACACCCCTTGCCACGCCCCCTTAAAGGAGAATTGTACAAAAAATAAAAGATTGGTTCAACCCAAAAGTGCTTTTTTACCACTACTCTTCCTTTATATTGGCTTTTGGAATTTACAAATGCAGCAATTTAGAAATCAGATGAAAGGTTTAGCACTGTAAAACAGTTTTTCATAGATTAAAAGTGCATTTTTATACATCTATATAGATCAGACCAAAATGAGGGACAAATGAGGAGGAATGAGGGACAGAGGGACATTGCTCCAAATCAGGGACAGTCCCTCGAAATCAGGGACAGTTGGCAGCTATGCTACCTCTTTTATTTGCTTGATGATCATTATAATAAGTGATTACAACCTTTTTGTTTATATAAGAATATAGCCATTTCTGATGCGGCTATTACCAATAAATGTATTAATAATAAATGATAGCAACTGTGCTAAAAATAATTTATTTAAACAGAAATAAACTTTCTATTAATCAAATATAACCAAATATAACGTAACTGGTAAAACTTTAAAAGCAGTGATGTTACAAATAAAATACAAAGCAAGTAAATAATGCAAAAAAACCAAAAAATGCTGTTGCAATGTAAATACAGAATGTTACCAATACATAGAGACAACTACAGGAAAGAAAGTTACAGTTAAAGGAACGAAGAATAAGACCCTTTCACACTGGGGCGGTTTGCAGGCGCTATTGCGCTAAAAATAGTGCCTGCAAACTGACCTGAAACAGCCGCTGCTGTTTCTCCAGTGTGAGAGCCCCGAGGGCTTTCACACTGGATCGGTGTGCTGGCAGGACGGGAAAAAAAGTCCTACTAGCCGCATCTTTGGAGCGGTGAAGGTGCGGTGTGTATACCGCTCCTCCACCGCTCCTGCTCATTGAAAGCAATGGGGCAGCTTAGCTATACCGCTGGCAAAGCGCCTCTGCAGAGGCGCTTTGCGGTGGTTTTCAACCCTATCTCGGCCGCTAGCTGGGGGTAAAACCGTCCACTAGCAGCCGAATACTGCCGCTAAAATTACGGTATAGCGCTGCTAAAAATAGCGGCGCTTTACCGCCGATGCACCTCCTGCCCCAGTGTGAAAGGGGCCTAATGGTGATTGATTACACAGGCTTCCTTGTCTCCTGAAGGCTTAAAAAGAGAAAGTGGGGGTCTTGCTTTTGTGTTGTATACTCTTGTAAACTGCATCCCCCTCACACCCTTCCCAGTAGGGGTCCTGTGCGTCCCCGTTCACCATTTGAGGTTCGATTTCAGCCCAAATTTTTGGCTGAATTCAGACCTGTAACGGAACCAAAATACGCACAGGGCTCCTGTGCAAATTCGCACCGGAGCCGCAGCGGAGATATGTGAACTGAGTCCATGGAGAGCCGGTCAAAATCTCCTGCTATTGCAAATTGGATGCAGGGAAACCACATCCAATTCACAATGGTGTGAACCCAGCCTAAGGCCCTGTTCACACCTGAGTGATTTTCTACTTGAAGCTTGTAGCTTTAAAATGATCAACAAGCCAAATACCATTCATTTCAATGGCTCCTATACCATTAATACCATTAATTTCAATGGCTCCTGTTCACATAGGAGCGTTCTGTCGCTTAAAAGCAAAATGCCTGAAGCTCCAAAAAGTACATGAGCTTTTTCTTGGCAGATTACAAGCATTTTTGGCCCCATAGACTTCAATAGAAATGCCTGACTTGAGTGTTTTACAAGCGTTTTACGAGCGTTTTACAGGTGTTTTCTGCTCAAATAGCAGTTCTCCACCCCTAATTTCCTCTACCTCTCCTCCTCCTAGTGCTTTCTATTGGCTAAACAAAAATGCCTGAAGCTATAAAATGTTTGTAATACCCTTCTAAAATACTTTTAAAAAGCTGCAAAAAAAAGCTTAAAAAAAACACCTGAAAACTGCCAGTAAACCAATACGCTCATCGATGAATGGAGCCTTAGGGCTAGTTTACATTTGCTTCAATACATGGCTTCAGACACTCTTTGTTAAAGCTCCCTGAACACCAGTCAAAGAAGCTCCTGTCACTAAAAAAATGGTTAGCTCAGAGTCCTATTTCCTGTTTGCTTTTGCTTGGTGCTTCGATGAGGCTTCAGTGGGACTTCGATGAGGCTTTGGTGGAGCTCCGATGGGGCTTCGATGAGACTTTGGTGGGACTTTGGTGGGGCTTTGATGAGGCTTCAGTGGGTCTTCAGTGGGGCTTCAAGCCAGCTTTGCCATAGACTTCTATGGGGGCTTTAAAGACGCTTTGAAGCACCACTAAAGCTACATGGGGTATAATTTTTGAAGTGAAGCTGAAGCAAAGCAAAAGCAAGGTGTAAACAGAACTGTAAGCTAACCATTTTATTTAGTGACAGGAGCTTTGACTAGCGTTTAGAGAGCTTTAACAAAGCCTGTCCAAAGCCTTGTTTTGAAGCAAGTGTAAACTAGCCGTTATAGTACGTTGAAGCCGAAGCAAGTGTAAATGAGCCCTTAGACTTTGCCACGTTCAGTCAATAGGTGGCACTCTTAGGCTATCACAGAAATCTTAAGATAGGTCAGTTTTAAGTCAAGAGCTGTAATTTATGTTTAATTAGTTCCTGTTCCATTTCCACCTCAATTGAACCCTTTTGAAGTGACATTCCACCAACATTATGGGGCCAACATCAGCCACTGTCCCCTATGTCCCACTCTCTTTTCCTTATTCCACCAAGTCCATAAATTATACTACCAAATGGCCAGAGAAGGGTTTTTCGTCAGATAGCTCCTCTACACACAATTCCAGAGCTGGCTTATGGTGTTTTGTTTCTCAGAATGTGCAGGCTGTGTTCTGAAACTTTTTAAACCATACTGCATGTCAAAAGTTCACTGTATGTCAAATTATTATTAATGACTATCAATAATATAATCTGAAGGTAAAAATCTTTGTAGGCTTCATATTTCCACATCAAAGGGAATTGCTTGACCGACTCCCAAGAGTGACTGATATAAAGCTCTGCTGACATCCATCATCCAACCATGTGCAAATGTAACCTGCACAGTAGCTGATAACTGATGCAAAACTTCTTCCTTTGTTGCTGCTGTATTATCCTTCTGCAGTGTGGACAGGGTTAAACAGAATATTCATTAATGCAGATGGGCAGCAGCCATCTTTAAAGGAGACAACTTTGAAATGCTCCTCTATGGTGTATCTCCAGTACAGCAGGTACCCATCTTGGCTGGGTCTGGATCGATCTTGGAGGGTGATGAATGGCTGATACAACAAAGCAAGGACATGTGTGTCTGCAGGCTGCTGAGAGGAAAAGAGGGGACAGTTATAAAGCTAAGAGTGGTGAAAATAAAGAGACTGGGCTACTGACAGACTGGGACCCTGCTGACCACAATCAGGTGACACCTCAGGGAATCAAAGCGACTGCTAATCTCACAAGACCTTGCCTCAGAGACTGGAAACTTTCTCCCTGCGAGGATGTGGGGTGTGATTTCAAAGCTTGGTGTGATCATCTGTAATAGAGAGCACCCCCACAGCTTGTAAGGAAGGAAAAGAGGAACTGTCTTATCAGGATCTAAAGAGATAAATCACAGCAACTCCTATCCCTGTCTGAATTGAATGTGACTTAACTAAATCAGAGCACATGTCCAGAGACACAGAAGAGGATGCCCTGGGTTTAGTAAGAGACTAACATTTCACAAGTTAATCGGTTGTCTGCTGGGAACTGTTTTGCTTGTTTCAAGGGCCCCAACTTTGCCGGCAAACATTTTTGTTTCATCATTCACTGACCAGTGTGACAAAATGGGGACTGTTATAGCAAGTTAGGGCTGGCTTTATACATTGATGCTAGGCAAATGGAGTTCAGTTCTGTCAATTACTGTTATTTAGAACACTGCAGGTGTTTAACCATATCTCTCAGAGTAACATTCTTGTTTTATTGATTGTTTGTATAAGTACACTTGCTAACTCTCTCCTTAATTAGGCTATGCTTGGTCTAATGAATTCTTTGAAATACATCAAGATGTGCTGGGTGAACAAGGTGTGTCATCTTCAGGTGTGCAGAGAAATCACAAAACAAGTTAGCAGCTACTCTGGGGTAGCACTAAACAAGTAAAAATGCATTTTATTTACATTTTCCATGCACATAATTAGATATTCTTTTGCAAGGTGAAATTTCATGGAATTCACTAAGCTCTGGGTAAAATTCCCCTGCACTGAGCAGAGTGAACAGGCTATTTGCCTTTAGTAAATCAGCCCCATTGTGTCTATGCTTGCTATAAAGGTAACTTCAACCTTTTGTTCTGTTACCAATTTTTGAAGAGTGTTTGCTAAAATGATCTTCAATGCAATTACTGTACAGAAAGCCCCACTTTATCCTAATTATCTTCCATAAATTCATTGCTTTGACATTTATAAGATAGAATTGTCTCTGCTAGTATCTCTGTGATAGGATACATTTTACCCGAGGCTGAAGATCGGGGTTAGGCTTGGGTTAATGGTTACATGTAAGGGTTAGGTTCTGATTAGGAATCAGGTTATTGGTTTAGCCTGAAGATAAGGGTTAGGTTTATGGAAAGGGGTTACAGTGAGGTTTGGTCTTCGTTCACAATGCAATTGATGAAGAACAGCCAATGACAGTATTCTCAGAGGAGGCCTTGTTTCTGGCCAGAGGGAAACAATCCAAGATCTAGGCAGGCTTGGTCTAAGCTTTACATTAAACATATATAGTTCCCAAATGTCTGTCATTTGGAGAGGGCTCTCTCTTTTTTGCAGCTAAATCCCTCTGACTTTTTTCTTTCTCATTAGTCCCTCTTTTTGGTCTGATGTATAGACCACTAATAAAATATATTATTTAACTACTAAAAGTATTTTACTGCGCAAAACTTTTCATCCAACCCTTTAAATTACTGCATTTGATATTTTGAAAAGCCTGTATTAAGAAAATTAGTGGGAAAAACACCTACGGATTTAACCAATCATTTTTGGCATAGTAATTTTTCATGGTCTGTGTAAGTCACACTTTTATTTAAAAAGTAATAAAAAAGCAAAAAAATAAAAAATAAAAAATAACACACAAACTTCTGCAGGAGCCATATTGTAATTTAATGTTATTTAAAAATGCCTTCCCTTTTCAATCTGCAGCCAATGAAAAATGGCAACCTGGAGTTGTTCTGAACATTATTGGTGTACAAAAGGCACCCAGAAATTTCATTTCCAGCTTGTGTGATTTTCTCACTGATATTCCCAGAAGTCTGCACCAAGATAAAAGTCAAATTTTAGGCATCCTCTGCAATAGGAATTTCAATTTTGGTGAGATACTTCCCAAAGGTTAAATACTTCTAAAGGGATGCAAACCCTGCAGATTTTCTCATCAGAACATTAGGAGTGCACCAGCCGGTTATAATGAACCAGTCACTTCCATTCAGATTAAGTATCCAAAAGGGCATAATGAAACAAAAAGCTTTTTCTTCAAAGCAGAAACAGGTAGGAATCTGCAAGCAAGTTAGTTAAAATCCCTACAATGTGCATTAATCACTCAGAGGCAATAGTTTTTTCCCAACAAAAGTGAAACTACTTTTTAAGGCTGACATCAAACCATTGTGTTGTGGTGATGCAATTTTACCTTAGGCCACTTTCACACTGAGGCGTTTTAAATGCGTTTCTTGCAGTAAATATAGGACCTGAAAATCGCCTGTAAACTCCCTCAGCAGCCCCAATGTGAAAGCCTGAGTGCTTTCACACTGGGGCGGTGTGCTTGCAGGACAGGAAAAAAGTCCTGCAAGCAGCATACTTAGGGTGGTGCGGGAGCGGTGTATACACCACTCCTCCAGCGCCCCTGCCATTAAAATCAATGGCCAGCACTGCCGAAGCGCCTGCAAAGCGCTTTGGCAGCGGCACTTTGTGGGTGCTTTTAACCCTTTTTTTGGCCGCTAGCGGAGGTTAAAAGCACCCCACTAGTGGCCGAAAAGCGTCGCTAAAACGACGGTAAAGCGGTAAAGCGCCTCAGTGTGAAAGTGGCCTTAATGTAACACACATGAATGCACAAAATACTGCACATTAATGTGCAACTGGTATTGCTAAGCAATGAAACACCATAGCGTGAAGGGAGCATAAAAGGGGTTGCTCTTTTCCATCTCAGAAAGTTGGAAGATATGCATTTGGGTTGCCATGTCGCACTAACCTAACTACTAACTGCCGATATGTGAACTGAGCTGGATAGCTTGATAAAGTGCAGAATACTGATTGGTTTCTCTTTACCTTTATGATTTAAATGACTTGACAGGTAAACGGTCTGTTTACAAGACCTCAGTGGGAGAAAGTACGGAGAAGAGTGTTTTGTTCCTTAGAGAATGGGTCATGATGGAGTGTCTATATATGTGGGGGTACATGGCTGGGGTTAGAACCATCCGCCAAGCACTTAGTAACATGACCGAGGCCTTAAAGTCAGTAGGTGACATTTGTGTGTAATACATTTTTTTGCTGTATTTACACTTACAATAAGAAATATTATGTCTACACAACTCTTTTCTGGCTAACACATACTGTTAACTGCCAACCACCCTTGCATGATTCCCTTTCATGGCTTGATTTGTATTTATTACAAAGTTACTTTAAGGTAAGACTGTCTTTATTACCAGTGTTCTGAACTCTACTATCAAAAACTTCCACCAAACTTGACAGCTGTCATAGGCTGGAAGTGCATGTCTGTTTGTCTCTATGGATAGAATTCTCTGCATAATACATCAGGTATCAGGGTGGGCCCCCAAATCTGTAAACTCAAAATGCCACATTCTATAATTGTAGAGATCATCACAAAGATGAACGAAGGTCTACAGACAACCAGTGACAGATGTCAAACGTGGCAGATGTATGTGGGCATAGAGCTCAGTGTTAAAGTGGCTTTGCCCCCTCCCACACATTTCTATTTGCCAGTGAGGTAGCCCATTATAGTGATGGGCCAACAGAAATGTACAGGGAGCAGGAGGAAGTAGGCAAACCATGACGTACTAGGAAAAATTGAAGCTTGTTGCCAACTAATTGGGCAGATGGAGGGGGCTAATGCCTAATACACACGGGCCGAATGTCGGAAGACATCGGCCGGTTCAATAAAAACTGTCTGGCATTCAGCCTGTGTGTATGTCATTTGGCTGGCTTCTGTCGGATATGCATGCTGGAAAAACAGCAGTCAACCTGCTCCCAATCAGCGGAGCAGAGAGCGCTCACCGGAGTGTTCTGGTGGGGGGGGGGGGGGGTCGCCCCCCCCCCCCTGTCAGAACACAACAGCTCAGCAGGGGAGATTGCTGCACTAACATTTGACTGTTAGTACAGCGGCATGGACCGGAGCTGTCAATTTCTATTAGCGTGTACCAGGCTTAAAATTTGATGTAGGTATTTGTGCCACCAGGTGCCCTGCACTTTATTCCACTTTGACTCTTGTTTTTTAAGAATGCAATTTTAAGGACTTTTTAAAAACAGTTTAAAGCTTAACTTGGGACTTTAATGTGTATTTCCACTTTTGCAGTCAATTATTATTTTTATAAATGCATTACTTCATAGATGTTTCTGAGGGGAAGGGCTCATGGCACAAGATTTCTTACAGAAACAGACAGTCGCCCGTGGGACTTTAAATGAAGTGTCCATGATGATCACAAGGTCAACAAGATGCAAAAGGGGTAACAAATTTTATTTGTATGGTATAAACATCATCCAATATAAGACATGATCATAAATAACAAATTCATAAGAACAGCAACATAGCATAATAGTCCTCTAAGCATAGCCATATATAATATCACAAAGTATTCATTGTACAGATATACATAATACATCTCTAACCCGACCCATTTCACAAGCTCTACTCGCTTCTTCAGGGGCTGATGTGTACATCTGTTGTCTGTAACAACAGGTAAAATTTGTATTGAAGTATAGGTTATGATTTGGACAGAAGCGTGAGGCCAGAACTAGTGATACCGTACTTAATGATCAGATGGTTGGCTTCAGAGTTTGATCCCAAGCGAGGGTCAGCGGAGGACATCTCCCCCAGGAGCTGAAGGGACGGAGACCACAGTAAGAAGGACCGAGGCCAGACGTGGGGCAGGCATGGCAAGGAGATGAAAGGAAATTGTGAACCAAGGTGTCGCCCATAAGTCTTGCAAGGCATACTCACTGTAATGAAATATGAGTATAAATGTGGATATATGTCAGAGATGTTGATATATAATTGTCCTGAGAGTATGAGATTGTGTGCTTAGGTACAAAGAACACAAAGGAGTCATGCAGAGCATAGAGATATCTAACAAGGCATGCTCACTGTAATGAAAATATATAAGTATAAATGTAATTATATCAGAGGTAGTTGGTCTGTAATTGTCCTAAGAATGTAAGATTATGTACTAGGGTACAGAGAATACAGGGAGTCCTGCAGAGCATAGGGAAAGAGAGGGGAGTGTGGGGAAAGATGTAGGGGGAGGTAGAAAAGGGGGATGAGAGAAAAGGAAGGAAAAGAAGCTGGAGTATGGAAGTAGTAAAGTAGAAGTGGAAGCAAGTGAACTGGGATGGGAAGAAAGGGAAAATGAATGGGTGAAAATTGTGTAGGAGAAGATTTCTGGACAGTCTCACGGTATCTCTGTTCCCACACAGACTGGAGACTAACTGAGCTATCCCTCATTAATTTAACCACTTCAACACCAGGCAATTTTACCCCCTTCCTACCCAGGCCAATTTTCAGCTTTCAGCGCTGTCACACTTTAACTGACAATTGTGCGGTCATGCAACACTATACCCAAACCAAATTTTTATCATTTTGTTCACATAACTAGAGCTTTCTTTTGGTGGTATTTAATCACCACTGGGTTTTTATTTTTTTGCTAAATAAACGAAAAAAGACTGATAATTTTGAAAAAAAAAATAACATATTTTTCTTTGTTTCTATTATAACATTTTGTAAATAAATAATCGTTCATAAATTTAGGCAAAAATATATCCTGCTACATTTCTTTGGTGAAAATAACCCAAATCTTAAAATTGATCAGTTCTGATGCACCGATAGCCATATCTCATTTCTTGAGGCACAAAAATGTCAGGACAGTACAAATATCCCCCAAATAACCCATTTTTGGAAAGTAGAGAGTCCAAGGTGTTGAGTAAGAGGTGTGACCAGTCTTTTAAAGTTGTCATTTTTTTTGTAATAATTCTTGGAAAATTAAGAAATAAAAAAATAACAAATTTGTTAATGATTTTTTTAACACACTGTGACTAGAGCAATATAATGTTACCCTAGTAACATTGTACTACTCTGGGGAAGTGATCAGTATTTTTTTTTTTACACATTATAATTGCTTATAGCAATGAATTTCATTGCTATAAGCAAACATTTTACTGAATGAAATCAATTAATTCAGTTTGTTTTGTAGTGATTAGCTGTGATTGGCCACAGCTATTCACATGGTATAGATGGGCTGTGATTGGCCCAGGCTGTAATTAATCACAGCTAGCAACACTGTTGTGCACAATGGATGGCATGAAACAAAGCCATCCATTGTTTACAATTGTCATGTGATCTGCTGTGATTGGTCACAGCGGTCACGTGGTACCGCCAGTGGGCTGGTACACTGATCAGTCATCTGACACAGCCCTTAACAGATCGCGCTGCAGCGCTTCCCCGTGGTCGCAAGCAAGGCGCCATCCGGGAGAATCTCATATGACATCTACCTATCTAGGGTCAACAAAAGTCCCGCCGGGCTGTCATTTTGCTATAGGCCAGGCAGGAATTGGTTAAAGGATAAGTTCACCTTTTAACAAAAAAAAAAATGAATTTTTTTTGCAGGTAAAAAAATGTGCATTTACAATTTTTTGTCCTGGGAGTCTATCAGCAGATCGGTGATACCACGCAGGACTCCTGCAGACCTGTCAGTGTATCTGTGTACTCGTACCTTGTAAGGGCAAGCAGATACTCACTGACAGGAAGAATGAATTAACTACCACAGCGCTCATCACTGCTTCATTGAGAACTACAAGCCGACAGCCACAAAGACTGTCAGGACTTGTAGTTTACTATTCACAAAGGACTGTGAATGAATGATGTGGCTGGGCGGGCGAAGTGTCAGCGGGCGCCCGGAGAAGATGCCTGCCCGCTGTCACTGGGAGGGGGGGGGGAAAGCTGCAGCTGCTTGAACATGTTACATGTTCTACCCTAAATACAGGTGGAACATGTAACATGTTCCAAAAGGTGAACTTATTTTTTAATACACAATGCAGGAGGCCAAGTTAAAAAATTTTAACCCTTTGATAGGACAGACGGTGTTCAAATCTAGGTCACAACTGACAATGAAGAACTGCGATCAACAGACAGGGTTAATCATGGTCAACATTACGCCACCCACCTTCCTAAACATTACAGTACTAGAGTCTGGTTCTTCTTCATCATCATATCAATCCCTCCTGTATCTGACCAATAATGCCAGGTCCATCTGGGCACATTAGTACACATATGGTGAACTTGGCCCTTCATTAAAGCATTTTTGGGCCAAATTCTCCAAATCTATGCCAAGGTTAGGTGTCATTATTTCAAATTCCTCTTTGATCTGAATCTATTAAAAAAGTTAAAGTGGTTGTTAACCCACTTCTTTCAAATCCTCCCATCCTCTCTGTGCCATAATAATAAGGGGCCCTGTGCCTGTGTATTGTAAAAAATCTCCCGGATTGTACTTATATAAGCTCGGGTCCCGGCGCTCCACTGACTTGTCAGCTCTCCTCTCTCTCCGGCTCACAGTTCCAGTGGGCAGGGCCGAGCCCTCCCGCTGACGCCAGCCAGGGAGGAGATGGAGAGAGAGAGAGCCGACAGTCAGCTGAGTGCCAGGAGCCGCAGTCATATAGCTACAGATCGGCAGATCGACTGCTGATGAGGAAAAGGTATTTAACAGTTTACATTTACTAAAATAATTGCATTTCCATGTTCTGTGTACTGTGGGAGACCAGATTTATTAAATGCAGGGTCCTGGGTTTAGTAACACTTTAATAAATATATTATTTATTTGAAGACAAAAAAAATAAAAACAATACAAAGCAGGGAGAGCTTGTTAGGCTTTTTAAGCAAGGAAAAAGCACATTTTTATACATTTTATGTATAAAGTAGTTATTATATCAATTTGGCTGCAAAAATGGAAATACATTTTAAACAACACATATTATATTCACTAATATGTGTAGGAATACATTATTGCAAGTGTAGTTTAGTGGTTTTATTTGCATTTCAAAGCTTAGGTCATGTGATGGAAAACAGCAAATGCAAAAATTGCTGATGAGTGGGATGATATTAAAATGATATATATATATATATATATATATATATATATATATATATATATATATATATATATATATGTGTATATATGTATGTATATAAAGCTGACTACAAGTCGGAATTTTAAGAAAAGACCTGCATTTGGACTGCCTTTTTCCCAGGAAAAGTGATCCCCATTGAGCCCTCAATGTATATGTGTATATATATATATATCATTTTATACAAGTGTTGAGCCCCTGTTTTTATATTATAAGACTAGAATAATCCTTCTCAATCTTCTTAAGAAGTGGTTGTCATAGCCCTTTATCAGCCTTTTGCCCAGCAGTACTGGCAGCCCAGCTCTAAGAGTTTATGTTTACTATATTAGAGCTTCTTTTATCCCCTGATGGTTTCATGCAACATAGATTTGTATATACAATGTCCTTATATCGCTGTAATTAATTTGTGTACACCAGCTGGATGCTACCGCGTAGCTCTAAGTAAGCGCGAGGTAGCTTAACACTGCAGCGTACAGACAAATGCTTCAAAGATTTATTAAACTAGGCACAGTTTTGTGCCCTCATTAGCTCTTATACATTCATCAGTGTACTGCATCATGTTTTCATCTTTAAAAAGAATGGGTAGCAATGGGATGTATAAAATGGAAAATGAAAGCACTTAATTTTACTGCAGACCCTATCAAGACTGTGTATGATGAGTTTGAGTTTATTCATTCTTTCCTAGAAAAAACTGAAAGGTTAAAGGAAAAATGCAAGAAAACATTAAAATATAGTTTCAGGCCATACTGACTTTTAGCAGCTCTGACTTTTATCTTCTGCCTCAGTGGCTTATATTAACTAAATTGCATAAAGACATGATCATCCTCGCTTTAAGTCTGCCAAGATACAGGTTACAGGGTTTTGTGATCTGAAAGATCACCCTCTATGCAAATCAAATAAAGGTTGTATTTCTGCCCAGGAATATTGTGGAAAGACTGCTGAATCTGGTGGCTACAATTAATAATAGAGAATGCAAAGACAGATACATATACTGAATATTCAAAAAAGATTGCAGACAGTGGCGTCTGTAGGGGGTGGCTTTTGGGGCTATAGCCCCGAATCAGGGTCCCATAGCCCCGAGTCTCTGCAGGGGTCCCCAAGGGAGGGGAGGCTCTCTGGGGACCCTGATGTAAGTGGGAGGCTTTCTGGGGACCCTGATGCAGGGGGGAGGCTCTCTGGGGACCCTGATCTAAGGGGGAGGCTCTCTGGGGACCCTGATTTAAGGGGGAGGCTCTCTGGGAACCCTGATGCAAGGCGTAGGCTCTCTGGGAACCCTGATGCAAGGGGGAGGCTCTCTGGGGACCCTGATGTAAGGGGGGACTCTCTGGGGATATATACACACACACACGTATATTATATACATGTGTATGCCCGCCCAAGCATACGACTTTCTTTACTACGTTGCTATGGGCTCTAGCCCCAGATCTTTTGGAAGAGAAGAGGGAAGAAGACGATCCAGATATCCAGGCTCCTCCGTTAGCAAAAGAGCAGAAGATAGCGGAGGAGCCCGGCAGAAGGAAGAAGGCACCGGAGAAGAACCAGAGAGCGCGGAGACGACACCAGAGAGAGGGAGAAGAAGCCTGAGAGACCCCCGAAGTCGGAAGAAGACCCCCCAAGTCGGAAGAAGACCTCCGGAGCTGCCTAATAAATTACTTTTAAAACCTGTGTAGTGTGTTTTTGTTATTGACACTTTTTTCCCTAGGTGAATGGGTAGGGGTACCATGTACCCCATACTCATTCACAAAGGGTGGGGGGCCGGGATCTGGGGGCCCCCTTGTTGAAGGGGGCTCCCAGATTCCAATAAGCCCCCCGCCCGCAGACCCTGACAACCAATGGCCAGGGTTGTCGGGAAGAGGCCCTTGTCCTTGTCAACATGGGGACAAGGTGCTTTGGGGTGGGGGGGCCCTCCCCTAAGGCACCCATCCCCCATGTTGAGGGCATGTGGCCTGGTATGGCTCAGGAGGGGGGGGCGCTCGCTTGTCCCCACCCCCTTTCCTACCTGCCGGGCTGCGTGCTCGGATAAGGGTCTGGTATGGATTTTGGGGGGGACCCCCATGCCGTTTTTTCGATGGAGCATACACACGGTCGGATGTTGCTCCAAAACAGCTAATTTGCATGTTTGTTGTCAAAAAGTCTGATCGTGTGTACGGGCCTTTAGTGATGTGATCGGCTCTGTTGGTGAATTACTCTTCAGCGGGGGATCCAATCCCAGATTCCACAAGCATGGACTGCCAACTTATGCCCCGTACATACGGTCGGACTTTGTTCGGACATTCCGACAACAAAATCCTAGGGTTTTTTCCATTGGATGTTGGCTCAAACTTGTCTTGCATACACACAATCACACAAAGTTGTCGGAAAATCAGATCGTTCTAAACGCGGTGACGTAAAACACGTACGTCGGGACTATAAACGGGGCAGTGGCCAATAGCTTTCATCTCTTTATTTATTCTGAGCATGCGTGGCACTTTGTCCGTCGGATTTGTGTACACACGATCGGAATTTCCGACAACGGATTTTGTTGTCGGAAAATTTTATCTCCTGCTGTCCAACTTTGTGTGTCGGAAAATCCGATGGAAAATGTCCGATGGAGCCCACACACGGTTGGAATTTCCGACAACACGCTCCGATCGGACATTTTCCATCGGAAAATCCGACCGTGTGTACGGGGCATAAGAGGACTTTGCTAAATTAAGGTATGGGTAGCAGCACAAGAGGGGGCAGAGAGCAACCAATAGCAGCACAGCCAAATATAGGGGGTTATTTACGAGAGGCAAATCCACTTTGCACTGCAATTGCACTTCAAAGTGCAGTCGCTCTAAATCTAAGGGGTAGATCTGAAATGAGTGGAAGCTCTGCTGATTTTATCCAATCAGGTGGAAGCTAAAATGCTGTTTTTTATTTTCCCTATTTTCCTTGCATGTCCCCCTCGGATCTACAGCAACTTTACTTTCAGTGCACTTTTAAGTGCACTTGCAGTGCAAAGTGGATTTTCCTTTAGTAAATAACGTGTAATGTGTTTAGTAAGGGAAGAATCTGCTTGTCTACAGATGCATAGCTGCCAACTGTCCCGAATTTCCCGGGACATTCCCGGGACTTGGACTTCATTCCCGGATTTGTGGTGTCCCGGGAAATGTCCCGAAAAATTCGGTTCCGGTTTTTGAAACCGCCGCCGCTAGAGGTCGGCGGCCGGCGGAGACATTGTCTCCGCCGGCCGCCATTTTGTTGCAGTTCAGGAAGACGGCTGGGGGGGGCTAGACGAAGCTTCTGCGTCGCCGCCCACCCCCTGCTCCGCTCCGCCTCGGCCCGCCCCACTCCGCCTCGCCCCGCTCCGCCTCGGCCCGCCTACCCCCCGCCCCGCTGCCAGTCTGATATGGAAAGGGGCGGGGGTTCTAAGTGGGGGGTGAGCGCGCGCACCGCTGTGGGACACGATGTAAGTGGGGGGAGGGGGGGCACTGGGGACACCTGATGTGAGTAGGGGGGGCACTGGGGACACCTGATGTGAGGGGGGGGGCACTGGGGACACCTGATGTGAGTAGGGGGGGCACTGGGGACACCTGATGTGAGGGGGGGGCACTGGGGACACCTGATGTGAGGGGGGGGGGCACTGGGGACACCTGATGTGAGTGGGGGGGGCACTGGGGACACCTGATGTGAGTGGGGGGGCACTGGGGACACCTGATGTGAGTGGGGGGGGCACTGGGGACACCTGATGTGAGTGGGGGGGGCACTGGGGACACCTGATGTGAGGGGGGGTGCACTGGGGACACCTGATATGCGGGGGGGGCACTGGGGACACCTGATATGAGGGGGGGACACCTGATGTGAGGGGGGGCACTGGGGACACCTGATATGAGGGGGGGGCACTGGGGACACCTGATATGAGGGGGGGGCACTGGGGACACCTGGTGTGAGGGGGGGCACTGGGGACACCTGATGTGAGGGGAGCTCCACCGGGGACTCCTGATGTGAGGGGGGGCTCCGCCGGGGACTCCTGATGTGAGGGGGGGCTCCACCGGGGACTCCTGATGTGAGGGGGGGTCCGCCGGGGACTCCTGGTGTGAGGGGGGGCTCCGCCGGGGACTCCTGATGTGAGGGGGAGCTCCGCTGGGGACTCCTGATGTGAGGGGGGCTCCGCCGGGGACTCCTGATGTGAGGGGGGGCTCCGCCGGGGACTCCTGGTGTGAGGGGGGGCTCCGCCGGGGACTCCTGGTGTGAGGGGGGCTCCGCCGGGGACTCCTGGTGTGAGGGGGGCTCCGCCAGGGACTCCTGGTGTGAGGGGGGGCTCCGGGGACTCCTGGTGTGAGGGGGGCTCCGCCGGGGACTCCTGGTGTGAGGGGGGGCTCCACCGGGGACTCCTGATGTGAGGGGGGCTCTGCCGGGGACTTCTGGTGTGAGGGGGGGCTCCGCCGGGGACTCCTGATGTGAGGGGGGCTCCGCCGGGGACTCCTGGTGTGAGGGGGGGCTCCGCCGGGGACTCCTGGTGTGAGGGGGGGCTCCGCCGGGGACTTCTGATGTGAGGGGGGCTCCGCCGGGGACTCCTGGTGTGAGGGGGGCTCCGCTGGGGGCACCTGATGCAAGGACGGACTCTGCTCGGACATCTGAAGCAAGGATGGACGGCTGGTGACACGCTCAGGGATCCCACTGATTCTGCATTATGGTGAGTTGAATGATTTCATTCTATATTACAATGTAATAATAGAAATAATGCGCTTCAATCATCCTGACACCATAACAACCATGGTGCCGGGATGATTGAAGTGCTAACACCAGGTGTTTGGAGTATCTTTATCTGCTGATTGTTAAACTTTCTAGAATACACATTTCTATTGTGTAGGATCTGGGGCTGCTGTCCCGTCATTTCCCTCTCTCTCCCCCTCTCTCCCCCTCTCCATCCCTCATTCATTTCAGACTCTAACCACACCCTCTAACCACACCCTCTAGAGCCACGCCCATTTAAGCCACGCCCACAATTTTGCGTAAACCACGCCCATTTTTCGGCGCGGCATTTGTCTGTTTTTGCTAGGCCACGCCTGCTGACGAATGCCCCGCCCCCTAATTATTGGACAGCTCCGCCTACAGCCACAAAAGTGTCCCACATTTTTTTTTTACAATGTTGGCAACTATGCAGATGTTCTGTTGTTTCTTGTAAACTGTTTATTATGTGAAGAAGTTATTCAGTGAATAACATTTTATTTAAAGAAAAGAATTGCCTGGACTGAATTACATATATGGAACACAAGTGTATTAAGGTGGTGTATTCACGGTGTATTCAGAAGAACTGAATGTTGGGAGCAGCCATAATCGAACCTTCAGATTTTAGTATCTATACAGTCACAAGTGTAACCAAGTGAACCCTTGAGGTTATGTATTCATGTGAACATTCTGGTCAACCTTTATGGTAAGCTGAAGGCTTGGAAAAACCTGAATGAGTGAAGATAATTGATATGTGACATGAAGAATTTTTGCACCTGGTGGCGGGCATGAAAGCAAGACACATACCGTATATATTCGAGTATAAGTCGAATTTTTCAGCACATTTTTTTGTGCTGAAAGTGCCCCCCTCGACTTATACTGGAGTCAAGCACTTTTCTGCAGCAAAAAATTTCATTTTCTGAACTGAATTTGGGGCCCTGTATCTCAGGGCCACTTGGTGCTAGGAACCCCAAATTTGGTGTGCAAACCCAGTGGAACTGGTACCATAACATATCTAAAGCTGGTGTTTCTAGCACCAAGTGGCCCTGAGATACGGGGCCCCAAAACTGGTTCAGAAAATGTCATTCTCTGCTGCAGAAAAGTGCTTGACATTTCTGAACTGATTTTTGAGGCCCTGTATCTCGGGGGCCACTTGGTGCTAGAAACCCCAGCTTTAGAAATTTTATGGTGCTAGTTCCACTGGGTTTGCACAACAAATTTGGGGTTCTTAGCACTAAGTGTCCCCGAGCTACGGGGCCCCAAATTCGGTCAACTGTGTCTATCTGCAGCAATGTCATTTCGGGACCCTTTGGGTTCAGAGACCCCAAATTTTGGCTGTAGCTAGGGGGCATCTAGGAACCCTTAAGTACCGAGTTTGAAGTTCAGGGGACCTATGGCTGCAAATGGGCACAGTGATGCTGCAAATGGGCATTGTTGACACTTTTCCACGTACAGTAGCTGTGCATTTCTCACCCTCGTCTTATACTCGGGTCAATAAGTTTTTCCCATTTTTTTTGTGGTAAATTAGGGCCTCGACTTATACTTGGAACGACTTATACTCGAGTATATATGGTATGTGTAGCAATAACTCTCGGTGGAGCTGCTGGTTTAAGCGGGCTGTTACCGTCACCTTCTTCACCTCTATTTCACCGGAACCGGGTCTAGGGTCCCATTGAGTTTACCATAAACAATGTAGGCACCGGACACTTGAGTATCTTTTCCAATGCTTTAATAACCATAAAATTGAAGGAAGTAGCAGAAAAGAGGCAGAAGGAAAGTTGCAGGGAAGCTCAAATACCTTTTCTTAATGTTCTTTGTGTAGCATTTGGGATTAAAACTTGTAGCTGAATATATTCTCTCGATAGGTTTCCCTCCACTAACCTAGCAGCCAGTACGCAGCACAAACAAAAGTCTCTGCCACAGACTTGATTGGAACAAAACCCGTACGATCCTCTGCCACAGGATGTATTGGTTTACGATGAACAACGAACATAGCACTAGGACCTTTAAGCCAACCCGGCAGCACTATGCGTTAGGATTACTTTAGGATACGTCCTCCAACTGAGTCACCAGGCCCCTCTCCAGACCAGCACTCTGCATGATCCTTCCATGTCGGGTCCTCCCCTGGGATCTTCTCAGTTGTCCAGCTTTTTCACTCAGGATAGACAGCCCAGGACCATTCCTCTGCTGCTGTGGTAGGCCCCAGACAAGCCTCTGGGCCCACCCACACGCCGCAGCGACGTGGGCCTCCCGGACGGAGGACCATGAGGTAGTACTCTTAGCGCATACCTGTCGGCTAGGAAGGCCAGCAGGTGGAGGGGAAAAAAACCCCGAAACATGGCGTCTGTTCCATAAATACCCTCCCAGAATGCAACTCGGAGGACCACCTCCACCGAGTTATCTCCGGGACAGAGGAGCCCTTATACACTTCAACGTGTTGCCTTTTCAACACCGGCCCATAGTAACAACGACACCCACGGGCACAGTGTGGAACCACATGCAACTCAGCCGAGCTGGAACAGAGGCAAATCTGACTATGTATAAACAGATAACCCACTAAATTTACCTATCAATGGTAGATTAAATATCTACCAGCGCTACATATGTTTTTTGGAATCATGCTTTAATTGACCCACACTCACTAGGGGTCAAGAAATCTGGGGAGAATCCATGGGTCTAATTTATGGGGAAGATAAACCTATAAGTGGTTATTAAGCACACTTAATATACACCTGGGGGCGTTATTGTTTTTCCAGCTGCTGCAGAGAGAGACAGACCTTGTCTACGGTGTTTACTGATTATTATTGGGACAGTACTTCATGTTCTCCGCTTAGTGGCAAGGTCTCCACATTGGAGCCCGCTGCAGTGCAAACCTCGCCCTTGGGTAGAGACTGTGGTCACGGTGTGTGAGGCCTTGCGAAGAGAAGTTTGGGGGCCTCCCTGTGCGCCCAAAGGCAGAATGTATTTAAAGGTTCGGAACTGAAGTGTGGAAGGTGGAAGTAAACAAAGGAAGGGAGAGGACTCAGGATCTGGGCATCATGTGACCATAGCTTTCAGTAAATAAACAGGAGGTTCAGTTAGAGGGTGGTGGGAGGGGAATTAACATTATCCTGGGGAGCAGCGTAGCCTCCCTGGCAGTTTTCCCGAGTGTGGCTCGGGGTTAAAATTTCAGTCCCATTAGCGGTAACCCCGAGCCACACTCGGGATTACATCGCAGGATCCTGGTATGGCTTTACTTACCTTGTCCCCAGGATCCTGCGATGTCCCCCGCTGTGTCCATGGGCTCTGTCCTCCTCCGAAGCCTCTCCTTGCCAGGCTCCATTCCGCGACGCACGGGGGCGGAGCCTGGCGGCAAATTCAAAAAATTGTAAAAATCATAACACATACAGTACTGTATGAAATGATTTCACATCCCTTTTGTCCCCAGTGCTTTGGCCCAGTGCTTTAGCAACCAAAAAGTGTCCCTTTACGTCAAAAGTGGCTTTAGACCAGATAGAAAACAGCGATAGTAAATTAGAACACTTGCAGAATTGAGCGATAGTGAATCGTGGGGAAATTTATTTTATTATTATTTTTTTTAATTTTTTTTTTTTATTTATTTTTATTTATTATATTAGATATCTACTAGACTCTTGTTTGGACAGATTTAAGTGTGTTATTGTTAAGAATTACAGACCTACAATAAAAAAAGCCAAATTTCCATGCAAAATAATTGTAACTTCACACGTGTGCATGATTAAAGTCCTTATGTCACAATATACAGTGCAATTACTAGATTGTAAGCTCTAACGAGCAGGGTCCTCTGATCCCTCCTGTATTGTATTGTAACTGTACTATCTGCCCCCCATGTTGTAAAGCACTGCACAAACTGTTGGTGCTATAAAAATCCTGTATAATAATAATAATAATAATAATAATAATAATAATAATATAAAAAAAACCTTCTCTTTATCTCTAAATAGCAGGCCTTGAACTCCAGTCAAGTCACTTTGCCTAGGCATAGATGATGTCATCAGTCTGCTGCAGCCAGTGACCTGATTGCAACATTGTACCTATCAGTGGCAGCCCCCCTATCCATGCATCCAGCCCCCTAATCTACATGCAAGGTGCTGAAAGTATGGATTCCAATGGGGGGGTGTTTTTTTTTCTTAAGCACGTGATTAGAGCCAGAGGCTCTAAAAGGCTTCAAAAAAGGGTGGGCTCGGGGTGCAGAGCACTACGCTCCGAGTCCACCCAGTTGTGTGATAATAGTGAATGAATATTCGCTATTGTCACACTGATCCTCCTCCCGGCCAATCAGGAAGCAGGTCTTGAGACCCATCACTCGATTGGCTGAAAGGATAGGTGATCCTATTTGATGCCTAGGGGAAGGAGGGAGGGGACAAACGACGGAAGCCGCTGTGATGCAGAGAAGGAGGAGACAGGATAGATGCCGCCACCGCCCGTTGGAGCGCTGAACGCCCACAACCTAGATGGGGTAAGTGCGGGGCTTGATGACCAACCGACTGTGAGACTAGGGGGGCTGGTTGTTTGCTGCCCCCCCCCCCCAAAAAAAAAAAAACACCAGCCACCACTGGTACCTATGCAACTAAAGGCAAATAGACTGTGCACTTTTCAGTTGCTCTAAGGCTTAGTAAATGAGGTAAAGTTTCACTTTACAATGACTACCCAATCACATGCAAGGAAAATAAATAAAACAGCATTTTTGCTTGCACATGATTGGGTGATGGAAGTCAGCAGAGCTTCTGTTCATTTACTAAGCTCTGGAGCAACTGCTCTTGCAAAGTGCACAGTCTGCCTTTAGTAAACCTACCCCACAGTGAGAGGCTGCACTAGAGGGATGCTCTAAATCAGATATTTGTGAATACAGCCAAAAAAATGCACAACACCAGGAGTTACCCGATTGTGACAATATCTTAGTCCAGGAAGTGGATATTGATCCTGGATGATGCCTGAACAAAGTTGGTGCTGTCTTTCTAGAGAGAAAAGCAAATGAAGGCATTGTTAGAGCGATTACTGTGATACCTATAATAGTTAATAAATACCAGTAGGTTTCACATTTACACATTACAGCATGCATGCACTTAAAGCAGAGTTCTGCTAAAGAAAAAATAAAATAAAAGTCAGCAGCTACAAATACTGCAGCTGCTGCCTTTTAATAATCGGACAGTTACCTGTCCCAGGGTCCAGCGGTGCGGGCGTACGAAGCCCCGCTCGTCTCCCCCTCCTCTCTGTGGCGCCAGCATTATAACTGTGGGTGCCCGGCTGTGGCTTCACATCTGGGCAATCCACTGCGCACGCGCAAGCCACACCGCGCGCCGTGACTGGCCGGGCAATCATCTGGGACCTGTGACGTGTCCCAGATGATTGCTGAGAGGTAGGGGGGAGAGGTGATCTCCCTTCTGGTGCCGCGGTGCACCAGGAGGAAGTAAGAGCTGGGACCCTGTGAAAAGAGGGTCCCAGCTGCCCCCCCCCCAAAAAAAAATGACATGCCAAATGTGGCATGTCAGGGGGTCCCCTTCCCTTAAAGCGGAAGTTCCATTTTTGAGTGGAACTCCGCTTAAACATGTAAAAATATATCTTATGCTAGGTCTGCTTTAACTGTGGAGAGTGCAGAATAAAAGAAAACTGGAAAGCTGTTTATGACTTCTCTAGCCTCCTTGGCCCCAGGCTAAGCTATACAACCAGTCTAAGCTTCTCTTGTGATAACTGTGCATGTTGTCATTAACATTCAATCAGTAATGACATGGGAAGTGCCTATTACCATTCGCAGCGATTTTCTATTGCATTTTTCTCCACTACCCTTCTTTACAACATTATTTTTATTATTATTGTGCAAGATTCAGATAGTGTTAAGACAATCAAATGACAATCATTGCTACTATTGCTATCCAACACTTCCCTTTAATCCTTTGGAGCAAACTAGCTGCACATGTGAACTATAGGCAGATGTTAAAAAAATATATATAATGAATGCAATTATGCATTTATAAAAAAAAAAAAAAAAAAAAAAAAATTAAATAAATTAAATTAAAGCGTATCTAAACTCAAGAAGAAAAATTCAATATATTTATATATAAATGCAACATATTGCAATTTACCAGTCCTTAGATTGGTGGCTGCATTGTTTTTTTCTCTTTTTCCTTTATTGCCGCCTGCTGATCTGGCCACTAACACACTTGCTGTCCTAGGATGACAACACTTTCTCAGTTTACTGCATCCCTGGAGGCCCAGAGTTGTCACCCTAGTACAGTATGTGGTCTCTTTAAAGCGGAGTTCCACCCAAAAAAAAATTAAAAGTCAGCAGCTACGACTTTTAAAATAAGGACACTTACCTGTCCAGGACGCCCGCCATGTCCTCACCCGAAGCCGTTCTGTCCCTCAGCTCCCAGGTGGAGGCACTGGCATCTTCAGTAAGGGAATCAGGAAGAGAAGTCTTGCGGCTTCACAACCTGGTTCCCTGCTGCGCATGCACGAGTTGCGCTGCGCATCCTAAATGGTCCCTGCTGTCTTCTGCGACTTGTGTGTCTCCCAGAAGACATCGGCGGGGACGGAGGAGGGGCGGGACATGGCATCTATCGCTGGAAGTGGGAGCAAATACCTGTATCAGACAGGTATCTGCTCCACCTCCCCCCCCCTGAAAGGTGCCAAATGTGACACCGGAGGGGGGGGGGGGGGGAACCGGATCAGTGGAAGTTCCATTTTTGGGTGGAACTCCGCTTTAAATACAAATCTCTCTCTTTTTTTTATTTATTTATTAAGTATTCTTTTATTGAAAGATTTTTTTTTTCCTTTGATGTTAGTAATATGTGTGTGAAATGTCAGTTTCCACTTGTTGCCTTTTGCATGACGACATTTCCTAATATTGGATCCTAGGAGGAAATAGCCTTAAAGTGTAAGTAACCCCTCCTATCGTTTTCAGCCAAGGAAGCTGCCATCTTTGCCTCTGTTTAATCTACAGCTGCCATGATGCTGCACATGTGATCAGTTATGACACCAGCCATTGGATGGTTTGACAGTTTGGTTGAGAGCACAACCAATAGGAGTGCTACACTTCCAGCACGTGCCGGAAATCAAACTGTTTTATGGACGGATTTACTTCCACTTTAAGAACATTCGACCCGTTGATTTAAAGAACATACAACCAACTGCATGTACATTTGTTTTGTGTGGAAGAATGAATGTTAGGCTATTTCTTCTCCAGTTCAAATGTTTTCCATTTATAGGAATAGAAGGAATCGGGAAGATATTCCATTATAATCACTAGATGGAGTTGATGATCAATTAAATACGTAAACTGAATTGATATAATGTTGCAGGGATAAAACTCCATTGTTTGACCAGTTTACAGGACTGAACCCTTTGGCCCCATTCACATTTTCGCATAGCTGGAACTAGCGATTTTCACGCAATTCTCTCTGTCGCATGGGGCAGCCCATTAACTTGAAGCTTCTGCTCCTTTTCGGGTAACAAGCGTCATGCGATTTGTGAAGGCGGTTTGCTGCATGATTCTGTTGCGCTACAGTCATGGCAGAATTTCATCGCTTATATTGCTGCTTTTCCTTGCGATTTGGGATTGCAGGTAGAATTGCAGCAATTCTGCCCCCCGATCACAAATCGTGAGATGTGAACAGGGTAGGGTTGCCACCTCATCCCTTTTAAACCCGAACACATATGAATTACACAGGTTCTGAGGCTAATTTAATGCAGATAAGGCACCAAGTGAGTTTAATTACCACCTTAATCAGCCACAGAACCTGTGTAATTAATATGTGTTGGGGTTTAAAGGGATGAGGTGGCAACCCTAGAACAGGGCCTTAGGGCCACATTCACACCTGCATCTTGGGCGGCCCGACAGCCTGCGAGAAACCCAGCGGCAGGGTCCTGGCAATTAGCTGCAGGAGGCAGTCCCATTGAAAGCAATGTGAGGCTGCTGATTCCTGGAGCTAATTGCAGCTGCTCATGTGTAATTGCTATGTGGAGATTACCTGCCAGTGATAGGCCCTGGATACAGACTGCCTGCCTTCAGGGAATTCAACTTGCAGTGAAGAAGTTGTGTATATTCCGGTGCCTTTTTGATGTGTTTCTGGATTGCAGGTGCTTTTATTCTACATGTTTCCATTTTTTTTTTCGCTGTACTGGGGTCCGGTTCGGTTTTGATGTGTTCCAGTGCATTTTTTATGTGTTTTACTGCGTTCTGGTACAGTACAGTGCAGGAAAAATGCAGCATGTTCTACTTTTTTTTCTGGAACTGGAAGGCCCCAAACTGACTGCACTGGTGGGAACTATGCCATTGGAAACCATATGACCTACTTTCCATTTTTGATGCAGAAAAAAAAAAAACACACTGGACTGCATGTGGTGTGATACTGGCCTAAATTCTTAACCACTTCAATACAGGGCACTTACACACCTTCCTGCCCAGGACAATTTTCAGCTTTCAGCGCTGTCGCATTTTGAATGACAATTGCACGGTCATACAACACTGTACCCAAACTAAATTTTTATCATTTTCTTCCCACAAATAGAGCTTTCTTTTGGTGGTATTTGATCACCTCTGCAGTTTTTATTTTTTGCTAAACAAACTAAAAAAGACAGACATTTTTGAAAAAAAAAAAGGTTTTCTTAGTTTCTGTTATAAAATTTTGTTTTCTCCTTCAGTGACGGCCACTGATGAGTCGGCACTGATGGGCACTGATGAGGCGGCACCGATGGGCCCTGATAAGGTGGCACTGATATGTAGAATTGATGGGCACTGATAGGGCGGCACTGATATGCAGCACTGATGGGCAGCGATAGGTGGCACTGACAGGCGGCACTGATGGGCACTGACAGGCGGCACTGATGGGCACTGACAGGCGGCACTGATGGGCACTGACCGGCGGCACTGATGGGCACTGACCGGCGGCACTGATAGGCACTGACCGGCGGCATTGATGGACACTAATAGATGACACTGATGGAGAGCACTGATTGGGCAGGTGCTGACAGGTGTTAATGCTGGGCACTGATTGGCACTGTGATGGACACTGATTGGCACTATGGTGGACACTGATTTGCACTATAGTGGGCACTGATTGGCACTTTATTGGGCACTGGCAGGGGGTTATGATGGGGCACTGACTGGGCACCGATTGGCAGCTTATAGGTACATTTGATGGGAGCTGTACTGATAATCAGTGTGCTGATTATCAGCACAGACCCCCCTCTGATAGGGAGAGCCGCTGATTGGCTCTCCCTGTCAGCGCGAATCGAGGAATGCCATTTACCGGCACTTCCTGGTTTATGCGATGAACAGCTGTGATTGGTCACAGCTGATCACGTGGTAAGAAGCCTCTGTCAGAGGCTTCTTATCACGATCGGAGATGCGGCGTGTCAGACTAACTCGCCATCACCGCGCTACATGTCCGGGCGCGTGCCGGCATGTTATCCTATTGGACGTCATATGACGCCCAGTCAGGATAACAGAACCACTTCCTGGACGTCAATCTGTTATAGGCCGGGCGGGAAGTGGTTAAACCAAGCACTAGTGCTCACTATTACATAGAGCTGCATGATTAATCGTGCAGTGATACCCCCTTTACATCAGAATCCACAGAGTTCCCCCTTTACATCAGAGTCCACAGAGTTCCCCCTTTACATCAGAGTCCACAGAGTTCCCCCTTTACATCAGAATCCACAGAGTTCCCCCTTTACATCAGAGTCCACAGAGTTCCCCCTTTACATCAGAGTCCACTGAGTTCCCCCTTTACATCAGAGTCCACTGAGTTCCCCCTTTACATCAGAGTCCACAGAGTTCCCCCTTTACATCACAGTCCACAGAGTTCCCCCTTTACATCATAGTCCACAGAGTTCTCCCTTTACATCACAGTCCACAGAGTTCTCCCTTTACATCATAGTCTACAGAGTTCTCCCTTTACATCATAGTCTACAGAGTTCTCCCTTTACATCATAGTCTACAGAGTTCTCCCTTTACATCATAGTCTACAGAGTTCTCCCTTTACATCATAGTCTACAGAGTTCCCCCTTTATATCATAGTCCACAGAGTTATCCCTTTACATCACAGTCCACAGAGTTACCCCTTTACATCATAGTCCACAGAGTTCTCCCTTTACATCAGAGTCCACAGAGTTTCCCTTTTACATCTGAACTCACAGAGTTCCCCCTTTACATCAGAGTCCACAGAGTTCCCCCTTTACATCAGAGTCCACTGAGTTCCCCCTTTACATCAGAGTCCACAGAGTTCCCCCTTTACATCAGAGTCCACAGAGTTCCCCCTTTACATCAGAGTCCACAGAGTTCCCCCTTTACATCAGAGTCCACAGAGTTCCCCCTTTACATCAGAGTCCACAGAGTTCCCCCTTTACATCAGAGCCCACAGAGTTCCCCCTTTACATCAGAGCCCACAGAGTTCCCCCTTTACATCAGAGCCCACAGAGTTTCCCTTTTACATCTAAACTCACAGAGTTCCCTTTCACTGTAAGGGGGGACTCTGCAGACTCTGATGTAAGGGAGAACTCTGGGGACTCTAACATAAGGGATGCTCTGGTGTACAAAGAGGACTCTGATGTGAGGGGGAGCTCTGATGTAATGAGTACTCTGAGAACCCTGGTTTACCTTAGCGTACTAACTTAGAGGCAGGAGAGAGAAGGGGGGAGACCTAGTCCAGTCAGAATAATGTGTCCGGGTCTCAGACAGTCTAAAACCTGGACGCATGATTCCAAACCCGAACTGTCCGGGTGAATCCCGAAAAGGTGGCAACCCTATCCACAGCACCTAATCTGTAGTGTGAATGGGCCGTAAAAACACATTTATTAAAAAAATTGCAGGACCGTTAAGGATTGGCTGTGTATGGATTATTTTTGGAGAGTAGGGACGTAATTAAGTATCACTAACTGTAGCAGGGAAGACTCAGATCTCCAGGCTGGTTGTGTGGTACAACCGTGTACATCTCAGGACTGGATGGAAGTAAGGATAAAAAAAATGTTGTCCATTAAACAGCTCCCTTTTTTTTACATATTAACTGGTTATCTGTTTGCATTGAGTTCACCTTCAATAACAGACTGGTGCACTACAGCAATGGAATGATGAAAAGCTGCACTGCGCATTGTGTGCTCCTTGTCTACATCCCACAATTTCATTTCCAGTTTTAAATGCAATGTACCTTTAAGGATTACTATGTCATTTCTTTGTAGCTTGCGGTAAAGATTCTCATCCAAAATTGTATGGGATCAGCACTGCAATTCTGGGCATTGTGCAACTTCCTCCCATTCTTTATATTGTGTCTCACAGCAGGTAGAGGTACCAGCTGGGCGCCCAATGAGCATATATGCACTTTCTGATTTAATCACATCGTCTTTCTATAAAAATGAATAATTTGACATTCTCGCTGTGCAAAAGAGAAAAAATGGGTGTAACATTATGATTTTACTTTCTTTCAATTTATTACAAGTGCCAAGAGATGAAAGGGATAACGTGATAAAATTGTATTAGACTTGCAGTGAAAAGAGACATTTCACAATTTAAAAAAAAAAAAGACTATGCCATGAAACTAGCTTTTTAGCTTTGGAAGAAGAAATACATTGCTCAATTATGGCTCTGAAATCAATTACCAAATAAAAGTATTTGTGGAATGGCCGATCAGTGAACCATGATTCATACTTTGGAGACAACATATACACTATATTACCAAAAGTATTGAGACACCTCCCTTTACACACACATGAACTTTAATGACATCCCAGTCTTAGCCTCGATTCACACAGGGGCAACACGACTTCAGCGTGACTTTGCAAGGCGACTTCAACGCGGCTTCAACGCGACTTCAGCGCGACTTTAAGCAACTTACAACGTGACTTCAAGTCACCTCCAGGACAGGCGACTTTGGCTGTGGCCAATCACAGAGTAATCAGCTCTCTGGGAGGGAGGGGTTTGCCTGGGTAAACTAATTTCTTTTCCTGTAAAGTCGCTTCACTATAGATGGAGATCTGACTTGGAGGCGACTTCCATTGAATTCTATGGGTACAGGTTGCCTAGAAGTCGGATTGAAGTAGTACAGGAACCTTTTCTGAAGTCGGAGCGACTTCAGTAGTGTAAATTAAGACGCTCTCATTGACTATAATGCAAATCTCTAAGTAAAGCGACTTGGGGCGACTTGAGGGCTTACAAGTCGGCTCCCAAGTCGTTGTAGTGTGAACCGACCCTTAGTCCGTAGGGTTCAATATGGAGTTGGCCCACCCTTTGCAGCTATAACAGCTTCAACTCTTCTGGGGATGTTGTCCACAAGGTTGAGTAGTGAGTCTATGGGAATGTTTGACCATTCTTCCAGAAGCGCATTTGTGAGGTCAGTCACTGATATTGGGCGAGAAGGCCTGGCTCGCAGTCTCCACTCTCATTCATCCCAAAGGTGTCCTATCGGATTGAGGTCAGGACTTTGTGCAGGCCAGTCAAGTTCTTCTACCCAAAACTCACTCATTGATGTCTTTATGGACCTTGCTTTGTGCACTGGTATGCAGTCATGCATGCTTTGTATTTATTACTTTTTTTATGGTTTCAGTTCTTTATCCCCCTGACCATACGCAAATTTGCGCTCATGACTTCAAAGGGTTACTCCAGGATGATGCCTGAAGCTGCAGGCATCACCCCAGTACCATTTTTTAGAGCGGGAGGTTGGCTCTTTAGTGATAACAACCAATGTAGCTAAAAGCCACTCGGCTGTTATCCTAAAGGAGCGCCCCCCCTCCCGTCGCCTTCCATCGCTCTTCCCGGGCCTCCTGTCCCACCGGGAGACCCGAGCCACCAGCCGAATTCAACTTTGTCAGCTGCTGGCTAGGCTGAGACCCACACAAAGCTGGATTCGGCTTTGTGCGGGTCTTCGATGTAAAGTCCCACAACGTCACTTCCGGTTTACTCGGCTGCCAATGGCGCCAATTTAAAAAAAAAAACAGTGTTCAGAATCGCTAATTTTGGCAATCTAAATACTTTTAAGTGGAAAGTAGGTGTTTGGGGTCTTTTAGACCTTCGGTCCCTCCATAAAGAGTACCTGTCACCACCTATTACTGTCAGAAGGGATGTTTACATTCCTTGTGACAACAATAAATGTGATCCGATTTTTTTTTTAAAGGGGCAATGTAAAAAAAGAAAAAAATATATTATAATTTTTAAAGCGCCACCGTCCCCGCATGCTCGCACAACAAAGAAAACGCATACGTAAGTCACGCCCGCAAATGTACTTGAACGGTGTTCAAATCACACATGTGAGGTATCGTTGCGATCGTCAGAGTGAGAGCAATAATTCTAGCAAAAGACCTCCTCTGTAACTCTATAACTCTAACCTGGTAACCTTACATTTTTTTAAAGCACAACCTATGGAGATTTTTAGGTATCGTAGTTTGCCGCCATTCCACGATTGTGCGGCAATTTCAAAGCATGACATGTTAGGTATCACTTTTACTCGGCGTAACATCATCTTTCACATTATACAAAAAAATTAGGCTATCTTTACTGTTTATTTTTTTTTTTAATTCATAAAAGTGTATTTTTTCCGAAAAAAATGTGTTTGAAAGACCGCTGCTCAATTACCGTGTGACAAAATATATATCAAAAATCACCATTTTATTCTCTAGGGTCTCTGCTAAAAAAATTATATATATATGTAGGAAGGCCAGTATGGCGGCCTGAATTTATGGGAGGAGCCCAGGGGGTATTTAACCAGCCCGCTCGCCTGTGGTATTTGTCGGTTTCCTGTGCGCGATACTACGTCACTAGGCCGACTATTCGAAACTCAGCGTCCGTGAGTTCTCCTGTTCGTGAGTTCCCGTATTCGCAAAATTTTCGTGTTCGAGAGTTTCGAGGACCTCGTTACCGATTCATATTTACGTACAACGCGTCTGGCTCGGCTGGCGCAGGTAGGGTTTCGGCTGACGTTTTTATTTCACGCATTCTTAGATATCATGTCACTAAACCGTGATATCAAACTTACGAATCACTTGCAAATTCACAACGTAATCCTATGCATACCGCTCGTACCGTCGTTATGTTAGCCATTTCGTTTTTTGTACCCCACCGCGACGCAGACGTCGCTTCATTCAGGCATGTTTAAAAAACAGTTTACCATGCTTCATAAGACAAGCCATTGTCATTTGCAAAATTCTCTATATCGACTCATGTCAGTTCGATACTAATTCATTTCATATTTCAGAACATTTCTAAGCATTTCAAGCATTTCAACACATTTCGAATCATTTCATTAATTTCGGTCACGTACCGCGCTCCGATTTGAATCCAGTCGCATCTAAAGATGCACCGATTCGCTCCGGTGTGCCCCAGTTGCTTACGGCCTCATTTCAGTACATGCTCCAGAGTCAGATTCGTTGTCAGTCTCAGGTTACGGCTCACCGATTCCTATCTCTGTCATGGCCATCATTTCACTGTCACGTATCACGCTCCGATACAAATCCACTCGCATTGAAAAACGCACCGATGCGTCTCGGCATGCCCCAGGTATTTGCCACATTTCGGTACATGCGATTCGTAGTCAGTTGCAACAGCGGCATGATCGATTCGTGCCTCTGTCATGGCAAATCAAAACCATTTCACTGTCACGTACCGCGCTCCGATTCGAATCCAGTTGCATCTGTGATGCACCAATTCGTTACGGTGTGCCCCAGTTGCTTGGCCTCATTTCAGTACATGCTCCAGAGTCCGGATCGTGGTTAGTCGCAGATGCCGGGCGACCGATCCGCATCTCTGTCATGGGAATTAATTACCATTCATTTCACTCCTACATTTCGCGCCCCCGTTTCCAATCCAGTCGCATCCGAGATGCACCGATTCGTTACGATGTGCCCCAGTTGTTTCGGCCTTATCCAATACCTGTACCAGAGCTCAGTTGATTGTCAGTCGCAGTCGGGGCACAATCGATTTGCGCCTCTGTCAGGGCAAAACATTTCATTCATTTCATTGCTACGTACTGCGCTCCAGTTCGAATCCAGTCGCATTCAAGATGCACCGATTCGTTTCGGTGTGCACCAATGTTTTCTGTTGCCTCATTTCAATACATGCTCCAGATTCCGGTTTGCTCGCAGTTGCGGCATGACCGAGCCAGGCCTCTGTCATGGCAAGATGTTTTATTCATTTCATGATCAAGGCAAACATTTCATTCATTTTCATTGTCGATACACCGCACTTAGATTCGAATCCTGGGCATTCGTGAGGTATCGATTCATCCCGGTAGGCCACAACAGTCTTGGCCTCGTTTCATGCCAGGTCCCACAGTTCGATTCGTAGCTTGTCGCAGTCGTGGCATATCGATTCGTGCCACCATCAAGGCATTCACATTTCACTCATTTATTTCGTTCCATACACCTGTCGTTTAATTCACCATACAGTTTACTTCTTCAAGTTAGTTAAGCAAACCCTTCATGAGTTGTCACCTTTTAATTTTCCTCCAGGTCAGTCAAGTTCAGTAGGTCCACCCTGCACCAGGTTGGACGATATCCCCCCTAGGTTAAAAAAAAAAAACCCACAAAAAAAGCACAATCTGGGTACGTATGCCTTTTTAGGGAAAAGAAGCAAACTTGAAATTCATGTCACCCCCAACAGTCGACCAAAACACGACCCCAAAGACAGGATATCTTATCTAGATCAACCCTGTCCAAGGCCGGCAGCGAAGACCTCACGGCCCCTCTGTCACCTTCTCCGGTCTCAGAGAGTGGCAATGTGCAGTCCCTCAGGGGATGGACTATCCCCAAGTTGACGGCAGAACTAAGATGCAGAGGAGCGCCCTTCTCCGCTACAGCTAGGAAAGACAAGCTCTTCAAGCTCCTCTTCCCCCCACCAGCCGCAGCAGGGCCCAGCACCCAGCAGGCGTCCCTCCAGTCAATATATTCTGCCATCTCACAACTCCACACCATGGTATCATCCCTGTCTACCTCAGTCACGGATGTACAAACCAGAGTGGCACTCCGGGAGGCTCGCCCGGCCACTGCCATTCCTGACCCGACCGCAATCCAGGTTTTGACACCCCTTTCTGCAGGTACCACAGGGTGGAGCCCCATTGTCTACCCCTCCCATTTGGTTCCAGCCAGCATCAGGAAGGACATTCTGGATAGCAGGGACGTCAACCTTGCCTCTCTCCTCATTTCCGTCCACGATCTGGCAGAAAATAAAGCCTATACCTGGGGTGACGTGTCAGTGGTCCTTAAGGCCAAAGACCCCAGGCTCAACCGAAAATTATCCATCCCAGAGTTCACATTGGCCTTCAGCATGCTGAGGGATGTCCTATGTTCAGCCCCTCCCAGCAGGAGAGAAGAGCTGGACCTATACCTCCATACTGTAGTAGACCTGGGCTACAAGTATGTAGGATTTTCTTTTTATGACTATCACCGTTCTTTTTCCGCAAAGGCAGCAGCCAGGCTCACACAATTTCAGACAACCACAAATTAGAGCCTTATGGACACAGAGCTGTTCTGTCGCCACTTTGCTGGCTTGCGCTCACCACTGGTGCGCCAATGCGACAATCAGATGCCCCTTCGAGTTCCCCTCTACCTCCGGTATAGTTCAGGGCCAGTCGGCCCCTGCACAAAAGCCTCAGGTGGACAAATTCGGATGCCCAGTCTGAACTGTGGGAGCAGCAGCGATCTGCAACAACTATAATTACGGATCCTGCAACTTCAGTCAGTGTCGCCTGCTCTACATCTGCACCCTATGCCAGAGGGTGCATCCAAGGAATTTGTGCGAAGTCAAACAACAGAAGAGGGCATGACTAAGCCAAGTCAATGTCCTGTGGCTAGGGTTCTACCTCACTTTACACCCCACTCCCTCCCTGGCCACCTACCTTATCCAGGGATTCACAGCAGGGTTTCATACCGGCTTCATTTCTCTGCCCCATACTACCTACGAATGCAGAAATCTCCTCTGCCACTGATGGGCAGGCCATAGGCCGCCTCCTACAAGCAGAAATAGACTGAGATTTCATTATAGGCCCCTTCACTCAGCCCCCTTTCAGTACTTGGAGAGTCAGCCCTATTGGGCTTGTCAAGGGCAAAGTCTCTAATAAATTACGTCTGGTGTACGACCTGTCTGCGCCTCATTCTTCCCACATCCCCAGTCTCAATTCCCTAATCCCCTCCGAAGAGTTCTCCCTAAAATATTCCTCCCTGGATATGGCAATCCAAGCGATCATCAAAGCAGGTACAGGCGCCTGGCTCTCCAAAGCCGACATCTCGGACGCCTTCAAGCTCCTGCCTATCCACCCTTCCCTTTGGTGCTGGCATGGCATCAAGTGGAAGGACGCATACTACTTTGCCACCAAATTAACTTTTGGTTCGAAGAGTAGCCCTTGGCTCTTCGACACATTCGCTCAGTCCCTCACCTGGATACTATTGAACAAAGCTCAATGTCAAGAGGTCATCCATTACCTGGACGACTTCTTACTAATAGAACCACCCGGCATGCCCCCAGGAGACCTCGACAAATTGAGAGTTGTATTTTGAAATCTTAATGTTCCCATCGCGAACATAAAGTCGACGGCCCAGCGCACACCATTACCTTTCTCAGAGTCAACTTAGACACCTGCACCATGCAGGCCAGCCTCCCACTCGACAAACTAACCCGCATTAGAGAAGTCCTCAGAGAATTCACTCACACTAGGGGGTGTACCCAGAAGCAGCTGCAATCTCTTTTAGGAATGCTTAATTTCGCCATGCAAATCATTCCACAGGGTCGCACCTTCGTATCACGTCTGCTGGTATTCCTTTCACAAACACAGGGCCCTGTTCAGATCCTCAAACTAGATATCGCAGCATTAGCAGACCTATCCATGTGGGAGGTATTCCTTTCCGCCTGAAATGGTATATCCTTATTCATACCTACAGTCTCGTCCCTTTCACCCCAAGTAGTGACAGACACTGCAGCCTCCACAGGCTTTGCGGCAATTTTTGGCCACCAATGGTTTTCAGGACCCTGGCCTCCACAGATACTGTTAATACCTGGCTTCACTCAAACATCATCTCTTTTCGAACTCTATCCGATAATGGCAGCCGCACAGCTCTGGGGTCATCATTGGACAGGACAAACCATGGTCTTCACCACCGACAATCAGGCCACGGCAGATATTATCAACAAGGGTAGGTCCAAATCCCTTGCAATCATGTCCTTCCTGCGCAGACTGGTACAACTGTCTTTACAACATCAGTTTAATATCCACTGTTCATTTATTCCAGGAAAGTACAACATAGCAGCAGACGCACTGTCACGGCTTAACAATACTTCCTTTTTTGAACAGGTGCCCGGAGCCGATCCAGTGTCAGCCCCTATCCCCGTCTGGTCTCAGCTGACCCTGGACTAGTACAACACCTACAAGGAGCGACCCAGCTCATCAACTGCTCACTGTCCCATAACACACTAAAAGCCTACCAGACCACCTGGAGTGCGTTCAATAAAATCCTGGCACACTGCTTCGAAGATACAACAGATGTCAAGCACGTACTGGCCTTCATTTCATATTGCCATACTCAGCTGACCTTATCCTATAACACTATTCGGCTATACCTTGACTACTTCTCCGTTTGGTCTTCTCCCCAGTATGGTCCTACAAGCAGCCATATACTTGGCCTACTACGGGTTCTTGCGACCTGGCAAATTCACCTGTAGCAACCCCGCAGGCCAAGTGCTACGCAGACGGCACTTGGTCCGCTACCAAGACCACTTCATCCTCCACCTTGCGGTTTCTAAGACCCAGCAGGCAGGCTCTGGAGTGGACATTCACCTTTACAAAACCAATAATAGCTGGTGTCCAGTCACCGTACTCAATAATCTTCTGTCACTCCGGCCTGAACTACCGTTCCCAGTCAAACCCGTAAGTGCCTGTCAGTTCGTGAAACACATAAGGATTCTACTCCGCAACCTTCGCCTTAATCCCAGCCAGTACTCCGGCCACTCCTTCCGCATTGGAGCAGCCTCGGAGGCATCCCGCCACGGGGTCCCGGACCAGTCATTAAAAGACTCGGCAGGTGGAAATCAGCCTGCTTCGCCCGTTACATCCCTAATCCTCAAGTGGAGATGGCACAGGCATTCACTAAATTAGCTCAATAACAACTAAAAACTAATAAAATACTATACCCCTACCTGAATGTTTTTGCACCCTTATTTTGGTATACCGTCCATCAGACCAAGGCACACTTTCAGGTCCATTTCATGTGGTAAGTCCACACTCCCAGGTCCATCATAGGTGGTAAGTTTTATCTTAACTATATATGTTACCTGTGTCCGTATCGGCCATAGGGCTTCAACCATAAGTAGGAAGGCCAGTATGGTGGCCTGAATTTATGGGAGGAGCCCGGGGGTTTTTAACCAGCTGTTTGCCTGTGGTATTTGTCGGTTTCCTGAGCGCGATACCCACCCTCCCATCCCCTTTTCAGGACATTTCTCAAATATTCATTTCTCTTTACAGAATATTAATTTCTATAATCTAGGGTATGCCCCCTTATTTTGATATATGGTCCATCAGACCAAGGCACACTTTCAGGTCCATTTCATGTGGTAAGTCCACACTCCCAGGTCCATCATAGGTGGTAAGTCTTATCTTAACTATATGTTACCTGTGTCCGTATCGGCCATAGGGCTTCAACCATAAATATATATATATATATGTGTGTTTGGGTAAGCAAAAAATACTGATTTTAACTTGTAAGCAACAAATGTCAGAAATAGGCTAATGCCATGTACACACGAGAGGTTTTGCCTCTCTGAACTCTGAAGGTTTCTCAGACGGAATTCTGCTCAAGCTGTCTTGCATACACATGGTCACACCAAAGTCCGACTGTCAAGAACGCAGTGATGTACAACACGTGCAATGAGACAACACGTACGACGTCTCGTTCTTGCTTCAGAGCATGCGTCATTTTTGGTGTGTCGGAACAGCATACAGACGATCGGTTTTTCTGATAGTAATTAGTTCCATCGGAAAAATATAGAACATATTCTCTATCTAAGTCCGTCTGAAAAAGTCTGATTGGGCATACACACAGTCGGAATATACAATGAAGAGCTCCCATCGGACTTTTTCTGACGGACATTCCACTCGTGTATACGCGGCATTAGGCGTGAAAGGGTTTTACATATGCACTTGTATTGTTCAGAAAGTTTTAAGTTTTGCTTATCAAGACATGGGGAGAGCTGATCACACCACCCTGCACCTGTGTGAGTGTCCTCTATTTAGAGGTTCGGTGGATCAGTCTTCCTTTGGGGTTGAAGAAGCACAATGTATGTGGAAAACGTCTTCACCCTTTGGTCCATTGTTATAGTCCTGGTGGCAGTCTTTCAATAAACCTGTTGGACGGATTTTGGTGGGCAGCTATTTTTCCAAGCCCAACCCCTGAAAAGCAACCCCACACCATAATCCCCCCTCCACCAAATGATTTGGACAAGTGCACAAAGCAAGGTCCATAAAGACATGGATGAGTGAGTTTGGGGTGGAGGAACGTGATTGGCCTGCAGAGTTCTGACCTCAACCCGATGGAACACACTGCATGTTCTGGTCTGGCCGCTCCTAGAGTATTCTGTCCAGTTCTGGGTACCAGTTCTCAGGAAGGATTACTGGAAATGGAGCGAGTACAAAGAAGGGAAACAAAGCAAATAAAGGGTCTGGAGGATATTAGTTATGAGGAAAGGTTGCAAGCACTGAACTTATTCTCTCTGGAGAAGAGACACTTGGGAGGGGATATGATTTCAATATACAAATACCATACTGGTGACCCCACAATAGGGATAAACCTTTTTCGCAGAAGGGAGTTTAACAAGACTCGTGGCCACTCATTAAAATTATAAGAAAGGAGGTTTAACCTTAAATTACATAGAGGGTTATTTACTGTAAGAACGGCAAGGATGTGGAATTCCCTTCCACAGGCGGTGGTCTCAGCGGGGGGCATTGATAGTTTTAAGAAACTATTAGATAAGCACCTGAACGACTGCAACATACAGGGATATACAATGTAATACTGGCATTTAATCACACTCATAGGTTGGACTTGATGGACTTTTGTCTTTTTTCAACCTCACCTACTATGTAACTATGTAAAGGTGTCCCAATACTTTTGGTAAAATAGTGTGTATATACATCCTTCTTTTTCTCTATTATGTGAATGGGGGGGTGCCCGGACATTAAGATGGTTCTAAAGTTAGGGTGAATTCACTTGTAGTGCAGTGATTGATGTTTACATTGTACCTGTCACTGCAAGGACAGGCCTATCCAAACTGCACTGCAATACAGAGCTGCGCTGCAGCGTGCTGTGATAAAATGCACACATTCTGCATTTAATCGTAGCACACTGTACAGAATCGCTTAACAGTGTCTATTTAAGAAATACAGTGAAGTCACTTCACTGTCTGTAGCCTGATTGGACAATGAAGGAGCAGCAATACACTGATCTTCAATTATTTTTTATTCCACTCTGTCCATCTGTCATTCATGTGCAAGTGCAGGGTTAACCATGGCTGGGAAAATGGCGGGGCAGGGTGGACAGAGAGAGTTGTTACTAACTACTGTTCTCTGCATTACTGCTGCAGATCTCTATACTCTACATTACTTACTACTAACCTCTGAACTCTGCAATAATATTGACCTCTGAACTTTGCGTTACCTACAATTGACCTCAGAACGCTGCCATACTTACTACTGACCCCTGCACTGTGTGTTCCTTACTACTGACCTCTAAAGTCTGCATTACTACTGACCTCTGCACTGTGAGTTATTGCTTCTGACCTTTGAACTTATCATTATTTACCACTGACCCCTGAACTCTGCATTACATCTGACCTCTGAAATCTGTTTTACTACTGACCCCTGCACTCTGTGTTACTGCTTCTGACCCCTGAACTCTGCATTACTTACTACTGACCTCTGAACTCTGCATTACTTACTACTGACCTCTGAACTCTGCATTACTTACTACTGACTTCTGAACTCTGCATTACTCCTGACATCTGCACTTCTGACCTCCACATTGCTTTCCACTGACCCCTGAATTCTGTGTTACATACAACTGACCTTTGAAATCTGTATTGCTACTGATTTGAACACTGCATTCCTTACTACTGACCTCTGAATTCTGTATTAATTAGTTACAACTGACTCTGCATCAATAGTAACCTTAAAACTATGCATTACTACTTCTCTCTGGCTTCTGCACTACTTACTACTTACCTCTAGACTTTGTATTACTTACTACTGACCTGTGCAGTGTGCATGTCCTTCTACTAACCTCTCCACTCTGTGTTGCTGCTGCTGACCCCTGAACTCTGTAATACTTAGCAATGACCTCTGAAGTCTGTGCTAAAAAAATAGCTACTGACCTCCAAACTTTGTGCTAATTGCTATTGACTTATGTCTTAAATACAACTGACCTCTGAAGTCTGTGTTATATACTACTGATCTCTGAACTTTGTGCTACGTGCTATTTACGTATGTCTTATATACTACTGACCTCTGAAGTCTATGTTACTTACTACTGACATTTCTCTAGACCCCTGCCCTCTGGATTACTTCTGACCTTTGAACTTTGTATTACATACTACTGATCCCTGCACTCTGCATTACTTACTACTGACCTGCGAAATCTGCATTACTTGTACCTGCCCTGTGCATTATATACTACTGACCTTTGAATTCTGCTATACTTACTACTGAACCCTGCACTCAAAGCCCCTCCTTCACCAGACAAATCCATAGCGGGCATCATCAGGACCCCAATGTATGGCAGTGTATAGTCATTATTGTCTGTCATGTGTTGTCATAGTTACCCCTTTGGTGCTCATAAATTCTCACAATTGCAGCATAAGTGACGTATAGAAGATAAAGGGTTGTCATGGCATTGGGAGGCAATGCCAAGATCAGGTGAGGTCTGGGAGGGAAGGGGAGCACCACCTTGTACTGGAGGTGGTCTTGTCATGAAGTTCATGAAGTTTGGTCATGGAATTTTTGAGTGGGAGGAACTCCTGACTCCTGCACTCTGTGCATTACTTACTCTTGAACCCTTCATTCTGTGCCTTGCTGTGCTTCGTTTAAAGTGGTTGTGATCAGTGGGGTGTCCCCAAATATAATTTTTAAAATCTGGTCATCTTACACTAAAACTTAGCTAGTGGTTACTACATGTTACAATATTATTGTAAGATTGTTGGTTTCTGTGGTGGTATTTTTCTTCAGATGCAATCAGAATCTTTTGACTGTAGTAAATAAAATGCCAATGGCATGAAACAGATAATTTATTGTTTTATCCAGTGAAATTGTAGTATGTACAGTGCCTTGCAAAAGTATTCACCCCCCTTGGCATTTTTCGTGTTTTGTTGCCTCACAACCTGGAATTAACATGGATTGTTTGAGGATTTGCATCATTTAATTTACAGAGCATGCCCACAACTTTGAAGATTTTTTTTTTTATTATTGTGAAGCAAATAACAAATAGGACAAAATAACAGGAAACGTCAATGTGCACCCCCCAAAAGTCAATACTTTGTAGAGCCACCTTCTGCGGCTATCACAGCTCCAAGTCGCTTTGGATAAGTCTCTATGAGCTTGCCACATCTTACCACTGGGATTTTTGCCCATTCCTCCTTGCAAAACTGCTCCAGCTCCTTCAAGTTGGATGGTTTGCGCTTGTGAACAGCAATCTTTAAGTCTGACCACAGATTTTTTATTGGATTGAGGTCTGGGCTTTGACTAGGCCATTCCAACACATTTACATGTTTCCCCTTAAACCACTCAAGTGTGTTAGCAGTGTATTTGGGGTCATTGTCCTGCTGGAAGGTAAACCTCCATCCTAGCCTCAAATCACACAGAGTTGTACAGGTTTTGCTCAAGAATATCCCTGTATTTAGCACCATCCATCTTTCCCTCAACTCTGACCAGTTTTCCAGTCCTGACTGCTGAAAAACATCCCCACAGCATGATGCTTCCACCACCATGTTTCACTGTGGGGATGGTGTTCTTTGGGTGATGTGATGTGCTGGGTTTGCGCCAGACATAGCGTTTTTTTTGATGGCCAAAAAGTTCAATTTTAGTCTCATCAGACCAGAGCACCTTCCTCCATACATTTTGGGAGTCTCCCACATGCCTTTTCACAAACTCAAAACATGCCATTTTGTTTTTTGCTGAAAGTAATGGCTTTCTTCTGGCCACTCTGCCATAAAGCCCAACTCTATGGAGCGTACGGCTTATTGTCGTCCTATGTACAGACACTCCAGTCTCTGCTGTGGAACTCTGCAGCTCCTCCAGGGTTACCTTAGGTCTCTGTGCTGCCTCTCTGATTAATGCCCTTCTTGCCCGGTCCGTGAGTTTTGGTGTGCAGTCGTCTCTTGGCAGGTTTGCTGTTGTGCCATGTTCTTTCCATTTGGTTATGATAGATTTGATGGTGCTCCTAGGGATCATCAAAGATTTTGATATTTTTTTATAACCTAACCCTGACTTGTACTTCCTAACAACATTGTCCCTTACTTGTTTGGAGAGTTCCTTGGTCTTCATGGCAGTGTTTGGTTAGTAGTGCCTCTTGCTTAGGTGTTGCAGCCTCTGGGGCCTTTCAAAAAGGTGTGTATATGTAATGACAGATCATGTGACACTTAGATTGCACACAGGTTTACATCATTTCACTAATTATGTGACTTCTGAAGGTAATTGGTTGCACCAGAGCTTTTTTGGGGCTTCATAACAAAGCGGGTGAATACATACGCACATGCCAATTATCAGTTTTTTATTTCTGAAAAATAGTTGTATGTATATGTTTTTCTAATTTTACTTCACCAACTTAGACTATTGTGTTCTGATCTATCACAAATAATTCAGATTAAAAAAACATTGAACCAAAGGCTGTAATGTAACAAAATAGGTAAAAAGCCAGGGGGTGAATACTTTTGCAAGGCACCGTATACTGTACTTTTAGCATTGTTTTGTTTTAATAAAAATGTGGAGGTAATCTATTTTTTTCCCCCCATTGTCTTTAAAAAAAAAAAGTGACTAAAGGAATTGCACTAATAAAGAATAGAGTAATGCGAATGGCAGTATTAGGAGGAATGAGTGAACATTCATAATTCAAAATGATGATCAAATTCAGTAATGACCGTAACTTGTGCAGTCAGCAATGGGATTTAATAATATCCTGCAAACCTGGATCAGAAGGCTCATGTTTGCGAGGATCAGCATCCAATAAAGATTGCAGATGAGCAAACCTCATAAAATCTGCTCTGCCAATAATTTGTCTGAGATGCCCTCTTCATGCTCTTTGTGATTCAGCCATCTTTCTTCTTATGATCTTTTATAGGTTTGAAGAGAAACTGTCACTTTGCTTATGTAGCGCTGGTAGATTTATGATCTACCATCTGATAGGTAAATTTAGTGAATTGCTCGTTAGGGGAGTTAGATTTGCCTCTGTTCCAGCTTGGCTGACGTTGCTTGTGGTTCCACACTGAGCCGGTGGGTGTCGCTGTTACCGTTGGCTGGTGATGGAAGGGCAACGTGTCGAAGCGTATTGGATGCTCCTCTGTCCCGGAGACAACTCGGTGGAGGTGGACCTCCGAGCTGCATTCTGGGAGAGGGTATTTATGGGACAGACACCATGTTTTGGGGTTCGTTTTACAGCCACCTGCTGGTCCTCCTGTCCGACAGGTATGCGTTAGAGTGCTACCTCATGGTCCTCTGTCCCGGAGGCCCGCGCCGCTGCGGTGCGTGGGTGGGCCCAGAAGCATGTCTGGGGCCTACCACAGCAGCCAAGGAATGGTCCTAAGCTGTCTATCCAGAGTGAAGAAGCTGGACAACCGAGAAGATCCCAGGGGAGGACCCATTATGGAAGGATCATGCAGAGTGCTGGTCTGGTGACTCAGTTGGAGGACGTATCCTAAAGTAGTTCTACAGCATAGTACTGCCGGGTTGGCTTAGAGGTCCAAGTACTGTGTCTAACATTCACTGCAAAAATTATTACATCCTGTGGCAGAGGATCGTACAGGTTTATTTCAAGCAAGTCTGTGGCAGAGACTTTTGTTCGTGCTACGTACTGGCTGCTAGGCTAGTGAGAGAGGCCTATCCAGGCGAGCAAAGATTGTGTCCCACAAGGGGATTGCATCCGAATACAATATTCAACTTTAAAGGACGTTCTCAAGAATCCTAAAGAAAGGTATTTGAGCTTCCCTGCAGCTTCCCTCCTGCCTCTTTCCTGCTACTTCCTTCGTTACTTGGTTCAATAAAGCATTGAAAACGTACTCGAGTGTTGGTGCTTAAATCGTCCAGAGGTAAACTCAACGGAACCCTAGACCCGGTGCCGGTGAAACAGGGGTGGGGTGTCAAGAGTGAAGATAACAAGCCCGCTTAAACCAGTAGCTCCACCGAGAGTTAGTGCTACACTTATTTAGGGCAATTGATAGGTTCTCTTAAAAGAACCCCACAACCCCCCCCCCCCCGTTGATGCTCTGTAGAAGCCCTTGGGAGTTACAGTGTGCTTCCAGATATGGGGGAGCATGTGCCTTTCTTCCTTTCCTTTCAGGGTGCAGTGCTCTGGTTGCTGTAGGTTGGAAAGAAGCTGCTCAAGCACAGTCTGTGCTTGATTGATTTCAGTGGGGTCCAGAAATGACATTAGGGGTCTAATACACACCTGATGTCTCCTTAACCACTTCAGCCCCGGAAGATTTTACCCCCTTCCTAACCAGAGCACTTTTTGCGATTCAACTGACAATTGCGCGGTCATGCGACGTTGCACCCAAACAAACTTGACGTCCTTTATTCCCACAAATAGACATTTCTTTTGGTGGTATTTGATCACCTCTGCGGTTTTTATTTTTTTGCGCTATAAACAGAAAAAGAGCGAGAATTTAAAAAAAAAAAGCAATATTTTTAACTTTTGCTATAATAAATATCCCCAAAAAATATATAAAAAAACAAATTTCTTTCTCAGTTTAGGCCGATACGTATTCTTCTACAAATTTCTGGTAAAAAAATCGCAATAAGCGTATATTGATTGGTTTGCGCAAAAGTTATAGCGTCTACAAAATAGAGGATAGATTTATAGCATTTTTATTATTAATTTCTTTATTAGTAATGGCGGCGATCTGCTATTTTTTATCATGACTGCGACATTGCGGCGGACACATCGGACACTTTTGACACTATTTTGAGACCATTGTCATTTATACAGCGATCAGTGCTATAAAAATGCACTGATTACTGTGTAAATGTCACTGGCAGGGAAGGGGTTAAACACTAGGTGGCGATCAAGGGGTTAAGTGTGTCCTAGAGAGTGATTCTAACTATGGGGGGGTGGGCTTACTACAACATGACAGAGATTACTGCTCCCGATGACAGGGAGCAGTAGCCAGAACAGGGAAATGCCTTGTTTACATAGGCATCTCCCCGTTCTGCCACTCCGTGTCACGATTTAGAACCCCCAGAGGACATCGAGTCCGCAGGACCCACGGGCACGCTCATGGAGTACGCGGTGGACGTGCGCGCGCCCACTAAGCCACGTCCTAAAGGGGACGAACAGGTAAGCCCATTTGCACAGCAGTGCTATTGTGCCGACGTACATCGTCGTGCGCTGGTCGGCAAGCAGTTAAAAAGGACCTATCCTTAAAAAGGATGCTATCAGATTAGGAGGTTGTCAGTTCCCTATGTAATAGCAATAAAGTTAATTGAAAAACTAAAATAAAATTTTAAAAAATGTCGGTGATGTCACCAGGTGGCACTGCCCCTTAGTTATTTAACTGTCAGACAGCAGAAGCCTTCGTCAGGAGCGGATTGTTGTTTTTTTTTTCTATTTGGGGTCAACGAGCGTCGTGATTGAGGACATTTTTTTTTTAATCTTTGTTTTATTACATAAAGGACTTGTCAAAAATTGCCTACTGTCTTTTTTAATATTGCACTTTTTTTTGGTGAATGAGTAGGGGTACTATGTACCTCTACTCATTCACATAGAGGGAGCAGTGATCTGGGGTCCCCCCTGTTAAGGAGGGATTCCAGATTCTGATAAGCTCCCCAGACTGCAGCCCCCCACAACCATTGGCCAGGGTTGTGGGGAAGAGGCTCTTGTTCCCATCAACATGGGGACAAGGTGCTTTGGGGAGGCAGAGCCCCCCTGCCTCAAAACACCCCCCCCAGCTGAGGGCATGTGGCCTGGTATGGTTCAGAAGGAGGGAGGGTGCTTTCTCGTCCCCTCCCTTTCCTGACCTCCTGGGCTGCATGCTCGGATAAGTGTCTGGTATGGATTTTGGGAGATCCCCAAGCCGAAGGGCCTGGTATGGATTTGGGGGAGGGGGAACCCACATTGTTTTTTTTTTTCTTATTTTTTCATTGCTGGCAATTCTTTTTTTATTTACATTCAGGTTTCAGCAGAGAACCTCTCTGAAAGCTAATGACTCATCAGTTGATGAGAATACGGTGGCGGCCTACTCCTTAACAACCAGTACACATCCCAACATTGCTGCATGCCTTCATCACTACTTAATTACAACATGCATTTAATTATTTATTAAATTATGTTAATGGATTTTTACGCCTTTTCATGCAGTATTTACTAAGCCTTTTCAATGTTTTACGGTATATACAGTTTTCCGGTATTTGTCCAGACACCTAAAAATTGCACGCAAGTTCCTTTTGTGATTGAAGCCCAGTGTGTGAAATTAAAAAAAAATAATGCAACTACCACCATTTCATTTTCAAGGGTCTCTGATTTCAGAAACTACATAATGTTTGGGGGTTTAAACTAATCTTCAGGCCTAAATTTGCATTAAATATGTGCACAAAAAGCTAAATGTCGTAGATTACATGCTTTCTTATACAGTGAGTACACCTCTCACATTTTTGTAAATATTTTATTTATATTTTATATTATTTTATATTTATATTTTCATGTGACATCACTGAAGAAATGACACTTTACTACAATGTACTAAGTACAATGACCAAAGAATGTCCAGCGCTCTGAATATCACACAAACAATTAGCAGTAGTCCAAAAATAAAGGTTAAGAGATTTAATAAATGCGTGTGATAAAAACAATTAGTGAACAATATATATAGTCCCATGTAGATAACACTGTATTACACTTAAATAAAAAAGTTTATAGCAGCCAGAAGACCCCCTGTCTACCATGTCACTCCCTGATAGCCTGATTACATTTCCATTGGCTTCACCAAGTGTCACTGCCTCTCACTGAGGCTTTTTTACTCAGAGGGGACACAGACTGGCACTTTAGCTGCTCAGCGCTATCAGCTGATTCACCGACGGTTCCCCTGTGTGAAGCCGCGCCCTCTTCCTCCAGCTGGGCTGACGTCATCGCTCCTTGGCACGGAGCTTCTGTGAGACCTTCTCCTCCCGGTGGATCTACAGCCTGTCTTCATGTAACATCCACAGATCTGTCCTCGGGAACCTGTGAGCCTTCCCCTCTGAAGCTGGTGTTCATAGTGTGAGTCTCCTGGGTCTGTGGGCTGGGGCTTCCATCTCCCCTCCAACCCCCTTCTATCTGCTTTACAGCCTGGGGTTAGGTTCTTTGGATGGATCTCCAGTTTTAGACTCCCTGTTGCTGATTGGACCTTCTGGCTGCTATAAACTTTTTTATTTAAGTGCAATACAGTGTTATCTACATGGGACTATATATTGTTCACTAATTGTTTTTATCATATTGTTTTTATCACACGCATTTATTAAATCTCTTAACCTTTATTTTTGGACTGCTGCTAATTGTTTGTGTGATATTCAGAGCGCTGGACATTCTTTGGTCATTGTTCTATATCTGTATCTATCAGTTACGGTTAGTCCAGCTGCACTGATTTCCCTTCCCCCCTCCTCCCTTCCCCTTAACCCCCCCCCCCCCCCCCAAGTTCAAGTCATGTCAATCTACTCAATACATGTTATGTATCACATGGATTATTGACTATATACTATATATTTTTTTTTTTACATGCCTTGATTGAGGTCCCTGGGTTTACACTCATTGGCGCTGGATTATTATTGTGTTTTGGTACAATGTAAAGTAGTGAGTGTACAGCCTGTATAACAGTGTAAATTTGCTGTCCCCTCAAAATAACTCAACACACAGCCATTAATGTCTAAACCACTGGCAACAAAAGAGAGTACATCCCTAAGTGAAAATGTCCAAATTGGGCCCAATTAGTCATTTTCCCTCCCCAGTATCACGTGATTTATTGGTATTACAAGGTCTCAGATGTGAATGGGGAGCAGGTATGTTAAATTTGGTGTTATCGCTCTCACTCTCTCATATTGGTCACTGGATGTTCAACATGGCACCTCATGGCAAAGAACTCTCTGAGGATCTGAAAGAATTAATTGTTGCTCTAAGAAGATTGTCAAGACCCTGAGACTGAGCTGCAGCACGGTGGCCAAGACCATACAGCGGTTTAACAGGACAGGTTCCACTCAGAACAGGCATCGCCATGGTCGACCAAAGAAGTTGAATGCACATGCTCAGCGTCATATCCAGAGGTTGTCTTTGGGAAATAGACGTATGAGTGCTGCCAGCATTGCTGCAGAGGTTGAAGGGGTGGGGGGAAGGCCGGTCAGTGCTCAGACCATACGCCGCACGCTGCATCAAATTGGTCTGCATTGCTGTCGTCCTAGAAGGAAGCCTCTTCTAAAGATGGACAAGGACATGGATTACTGGAACGATGTCCTGTGGTCTGATGAGACCAAGATAAAGTTATTTGGTTCAGATGGTGTCAAGCGTGTGTGGCGGCAACCAGGTGAGGAGTACAAAGACAAGTGTGTCTTGCCTACAGTCAAGCATGGTGGTGGGAGTGTCATGGTCTGGGGCTGCATGAGTGCTGCAAGCACTGGGGAGCCACAGTTCATTGAGGGAACCATGAATGCCAACATGTACTGTGACATACTGAAGCAGAGCATGATCCCCTCTCTTCGGAGACTGGGCCACAGGGCAGAATTCCAACATGATAACGACCCCAAAGACACCTCCAAGATGACCACTGCCTTGCTAAAAAAGCTGAGGGTAAAGGTAATTGACTGGCCAAGCATGTCTCCAGACCTAAATCCTATTGAGCATCTATGGGGCATCCTTGAACAGAAGGTGTAGGAGAGGAGGGTCTCTAACATCCACCAGCTCCGTGATGATGTCATGGAGGAGTGGAAGAGGACTCCAGTGGCAAGCTGTGAAGCTCTGGTGAATTCCATGCCCAAGATGGTTAAGGCAGTGCTGAAAAATAATGGTGGCCACACAAAATATTGACACTTTGGGCCCAATTTGGACATTTTCACTTAGGGGTGTACTCACTTTTGTTGCTAGCAGTTTAGACATTAAAGTAGTTATAAACCCTTACAGACCACTTTTACCTACAGGTAAGCCTAGATTAAGGCTTACCTGTAGGTGCAAGAAATATCTCCTAAACCTACACGGTTTAGGAGATATTTGCAAAAGACAGGCACCGATGTCTACGGTGCGCAGGTGCATTGAGCGTGCCGTTTCTAACGACGATCATGCTGTTAGTGGTGGCTCCCGCGCGCATGCCCGGGAGTGACGTCATCGCGGCTCCGGCCAATCACAGCGTGAAAGGAAGATGGACGCTTTGTGGAAGAGGGGACAGCGGGAACATCGCAGGCTCCTGTGTCAGGTAAGGGACACATAATGGGCTACTATACGATGCATAGTAGCCCATTATGCTTTACCTGTGCAGGGAAACAAAGAGGAAGTACAACCCATCAGGGTTTACTTCCTCTTTAATGGCGGTGTGTTGAGTTATTTTGAGGGGACCGTAAATTTACACTGTTATACAAGCTGTACACTCACTACTTTACATTGTAGCAAAGTGTCATTTCTTCAGTGTTCACATGAAACGATAGAATAAAATATTTACAAAAATGTGAGGGGTGTACTCACTTTTGTGAGACACTGTATGTATGTACAGATACAAAGTGGTGTCCAGAACAATTTTTTTTTTTTCTTAGCAAGAAAAAGAAACCCCTGCTGCCATCAGTGTCTCTTCACTAGGGATGAGCCGAACACCCCCCTGTTCGGTTTGCACCAGAACATGCGAACAGGAAAAAAATTCGTTCGAACACGCGAACGCCGTTAAAGTCTATGGGACACGAACATGAATAATCAAAAGTGCTAATTTTAAAGGCTAATATGCAAGTTATTGTCATAAAAAGTGTTTGGGGACCCGGGTCCTGCCCCAGGGGACATGGATCAATGCAAAAAAAAGTTTTAAAAACGGCCGTTTTTTCAGGAGCAGTGATTTTATTAATGCTTAAAGTCAAACAATAAAAGTGTAATATCCCTTTAAATTTCGTACCTGGGGGGTGTCTATAGTATGCCTGTAAAGGGGCGCATGTTTCCTGTGTTTAGAACAGTCTGACAGCAAAATGACATTTGGAAGGAAAAAACTCATTTAAAACTAGCCGCGGCTATTGCATTGCCGACAATACACATAGAAGTTCATTGATAAAAACGGCATGGGAATTCCCCACAGGGGAACCCCGAACCAAAATAAAAAAAAAAAAATGATGTGGGGGTCCCCCTAAATTCCATACAAGGCCCTTCAGGTCTGGTATGGATATTAAGGGGAACCCCAGCCAAAATTGAAAAAAAAAATTGACGTGGGGTTCCCCCTAAATTCCATACCAGACCCTTCAGGTCTGGTATGGATTTTAAGGGGAACCCCGCGCCAAAAAAAAAAAAAAAAAACGGCGTGGGGTCCCCCTAAAAATCCATACCAGACCCTTATCCGAGCACGCAACCTGGCAGGCCGCAGGAAAAGAGGGGGGGACGAGAGTGCGGCCCCCCCCCCCTCCTGAACCGTACCAGGCCACATGCCCTCAACATTGGGAGGGTGCTTTGGGGTAGCCCCCCAAAACACCTTGTCCCCATGTTGATGAGGACAAGGGCCTCATCCTCACAACCCTGGCCGGTGGTTGTGAGGGTCTGCGGGCGGGGGGCTTATCGGAATCTGGAAGCCCCCTTTAACAAGGGGACCCCCAGATCCCGGCCCCCCCCCCTGTGTGAAATGGTAAGGGGGTACTTACCCCTACCATTTCACTAAAAAACTGTCAAAAATGTTAAAAATGACAAGAGACAGTTTTTGACAATTCCTTTATTTAAATGCTTCTTCTTTCTTCTTTCTTCCTTCATCTTCTTCTGGTTCTTCTGGCTCTTCTGGTTCTTCCTCCGGCGTTCTCGTCCAGCATCTTCTCCGCGGCGTCTTCTATCTTCTTCTCCTCGGGCCGCTCCGCACCCATGGCATGAGGGGAGGCTCCCGCTCTTCTCTTCATCTTCTTCTCTTCTTCATCTTCTTCTTCATCTTCTTCTTCTTCTTCCTTCTTCTCTTCTTCTCTTCTTCTCTTCTTCCTGTCTTCTGCGGGCCGCTCCGCAGCCATGCTGTGGCATGGAGGGAGGCTCCCGCTGTGTGACGGCGTCTCTTCGTCTGACAGTTCTTAAATAACGGGGGGCGGGGCCACCCGGTGGCCCCGCCCCCCTCTGACGCACGGTGACATGACGGGACTTCCCTGTGGCATTCCCCGTGACGTCACAGGGAAGTCCCTCAAGTCACCGTGCGTCAGAGGGGGGCGGGGTCACCGGATGGCCCCGCCCCCCGTTATTTAAGAACCGTCAGACGAAGAGACGCCGTCACACAGCGGGAGCCTCCCACCATGCCAGCATGGCTGCGGAGCGGCCCGGAGAAGACAGGAAGAAGAGAAGAAGGAAGAAGAAGAAGAAGAAGAAGATGAAGAAGAAGATGAAGAAGAGAAGAAGATGAAGAGAAGAGCGGGAGCCTCCCCCCTCATGCCATGGGTGCGGAGCGGCCCGAGGAGAAGAAGATAGAAGACGCCGCGGAGAAGATGCTGGACGAGAACGCCGGAGGAAGAACCAGAAGAGCCAGAAGAACCAGAAGAAGATGAAGGAAGAAAGAAGAAAGAAGAAGCATTTAAATAAAGGAATTGTCAAAAACTGTCTCTTGTCATTTTTAACATTTTTGACAGTTTTTTAGTGAAATGGTAGGGGTAAGTACCCCCTTACCATTTCACACAGGGGGGGGGCCGGGATCTGGGGGTCCCCTTGTTAAAGGGGGCTTCCAGATTCCGATAAGCCCCCCGCCCGCAGACCCTCACAACCACCGGCCAGGGTTGTGAGGATGAGGCCCTTGTCCTCATCAACATGGGGACAAGGTGTTTTGGGGGGCTACCCCAAAGCACCCTCCCAATGTTGAGGGCATGTGGCCTGGTACGGTTCAGGAGGGGGGGGGGCCGCACTCTCGTCCCCCCCTCTTTTCCTGCGGCCTGCCAGGTTGCGTGCTCGGATAAGGGTCTGGTATGGATTTTTAGGGGGACCCCACGCCTTTTTTTTTTTTTTTTTTGGTGCGGGGTTCCCCTTAAAATCCATACCAGACCTGAAGGGTCTGGTATGGAATTTAGGGGGAACCCCACGTCAATTTTTTTTTTCAATTTTGGCTGGGGTTCCCCTTAATATCCATACCAGACCTGAAGGGCCTTGTATGGAATTTAGGGGGACCCCCACATCATTTTTTTTTTTTTATTTTGGTTCGGGGTTCCCCTGTGGGGAATTCCCATGCCGTTTTTATCAATGAACTTCTATGTGTATTGTCGGCAATGCAATAGCCGCGGCTAGTTTTAAATGAGTTTTTTCCTTCCAAATGTCATTTTGCTGTCAGACTGTTCTAAACACAGGAAACATGCGCCCCTTTACAGGCATACTATAGACACCCCCCAGGTACGAAATTTAAAGGGATATTACACTTTTATTGTTTGACTTTAAGCATTAATAAAATCACTGCTCCTGAAAAAACGTCCGTTTTTAAAACTTTTTTTTGCATTGATCCATGTCCCCTGGGGCAGGACCCAGGTCCCCAAACACTTTTTATGACAATAACTTGCATATAAGCCTTTAAAATTAGCACTTTTGATTTCTCCCATAGACTTTTAAAGGGTGTTCCGCGGCATTCGAATTTGCCGCGAACACCCCAAATTGTTCGCTGTTCGGCGAACTTGCGAACAGCCAATGTTCGAGTAGAACATGAGTTCGACTCGAACTCGAAGCTCATCCCTACTCTTCACCTCTCCCTCTGCCCATTGGGCATTACTGAGAACATAATAGCCCCTGTGCCATACTTACCGATAGTTTTAAAGAGCAAATCTTCTCCCTTCTAGGCTATATCTTTTAAAGTAGGAAACAACACAGCCATATCGTGGTCGGAGTTTAGAGGCTGATTTTGTGTTACTTTTACTATTTCGTTTTAGAAATGAAGACTTTAATGCCTGTACCAGTTTTTTTTTTTTTCTACTGAACTATGTCTTTGTTCTGATGTCCTGACTTCCAATTTAATTAGCAGCTCCGCCAGTATCTTAGCCCAGGCAGAAAAGTAGGCAAATAAGGAAGAAGAAACTCTTTCAAGAAAAAAGGATTTTTGACAGCATGCAGCACCACCACAACAAGGATTGCAATCATGGAAGCTGAGCTGAGGGGCTTATACATTTTAAAAGAGAAAAACAAAATGTTTTTTTTTTCCCTGGAAAGAAAATTCTTTTGGAAGGTTGAAGCAACAGCATAAACAGCATCGTGGAATTAAGCCTTGCAGTCCTGAAAAAAAAGCTCATACCATTGAAAAAGAATAAAAATGTAGGTAGTAATTTTTTTCTTAACAGGGTGCATCAACATCATAGAAAATTGAAGTTCAGCCATGACAAAGCCCCAACAAAGAAGCCCATAAATGTATAAAGTGAAGAATTTTGCAGGAAAAAAAAGCCTTTTATGATGTAGGAGTTCCTTCCTGGTATTTGAAAAAAATGGTGCTACTTTTTTCTTTATTTAAAGGCATTGTAAACCATGCTACATGCACTTTGTACTTTTCACATGCCTAAGATGTGCATTATTCGTGTAGTTTTAGGCTGTCATTTGTTGTGTATGCAAAGCTTTTAGTAGAGTAAATCTTCACATTCCTGTGTCAGAAGTTTCTGTTTGTGTTCAAACATGAGGCATGCAGCATGGCACTGCACAGGCATGACCTCTGTCTGTAGTGTGAGAACTGACACTTCCTTTGAAGAATCCCTGGGTCTGTCAGCCTATTGCTCCGTGGGTGCAAGTAACAGTTTCATCACAATAGCACAGTGCAGTGATCATTGATGTCACAAGACCCTATTTGCTTACATGGCTGGGAATTCCCGACCATATAAGCAAAGGGGCAGGGAGAGGGTGAGACGATTGCCTACATTTCCATAATAACATTGACCAAATATGGCCTTCGTCATACTTGATTTCCTTATATGGCTGATAACAGCTCAGGAAGTTGTCATTCAGCGAATGCCCATAGTCATGTTAGGGTCATCAGATTTTTTTCTTTTGGCGGTTTGACAACAAACTATATTGATGGACAATACAATTGACAAAGTAGGATATGTTTTTTTTTAAATAAAATACTTTTAAAACAACTGTGCAAGTGTTTTTCATTAATGTTCCTTTTTTTTGTGAATAAGTAGGGGTACTATTGGCCCCATACTAATTTACATGGGATGCCGTATCGAATTGCCCTTCTTATTGTTAAAATGCTTCAAAATTCTAATAAGCCAGGGTTGTGGGAAAGAGGCCCTTGTCCTCATTAACATGAAAACAAGGTGCTTTGCCAATCGGATCCTCCATGCTAAGGTACTATTCTCCATGTTGAGGCCATGTGGCCTGGTATGGTTCTGGAAGGGAGGGGGGAGTATATATTTGCACCCTGTTCTTGGCCAGCTACACTGCATGCTTGGATTGACCACTTGCCAACCGCTGCACGCCGATATATGTCAGCACAATGGCAGTGGCGGGCAAATGGGCATACCTGTAGTCCCCTTTAATTTGTGGGGCTAGGGAGCGCGCGCCAGCCGCATACAGCGTGACCGTGCCTGCGGCACTCGCAGACTCGATGTCCGCAGGTGACCCGTGATCGTGTCACGGAACGGCAGAACGGGGGGGATGCAAACAAGGCATTTCCCTGTTCTGGCTAGTGACATGACAGGGATCTACTGCTCCCTGTCATCTGGAGCAGTGATCGCTGTCATGTCAGTGGTAACCCACCCCCCCCCCACAGTTAGAATCACTCCCTAGGACACACTTAACCCCTTGATCGCCCCCTAGTGTTTAACTCCTTCCCTGCCAGTGTAATTTACACAGTAATCAGTGCATTTTAATAGCACTGATCGCTGTATAAATGACAATGGTCCCAAAATAGTGTCAAAAGTGTCCGATGTGTCCGCCATAATGTCGCAGTCATGATAAAAATCGCAGGTCGTCGCTAATACTAAAAATATAAAAATAATAATAATAAAAAGCAAAAAGGAAAAAATATTGTATTTTTTTTTTTCAAAACTGACGCTCTTTTTTTGTTTATAGCTCAAAAAATAAAAACCACAGAGGTGATCAAATACTACCAAAAGAAAGCTCTATTTGTGGGAAAAAAAGGACGTCAATTTGGTTTGCTGTGAAGTCGCACGGCCATGCAATTGTCAGTTAAAATGACGCAGTGCCGAAAAGTGCTCTGGTCAGGAAGGGGGTAAAACCTTCTGGGGCTGGAGTGGTTAAAGTAACACTAAAGTCTTGTTTTTTAAAATAACAAACATTTTATACTTACCTGCTCTGTGCAGTAGTTTTGCACAGAGCAGCCCAGATTCTCCTCTTCTCAGGTCCCTTGCTGGTGCTCCTGACCCCTCCTTCCTGCTGAGTGCCCTTATAGCAAGACACCATTCAGACACGGAGCAGCAACCTCTCTCCTCATTGGCTCACTGACTTTGACAGCAGCAGGAGCCAGTGGCGCCTCGCTGCTGTCTCAGCCAATCAGGAGGGAGAGTTCCAGACAGCCAAGACTCTCATGCAACATCGCTGGATTGAGATGGGGCTCAGGTAAATATTAGGGTGGCAGAGGGGGGCTGCTGTACACAGGTTTTTTTATCTTAAAGGGGTTGTAAACCCTCGTGTTTTTATGGTTGTTTTTGTTTTTCTTGTTTGCATAGGATGCATTAAGGTGAAAAAAATTCTGACACTGACTGGCACCCTAGCCCCCCAATTTACCCACCTGAGCCCTTTGTTCCCTCGGCGGAGACGCGCTGTCCCTCTGCCCGGGGTTCTCGGCTCTTGATTGGATAGATTGATAGTAGCTCAGCTATTGGCTTCTGCTGCTGTCAATCAAATCCAATGACGTGGGCCCCGAGGGGCAGGGCCGAATCTCGCATTCTGTGTGTATGGACACAAATGCTGGACTCGGGAGCGCGCCCTCAAGGTAGCCCCCAGGGAGAGTGCTTCTCCTAGGGGGTTTACCGATGGGTGGAGGAGCCGTGAGCGCCACTGGGGAACCTCAGAAGACGATGATCAGGGCCACACTGTGCAAAACGAACTGCACAGTGGAGGTAAATTTTTCCCACAAGGAAGTGTCTTTTTTCCACAGCAGATTGCGTTTTTCCTTGTAAAAGACTTCGATGGACCCGCACCAAACATGCAAGTGTTGTGTTGTTTTTACATGCATTTTGCTTTTTTTTCTTCTCCAAAACAAACTGTAAATAGCTGGTTGTTAAGGAGTGGGCTGGGAAGCCGGCCGCTATGTCCTTAACAACCGATAAGTCATCAGCTGTCAGCAGGGTATTGCCAGCAATACAAAAAAAAGGGGGGAAAAAACGTGTGGGCTCATTACTAGGCCTTTTGGGTCTGGTATGGATTTTAAGGGGAACCCCATGCCAACATTTAAAAAAAAAAACCCCTTATCAGAGCATGCAGGTCAGGAAAGGTAGAGGACGAGCGAACGCCCCCCCCCCCCCCCCTCCTGAACCATACCAGGCCACATGCACTGTCAGACGGCGGAAGCAGAAGTTACTATCTTTTTTTGAGTCGGTGGTGGCCCACTGTCATTATTTACACTATACCTTTTTTGCTGGTGAATGAGTAGGGGTACTCATTCACATGAGGGTGGCTGGAATCTGGGGCCCCCCTTGTTAAAGGGGGCTTCCAGATTCCAATAAGCCCCCCGCCAAAAGATCCCCACAACCACTGGCCAGGGTTGTGGTGAAGAGGCCTGTGCCGAATCAACATGGGGACAAGCTGCTTTGAGGGGGCAGAGCCCCCCTGCCCCAAAGCACCCCCCCATGTTGAGGGCATGTGGCCTGGTATGGTTCAGGAGAACCATTTCCTGACCTGCCGGGCTGCATACTCAGATAACAGCCTGGTATGGTTTGGAGGGGGGACCCAATGGCATATTTTCCCTAGTTTTTATTTTTTTTTTATTGCCAGCTATCAGCGGTTGTTAGCCCAGTTCATGCGCTCCGACTTTGAGAGCACATATCGCATGACATTTTAAAATCAATACAAAAACCAAAGTAAATCCACACAAATGGTGAAAAGAACAAAAGATCAAAAATTCAGCTGCCATGCACAATGTCCAGACACTTGAAATACTTGCCCCTGATGACGTCGCGTATAATGAAACGTGTAGGGTGGAGCTACGCACACATGCTACCACGCATGTGCGATTGATGGGCAGCCATCTTGCCTTCTGGAAGAACGACCTTTCGGTTTTTACATGCCTGATACATCACTACCTATGTGAGTGTTAATCTTTTTAATAAGCTGGTTTTTGAAACAATCAAAATATGAATACCTTTTCATTACATGTCTGGTGACTTGGATATATCTACATATATATATATGTTTCCGGTACTTGCCTGCCTGTCTTTATGGTGTCATGCCATCCCATTCGGTGACAGGGAAGGATATCCAAATGGTCTGGAGCTCTGGTTTGGCTATTGTAAAAGAAGCACAGATTGATCACTCTTAACCAGGGGGTCACACGATCTCTGGTAATCGCAGTCTTGCGGTTTGGCTGGTGACACATGCTCTATCCTGCCTCTCATTACTATCACGGCATGTGGAACTCCTTATTCTGATCTATCTAGCAAGATCTCTCTTGGACTATACTTTTATTAGTTTTTCAATATACATGGTCATCACTAGGGATGAGCCGAACACCCCCCGGTTCGGTTCGCACCAGAACCCGCGAACGGACCGAAAGTTCGCACGAACGTTAGAACCCCATTGACGTCTATGGGACTCGAACGTTCGAAATCAAAAGTGCTCCTTTTAAAGGCTAATTTGCATGGTATTGTCCTAAAAAGGGTTTGGGGACCCGGGTCCTACCCCAGGGGACATGTATCAATGCAAAAAAAACTTTTAAAAACGGCCGTTTTTTCGGGAGCAGTGATTTTAATGATGCTTAAAGTAAAAAAAAAAATGAAATATTCCTTTAAATATCGTACCTGGGGGATGTCTATAGTATGCCTGTAAAGTGACGCGTGTTTCCCATGTTTAGAACAGTCCCTGCACCAAATGTCATTTTTAAAGGAAAAAATCTCATTTAAAACTGCTTGCGGGTTTAATGTCATGTCGGGTCATGGCAATATGGATGAAAATCAGTGAGACAAACGGCATGGGTACCCCCCAGTCCATTACCAGGCCCTTTGGGTCTTGTATGGATATTAAGGGGAACCCCGCACCCAAATTAAAATAAGGAAAGGTGTGGGGCCACCAGGCCCTATATACTCTGAACAGCAGTATACAGGCGGTGCAAACAAGACAGGGACTGTAGGTTTGTTGTTAAGTAGAATCTGTTTGTAATTTTGAACGGGTACATTTTTAACGTGTTTAGCTCCAGCCAAAAAATCTTTTTTAAGCTTTTTGGAAAACATAGGGAAGGGTTATCACCCCTGTGACATTTGTTTTGCTGTCTTTCCTCCTCTTCAGAAGATTTCACCTCACTTTTTTGTCCCAATGAAAAATGTTTTTTGAAAATTTGGGTTTTTTTGTGGAACAAGGATTGGAAAGCATCAGTGGAAAGGAGAAATTGTTTTCCCATATTAACTCTTACAGGAGAGAATTTCCCTTCCTAGGGGTAGATTTCATCTCACTTCCTGTTGTCTCCTTCCGTTTGCAAGTAGGAGTCGTTTGTAAGTTAGATGTTTGAAAGTAGGGTCCTGCCCTATATACTCAGCAGAAATTTGGGCCTTAGGTGTTGCTGTGGCCACAACACTGTAAGCCCTCACAGGGCCCTGCTGTGAAATATTAGATCAAGAATTGTAATTACATGCCCCTGTTGAACAGGAGCTGAAAAATTAGGCCTTAGGCACTGGTGCTGGTGCCACAACACTGCAACCCCTCACAGACACTCTAGTTGGAACGCAGGAACGAGCCCTGCTGCAAAGTATTGCTTCAAAAATTGTAATTACACGCCCCTGTTAGACAGGGGCAGAAAAATTGGGCCTTAGGCACTGGTGCTGGTGCCACAACACTGCAACCCCTCACAGACACTCTAGTTGGAATGCAAGAACGAGCCCTGCTGCAAAGTATTACATCAAAAATTGTAATTACACGCACCTGTTAAACAGGGGCTGAAAAATTGTGCCTTAGGCACTGGTGGTGGCGCCCAGAACCAAAAATGTTCTTACAAGCTATCAGCGTGATGATTGAGGAGGAAGAGGATAATTACTCAGGGATAGTCACTCAGCATCAGCATAGGCAGTCTTTGAAGGGATCTGAGATTTCAAAAAAAATTATTCGGTTACATCAGCATCAGGTGCTTGGTAGCTGGTGGTGATCCAAGACTGATTCATTTTTATGAAGGTCAGCCGATCGACCGAGTCGGTGGACAGACGCACCCTGTGATCGGTTACCACGCCTCCAGCAGCACTGAATGTGCGTTCCGAAAGAACGCTGGATGCAGGACAGGCCAGTAGCTCAATTGCATACTGTGCAAGCTCTGGCCAGTGATCCATCCTCAAGACCCAGTAACCCAGAGGATTTTCGGTGGGAAAGGTGTCCAAGTCTGATCTTGCCCCTAGGTATTCCTGCACCATGTAAAACAGACGCTGGCGATGGTTGCTGGAACCGATCATACCTTGGGGCTGCGGACCAAAAAATTATCTGAACGCATCGGTCAGACGGCCACCTTCTCCACCGCTCCTTCTTTGACTGACCGAAGCCTCAGCAACACGTTGTCCAGAAACAGGAGTTTGTAACCTCCCAGTCTCTGGGAACGCGTTGCACAGACCTTTCTGCAAGGCCTCCCGAAGATGTTTCATCCTCTGCTCCCTCTGCGATGGCAAGATAAGGTCCGCAACCTTACCCTTGTAACGTGGATCAAGGAGGGTTGCCAGCCAGTATTGGTCCTTCTCCTTGATACCACGAATACGAGGATCCTTACGCAGGCTTTGCAGGATCAGGGAGGCCATGCAGCGTAGGTTTGCTGAGGCATTCGGTCCGGAGTCCTCTGGGTCACTAAGGACAACAACGTCCGCAGCCACCTCCTCCCAGCCACGTACAAGTCCATGTGTTCCTTGGGACTGATCCCTTAAAGACCGCTGCTGATGCTGAGTGCCAGGCTCCACCTCCATACTGACACAATCTTCCTCCTCCTCCTCCTCCTCCTCGTCCTCTTCCTGTGTGATCGGCGGGCACGCAGGAACACTGTCTGGATAAAGGGGGCCTTGAGAGCTAAGGAAGTCCACCTCTTCCTGCCTCTGTTCTGCCTCAAGTGCCCTGTCCATTATTCCACGCAGCGTGTGCTCCAACAGGTGGACAAGGGGGACAGTGTCACTGATGCATGCACTGTCAGTGCTCACCATCCTCGTGGCCTCCTCGAATGGTGACAGGACAGTGCATGCATCCCTGATTATGGCCCACTGGCGTGGGGAAAAAAAACCAAGCTCCCCTGACCCTGTCCTGGTGCCATAGTCGCACAGGTACTCATTGATGGCCCTCTGCTGCGTGTGCAGCCGCTGCAGCATGGCCAACGTTGAGTTCCACCTGGTGGGCATGTCACAGATTAGGCGGTTCTTGGGCAGGTTAAACTCCTTTTGGAGGTCCGTCAGCCGAGCACTGGCATTATATGACCGGCGGAAATGCACACAGACTTTCCTGGCCTGCCTCAGGACATCCTGTAAGCCCGGGTACCTGCCCAAGAACCGCTGCACCACCAAGTTAAGGACGTGAGCCAAACAGGGCACATGGGTCAGTTGTCCCTGTCGGAGGGCAGAGAGGAGGTTGGTGCCATTGTCGCAAACCACCATTCCTGCCTTAAGTTGGCGTGGCGTCAACCACCTCTGAACCTGCCCCTGCAGAGCTGACAGAACCTCTGCCCCAGTGTGGCTCCTGTCCCCCAAGCACACCAGCTCAAGCACTGCATGGCATCTTTTGGCCTGCGTACTTGCGTAGCCCCTTGAATGCCTACGGAGCACCGCTGGTTCCGAGGAAGAGGCCATGGAGGAAGAAGAAGAGGAGGGGGTGGAGGAGAGAGGTGTGTCACAATCAGCATTTTGGAGGCGTGGTGGCGGAACAACCTCCAACACTACTGCACCTTGTCCTGCATCCTTCCCAGCTGCCAGCAGAGTCACCCAATGCGCCGTGAAACTTAGGTAACGTCCCTGTCCATGCCTGCTGGACCATGAGTCAGCGGTAATATGCACCTTACCGCTGACCGCCCTGTCCAGCGAGGCATGGACATTGCCTTCCACATGCCGGTAGAGAGCCGGAATCGCCTTCCGTGAGAAAAAGTGGCGTTTGGGTACCTGCCACTGAGGAACCGCACATTCCACAAACTCACAGAAGGGGGCAGAGTCTACCAACTGAAAAGGCAGCAGTTGAAGTGCTAGCAATTTTGCCAAGTTAGCATTAAACCGCTGGGCATGTGGATGGTTGGGAGCAAACTTCTTTCGGCGGTGCAGCAGCTGGGGCAGGGAAATTTGCCTGGTACAATCTGACGTCGGTGTACCAAAAGCAGATTGCCCACAAGTACTTGGCTGTGACACACCCAATTCTACACCTTCATTCCTCTCACTGCAGGTCTCAGAGAGGACTGAAGGTCTAGTGGGGTTGGAAATCTCAGCTGATGAGGAGCAAGGAGAGATCCTCTTTGTTCTTTGGTGTGGGTCTTTTAGATACGCTTGCCAACGAACTGCATGGCAGGTCAATATATGTCTGGTCAAGCATGTGGTACCCAAGCGGGAGATGTTTTGGCCACGCGAGATACGCTTGAGACATATGTTGCAAATAGCAGCGGTGCGATCTGATGCACTCGTCTCAAAAAAGGCCCACACCAAAGAACTTTTTGAATAACGCGCAGAGACTGCAGCGCCCTGCACATGTGGAGCTTTGGGGTGTGATGCAGTCAATGTGCTGCCCTTAGGCTGGCCCCTGGAGGGCATCCTGCCTCGTTGGTGATGTGCCGCCTCCTCCTCCTCCTACTCCTCCTCCTCCTCTCTCCTATCAGGCACCCACGTTGAGTCAGTGACCTCATCATCCCCTCCCTCCTCATCACTGGAGCAAACCTGGCAGTATGCCGCAGCAGGGGGAGCATGACTGCCAGATTGCTGTCCTTCTTGGGCACCCCCTCTGTCCGTGCTCATGTTACTGCCATCATCAAGCTCAGTATCATCATCAGAGCCTTCCAAACGCTGGGCATCCTCCTGGAGCATGTACCCAACACTGTGGTCAAACAGTTCGAGGGAATCCTCATGAGGACATGGTGGAGCTAGGGAAGGAGTCACTGATGACATTGAGCTGAGGGAAGAGGCCGCTGCTTTGCCAGACAAAGCACCCTGGGCATGGGTGAGAGAGGATGAGGAGGATGAGGACAGCTTGGTCATCCACTCGACCAAGTCTTCCGCATGTTGCGGCTCAACACGGCCAGCTGCCGAAAAAAAGGCCAAGCGTGTCCCATGGCCACGTGCTGATGAGGATGCACCGTCTCCACGACCAGCACTAGACACAGAGCCTGCTTGCCCTCTCTTATTGGCTTGTGACTGTCTGCCTCTCCTTCTTGGCCTTCCAGACATACTAATGGCCTGTAGCTGCACTAAGCTGGGATAGAACACCTGTAATTTTCTTCAGGTAGCTTTATATACTGTAACCAGACAAGCCTGCCTGTCAGTAGGAAGATAACAGGAACGGATCTAGCTGAACACTGTGAGCAGGACGCACTGCACTAAATGTAAATAGCAGGAACGGATCTAGCTGAACACTGTGAGCAGGACGCACTGCACTAAATGTAAATGGCAGGAACGGATCTAGCTGAACACTGTGAGCAGGACGCACTGCACTAAATGTAAATGGCAGGAACGGATCTAGCTGAACACTGTGAGCAGGACGCACTGCACTAAATGTAAATAGCAGGAACGGATCTAGCTGAACACTGTGAGCAGGACGCACTGCACTAAATGTAAATAGCAGGAACGGATCTAGCTGAACACTGTGAGCAGGACGCACTGCACTAAATGTAAATGGCAGGAACGGATCTAGCTGAACACTGTGAGCAGGACGCACTGCACTAAATGTAAATAGCAGGAACGGATCTAGCTGAACACTGTGAGCAGGACGCACTGCACTAAATGTAAATAGTCTAGAAGATAACAGGAACGGATCTAGCTGAACACTGTGAGCAGGACGCACTGCACTAAATGTAAATAGCAGGAACGGATCTAGCTGAACACTGTGAGCAGGACGCACTGCACTAAATGTAAATTGCAGGAACGGATCTAGCTGAACACTGTGAGCAGGACGCACTGCACTAAATGTAAATGGCAGGAACGGATCTAGCTGAACACTGTGAGCAGGACGCACTGCACTAAATGTAAATAGCAGGAACGGATCTAGCTGAACACTGTGAGCAGGACGCACTGCACTAAATGTAAATAGCAGGAACGGATCTAGCTGAACACTGTGAGCAGGACGCACTGCACTAAATGTAAATAGCAGGAACGGATCTAGCTGAACACTGTGAGCAGGACGCACTGCACTAAATGTAAATAGCAGGAACGGATCTAGCTGAACACTGTGAGCAGGACGCACTGCACTAAATCTAAATAGCAGGAACGGATCTAGCTGAACACTGTGAGCAGGACGCACTGCACTAAATGTAAATAGTCTAGAAGATAACAGGAACGGATCTAGCTGAACACTGTGAGCAGGACGCACTGCACTAAATGTAAATAGCAGGAACGGATCTAGCTGTACACTGTGAGCAGGACCCACTGCACTAAATGTAAATAGCAGGAACGGATCTAGCTGAACACTGTGAGCAGGACGCACTGCACTAAATGTAAATAGCAGGAACGGATCTAGCTGAACACTGTGAGCAGGACGCACTGCACTAAATGTAAATAGCAGGAACGGATCTAGCTGAACACTGTGAGCAGGACGCACTGCACTAAATGTAAATAGCAGGAACGGATCTAGCTGAACACTGTGAGCAGGACGCACTGCACTAAATGTAAATAGTCTAGAAGATAACAGGAACGGATCTAGCTGAACACTGTGAGCAGGACGCACTGCACTAAATGTAAATAGCAGGAACGGATCTAGCTGAACACTGTGAGCAGGACGCACTGCACTAAATGTAAATAGCAGGAATGGATCTAGCTGAACACTGTGAGCAGGACGCACTGCACTAAATGTAAATAACAGGAACGGATCTAGCTGAACACTGTGAGCAGGACGCACTGCACTAAATGTAAATAGTCTAGATAGAAGATAACAGGAACGGATCTAGCTAAACTGAATACAGTGTATATATATATATGCAACACCTGGGATGCATATATATACACAATACACTGTAAGTGCAGCTAACTGACTGACTGTTCTGCCTAATCTATCTAACTCAAATCAAATGACACTGTCTCTCTCTCTCTCTATCTCTTAGCACACCGGAACACACACTACACAGGGCCGCCGTGCAGGCGGCCTTATATAGTGTGGGGCGTGTACTAAATCCCCTGAGCCATAATTGGCCAAAGCCACCCTGGCTTTGGCCAATTACAGCTCTCTCTACTGACGGCGCTGTGATTGGCCAAGCATGCGGGTCATAGTGCATGCTTGGCCAATCATCAGCCAGCAATGCACTGCGATGCCGCAGTGAATTATGGGCCGTGACGCGCCACACGAATTTGGCGCGAACGGCCCATATCGTTCGCAATTTGGCGAACGGGCGAACAGCCGATGTTCGAGTCGAACATGGGTTCGACTCGAACACGAAGCTCATCCCTAGTCATCACACGTTTTTTCTCTTTCAACATTAGCACTGCACTATTTGTATAGTTTTTTTATGTAAAAATCAATGTTTCCATATAAGAGCCTTCTTAACTAGTTGGACTTTGGAACTACTTTGGTTCACCTTCTGTCCAATTTCAGCCAATAGAATTGAATGAAAGTCGCATCCAAGTCGGATTGTCATCTTAATTGATGTAATTTGGATCTGACATTACAGGAAGATTACATAGACATTCCCTAAAGTTGCTTCAAAGTCACGCCAAAGTTGCCAGCCCGGGTCGTGGCAGTGTGAACCACACTTCCTCCTTCTGAGTGAACGTCCTTCAGAAGGAGTAGGATCCCCCGGACATGCCACATCTCGGATCGGAAGGAGGGCACTGTGATTTGCCCTCCTGATCACATGATGGCTGTGTCCAATCACAGCCATCATGTGATGTAAATAGCCTGGGAATATCACAAGAAACGGGATCGCGTGGCCACTTGCACGATCCCAATGTGCCTGTGTCCCCCAGAGACAGGGCAACACTGCGCGGCAGGAGGGCTCTGTGACTGGCCCTCCTGATCACATGATGGCTGTGTCCAATCACAGCCCTCATGTAATGTAAACAAAGCCATTGTAATGGCTAGAGTCTTCTTCTCCTCACACAGAGCTTGTCAATAAGGAAAGGAAGAGACAATCTGTGCTGCAGCCAGGGGATCAGTGAGTTTTTAGCAGCTTTTCTGCTTTTTACACTGACCCAGCTAGTGTCCCCAAACAGTGTCCTGTCACAGGGTCCCCAAACACAGTGAGAAACACCAGTCATACATCTGTCCCAGTAAACATCTGGCATAACTGTCCATCATAATCCGTCAGATCTGTCCGTCATAATCTGCCACATCTGGCGTACATCTGTCCGCAATAATCTGCCACATCTAGGGCACATTTGTGCATGATAATCTGCCACATCTGTCCATGATAATCTGCCACATCTGGCGCACATCTGTCCGTGATAATCTGCCACATCTGGCGCACATCTGTCCGTAATAATCTGCCACATCTGGCGCACATCTGTCCGTAATAATCTGCCACATCTGGCGCACATCTGTCCGTAATAATTTGCCACATCTAGTGCACATTTGTCCATGATAATCTGCCACATCTGTCCATGATAATCTGACGCACATCTGTCCGCAATAATCTGCCACATCTAGGGCACATTTGTCCATGATAATCTGTCCATGATAATCTGCCACATCTGGTGCACATCTGTCCGTGATAATTTGCCACATCTGGCGCACATCTGTCCGTAATAATCTGCCACATCTGGCGCACATCTGTCCGTAATAATCTGCCACATCTGGCGCACATCTGTCCGTAATAATCTGCCACATCTGGCGCACATCTGTCCATAATAATCTGCCACATCTAGGGCACATTTGTCCATGATAATCTGCCACATCTGTCCATGATAATCTTCCACATCTGGCGCACATCCGTCCGCAACAATCTGCCACATCTAGGGCACATTTGTCCATGATAATCTGCCACATATGTCCATGATAATCTGCCACATCTGGTGCACATCTGTCCGTGATAATTTGCCACATCTGCACATCTGGCGCACATCTGTCCGTAATAATCTGCCACATCTGGCGCACATCCGTCCGCAACAATCTGCCACATCTAGGGCACATTTGTCCATGATAATCTGCCACATCTGTCCATGATAATCTGCCACATCTGGTGCACATCTGTCCGTGATAATTTGCCACATCTGGTGCACATCTGTCCGTAATAATCTGCAACATCTGGTGCACATCTGTCCGTAATAATTTGCCACATCTGGCGCACATCTGTCCGTAATAATCTGCCACATCTGGCGCACATCTGTCCGTAATAATCTGCCACATCTGGTGCACATCTGTCTGTAAAAATCTGCCACATCTGGTGCACATCTGTCTGTAATAATCTGCCACATCTAGATCGCATCTGTCCGTAATAATCTGCCACATCTGGTGCACATCTGTCCGTAATAATCTGCCACATCCCAGTGATCAACATCTGTCTGTGAACATCTGTCACACCTGTCTGTGAACATCTGCCACATCCCAGTGATCAACATCTGTAACACATCTGCCACATCTGTCTGTGATCATCTGTGCACATCTGTCCACAGGGCTAAAAGAGTATTCAGCAGCGAGGAGGCTCTCCAGATACTCCAGAGTATGACAGATGAGAGTAGCGGGGAACTCTCTCCGTCACACTCGGATAGCGACTATGAGCCAGTTAGAAACCAGTGGCTCTGAGATAGAAAATGAGGAGGACAGAATCCTAACTAAGAGGCTCAGGAGATATGAGCAGGCCCAGGCATCCACCAGCAGCGCAATAAATCCTGAGGCATCCACCAGCAGTGCAGCACTCCAGGATAGGCTGGCATCCACAAGCAATTCTGCAAGTCCTTGTGCAATGGCAAGCACAAGCAGGGCAACATTTTCTGGAGGATAGGCTAGCAGTGGAGCGTCTTAATTAAGAAAAAAACGGCGTGGTCCTTTGAGTCTGGTATCGATTTTAAGAGGAACTCCACGCCAACATTTTTAAAAAAGCAGCGTAGGGTTCCCCCCATAATTCATACCAGGCCCTTTGGGTCTGGCATAAATTTTAAGGGGAACTCCACACTGAAATAAAAAAAACAGCCTGGGGCACCCCCAAAATCCATACCAGACCCTTATCCGAGCATGCAGCCTGGCACGAGCGTTGATCGAGCCCCCCCCCCCCCCAAATTCCTTAATAAAGGAACTAACAAAAACTGTCTCTTGTTGTTTTTACTTTTCGACACTTTTTTAGGTGAATGGGTAGGGGTAGAATGTACCCGATACTCATTCACATGGGGGGGGGGATCTGGGGGCCCCTCTGCCAAAGGGGGCTTCCAGATTCCAATAAACTCACCGCCCGCAGACCCCGACAACCACCGGCCAGGGTTGTCGGGAAGAGGCCCTTGTCCCCATCAACATTGGGACAAGGTGCTTTGGGTGCAGAGCCCCCCCGCCCCAAAGCACCCACCCCCCCCATGTTGAGGGAATGTGGCCTAGTGTGCTTCAGGAGGGGCGGTGCTTGCTCATCCCCCCCCCTATCCTGACCTGCCAGGCTGCATGCTCAAATAAGGGTCTAGTATGGACTGGGGGGAAGACGGCAATACATTACAGCCGCAAGCAAGTTTAAATGACATTTTTTCCTTTAGAAATGTCATTATTGCTGTGGCATGTTCTATACATTGCACATATGTGCCACTTTACAAGCAGGGGATCCCCAGGCACGATATTTAAAGGAATATTTTATTCTTATTGTTTCTCTTTAAGCATTATTAAAATCACTGCTCTTGAAAAAATAATAGCTTTAAAAACTTTTTTTTTTTTGCATTGATACATGTCCCCTAGGGCAGTATCCGGACCCCCATACACAGGCCCGGACTGGGCCAAAAAATAGGCCTGGGCATTTTAGACTGAGCAGCCAATTTTTCCATGGACCGGGGGGGGGGGGGGGGTGTCGGTCCTCCACGCTGTAATGTGCAAGAACACTGATATAAATATAAAGGGGACTGCACTGTAATGATTACAGTGCCCCTTTACAGTATATTACAGTGTCCCTGCAATCATGCCCCCCCATTTTACTCTCTACTCACTGTGCAGATCTCTGGCTCCTCCCGCCCCCTGCTTTCTTACATCAGAGTCCGCACAGAGGTTCCTTACATCAGAGTCCGCACATAGTCCCCTTACATCAGAGTCCACACAGAGGTCCCTTACATCAGAGTCCGCACAGAGGTCCCTTACATCAGAGTCCGCACAGAGGTCCCTTACATCAGAGTCCGCACAGAGGTGTCTTACATCAGATTCTGCACTGAGCCCCCTTACATCAGAGTCCCCACAGAGCCCCCTTACATCAGAGTCCGCACAGAGGTCCCTTACATCAGAGTCTGCACAGAGCTGTCTTACATCAGATTCCGCACTGAGCCCCTTTACATCAGAGTCCGCACTGAGCCCCTTTACATCAGAGTCCGCACTGAGCCCCCTTACATCAGAGTCTGCTCTCAGCCCCCTTACATCAGAGTCCACACTCAGCCCCCTTACATTAGAGTCCGCACTCAGCCCCCTTACATCAGAGTCCGCACTGAGCCCCTTTACATCAGATTCCGCACTGAGCCCCTTTACATCAGAGTCCGCACTGAGCCCCTTTACATCAGTGTCCGCACTGAGCCCCCTTACATCAGAGTCTGCACTGAGCCCCCTTACATCAGAGTCCGCACTGAGCCCCCTTACATCAGAATCTGCACAGAGGTGTCTTACATCAGATTCCGCACTGAGCCCCCTTACATCAGAGTCCGCACTGAGCCCCCTTACATCAGAGTCCGCACTGAGCCCCCTTACATCAGAGTCCGCACTGAGCCCCCTTACATCAGATTCCGCACTGAGCCCCCTTACAGCAGAGTCCGCGCTCAGTCCCCTTACATCAGAGTCCGCACTGAGCCCCCTTACATCAGAGTCCGCACAGAGCCCCCACTTACTGTAAGGGGGAGCTCTGTGGACTCTAATGTAAAGGAGAACACTGATTTAAGGGGGTCTCTGCTCAACAAAGCCCCCCTCTTGTATCAGAGTCCACAGAACACCCCTTAAATTCGTTTTATATACACACTGGAAGGCAGCAGAGAGGGTGAGCTTACTCACCCCAGGATGAGGCCCAGGAGCGGGCTGCCTGCAGCTTTTAAATCTTCCTTCCTTTACATCTCCCCAGGGATGTGTGGGCGGGGCAGACGCAGGGGGTGTGGGCGGGGCAGACACAGGGGGTGTGGGTGGAGCAGACAGAGTAGAGGAGCGGGAAGAGGAAGAGCAGTGGAACTGTCAGCGTTGGCTGAGCTGTGTGTGAGAGAGACACACAGCTCAGCCGCTCAGCCAATCAGCCGCTATTGTAGTTGCGCCGGGGCCCAGAGATGACACAGGCACGGCCGCATAGCGGTGGGTGAGTGGCGGCCGCAGCCTGTGTTGACCCTGTCCAGGCCCCAGGCGCTGCTTACCTCCCGCTGTGCAGCCTGATCATCAACAGGCTATGGAGCTGGAGGCCCCGGCCCACCGGGCAAATTCCCGGTCTGCCCTATGGCCAGTCCGGGCCTGCCCATACACTTTTTATAGCAATAACTTGCATATAAGCCTTTAAAATGAGGACTTTTGATTTTTCATGTTAGTGTCCTATAGACTTTAATAGGGTTTGCATGTTCGCTAGAACTTTTTGTCTGTTCGAGGTGTTCTGGTGTTCGGCCCATGCCTACTTTCCACCAACCATGATGTGCTTGCATTGCACAAAAAGCACAGAGACCCAGTGATGACATTTCTCGTCTAAAATAAGGTATGTAAAGCAAACAGGTTTTATTTAAAGCACAAGGGACAGTACTTACTATGAATGAGAAATGCCCTTTGTGCTGCTATTTTAGTTGAAATCTTTGGTGCTGCGGGGGTAGAGCCAAGTGACCTGTCACAAGCACTCATCAAGAGCTATGCCCGCCCTTGCAGGCCCTACTTTGTTCATAGGAACCGTAGTATAGCTTCTGTGAATGAAAAGTGATCTATGAATGAGGAACAGGCAGATGAATGAAAAAAAAAGGTTTAGGTCCCTCCCAATGTTCATACCAGACCCATTACCTCTGGTATAGATTTTAAGGGGGACCCCAACAAAAAAAAACATAAAAAAGCATGGGGCCCCCCAAAAACCATACCTGACAAGCATTGACGACCCCTCCTAAATCATGTCTTCAACATGTTGAGGGTACCCTTGCCCGGGGGGACCTCCCTGGTAATGAACCTTCTTCACATATTGACAAGGACAAGGACCTCCTCCCCACAACCCTGGTCTGGTGGTTTTGGGGGTCTTCGAGTGGGGGGCTTATTAGAATCTGGAAGCTCCCAGATACCAGCCTTAAGGCTCCATACACACTGAAGCTCATAAACGGACGTTTTTAGGAGCTTGGGCGGTTTTTTTAACAGCCCATAAACTCCCCTCTATGTTATCCTATGTGTCCATGCACACATGGACATTTTTGGACGTTTATCAGCAGTGGAGTTTATGGGCTGTTTTCTGAATGCCGTCAAATCGTGTTCAGGAGTCGTTTTTCTGACCACAAAAACGCCAAATGCTCATAAATGCTGATAAACGTCTATAAACGCTCAAGAACTTTGCCCACCACAGATATACTGCGGCAGGGCGACTCTATTGCCCGAAACAACGTACCTGTATGTCATTTCATGCAATAGATAGCGGGGGGGAAATCGAGGGGGAGCCAATTAGCGGTTTCAGCAGACACAATATCCGCCGGGACCCGCCGATCGTTCCCCAGAGAGGCAGAATGATGATCTGCCTATGTAAACAAGGCAGATCGTTGTTCTGACATGGAAGAACACAGTGAAGCAGGAACATAGATCTCCCTGTTCATCCAGTCAGTCCATCCCCCACACGGTTAGAAAGCATCCCCTAGGGACACACTTAACCCTTTGATCGCCCCTGGTGTTAACCCCTTCCCTGCCAGTGTCATTAGTACTGTAACAGTGCATATTTGTAAAACTGATCACTGTAATAATGTCACTGGTTCCCAAAAAAAGTTTAAAAAATATCAGTTAGGTGTCCAATTTTTCCGCCCCAATGTTGCAATCTCACAAAAAATTGCTGATCGCCACCATTACTAGTAAAAAAAATAAAAATAAAAAAAAATGGCATACAAAATCCCATAGTTTGTAGACGCGATAACTTTTGTGCAAACCGATCAATATACGCTTATTGGGATTTTTTTACCAAAAATATGTAGCAGAATACATATTGGCCTAAATTGATGAAGACATTTTTACATTCTTTCATTGGATAAGTTTTATAACACAAAGTAAAAAATATTGCTTTTTTTTTTTTTCAAAATTGTCGCTCTTTTTGTTTATAGCGCAAAAAATAAAAACCGCAGAGGTGATCAAATACCACAAACAGAAAGCTCTATTTGTGGGGAAAAAAGGACATAAACTTTATTTGGGTACAGTGTCGCATGTGTCACTGTACCCAAATAAAGTACAGTGTCAGTGAAAACAACGCAGTGCCATATCGTAAAAAAAAAAAAAGGGCCTGGTCCTGAAGGGGGTAAAATCTTCCAGGGCTGAAGTGGTTAAACAGTTTAAAAAAAGTCCCACAGTCCACTGTATAATCCACTGTTATTTATGTCATCCAATGATGCAAATCCTTGTGGATAATGGTGAATGCTGCCAGCTGACCTGCCCGCAGGTTAGCTCTGGTGCCCAGTAATTGTTGATTAGTTTGTTTTTGAATTCTCCCAAGGAACTGCTTAGCCAATCTGTGCCTTACTGTACTTGATCCCTCCAATGGGAGCCTTACTTATATTCTCTTCCATTGTTGATGATTTGTTTGTAAATTCTATTGTGTCTCTTGTCATTGTATTATTATTGGGGGCTGGACATTCAGCTAAGAGCATGGTGTACACAGTCAATAGTTTTCAGTTGACTTTGGTTGATTGTTTATGTCCTGTGCTGCTAAAATGAGTTTCTGAGTTTTTCTGAGTGACTGATCTTAGTTAATGTGGTTGTATAGTCATTTTATTTACTTTTACCTACAGGTAAGCCTATAATAAGGCTTACCTGTAGGTAAAAAAAATATCTCCTAAACCTTTACGGTTTAGGAGATATTCCCCTTGCGATGAGCCGCTGACTGCAGTGGCGCATGCGCACAGGGGATTCTCCGCTGAAGGCCGGCAACTGCTGGACCTTGCCGAGTAAGAAATCTCCCGCGCGCACGCGCGGGAGTGACGACATCGCGGTTTCAGCCACTCACAGCGCCGGAACCGCGATACCCGGAAGACACGCAGAGGCAACATGACAGCTCCCTCGGCGTGGACCAGGTAAGATACCGAAGCCTCGTTCTAAGGTAATTATTTCATAATGAGCTAGTATGCGGTGCATACTAGCTCATTATGCCTTTTGCTTTACAGGGGTAGGAAAAAAAAATTTTTTTTTGCAGGTATACAACCGCTTTAATACGCTCACTGTGCTTAAACTTCAAATTAATATATACTGCAGTTCTCTTAAGCCATTAAAGTTACTCTGGTGGCATAGTTGTCAACATTGCAAAAAAAAATGTGGGACACTTTTTTGGCTGTAGGCAAAGCCGTACAATAATTGGGGGGGGGGGGCATTCGTTTGTAGGCGTGGTTTAGTAAGAAACACATATGCGGCGCGCTTCCCGCGGCGAAACATGGGCATGGTTTACGTGAAATAGTGGGCGTGGCTTAAATGGGCGTGGCTCAAGAGGGTGTGGTTAGAGTCTGAGATGAATGAGGGATGGAGAGGGAAAGGGGGAGAGGGGGAAGAGGGAAAGGGGGAGAAGGGAAAAGGGGGAGAGGGAGAGGGAAAGGGGGAGAAGGGGAAAGGGGGAGAGGGGAATGACAGGACAGCAGCCCCAGATCCTACACAATAAAAATATGTGTATTCTAGAAAGTTTAACAATCAGCAGATAAAGATACTCCAAACACCTGGTGTTGGCGATTCAATCATCCCGGCACCATGGTTGTTATGGTGTCAGGATGATTGAATCGCATCATTTCTACTATTACATTGTAATATAAAATTAAATAATTCAACTCACCATAATGCCGAATCAGTGGGATCCCTGAGCGTGTCACTAGCCAAGTCGCCTGCCACCAGCAGAGTCTGTCCTTGCATCAGGTGTCCCCAGCAGAGTCTGTCCTCGTATCAGATGCCCCCAGCAGAGTCAGTATAGACCCCCTCAGTGCAGACCCCCCTCCATCAGTGCAGACCCCCTCAGTGCAGACCCCCTCCATCAGTGCAGACCCCCCTCAATTAGTGCAGCCCCCCTCAATTAGTGCAGCCCCCCTCAGTGCAGCCCCTCTCTATTAGTGCAGCCCCCCTCAGTGCAGACCCCCCTCTATTAGTGCAGACCCCCCTCTATTAGTGCAGCCCCCCCTCTATTAGTGCAGACCCCCCTCAGTGCAGCCCCCCCTCTATTAGTGCAGCCCCCCTCAGTGCAGCCCCCCCTCTATTAGTGCAGCCCCCCTCAGTGCAGCCCCCCCTCTATTAGTGCAGACCCTCCCCTCGTCCAGGAGCGGCTGGTGTTCTGCCGAGAAAGTTCCCCTCGGTAAGTAAGGACCTCCTGTACTGCGCAGGCGCAGCGCTTGTGCAGTACAAGCTGGCGGAAACAGCCGAGCTGGGGAACTTTTCGGCAAGACACTGGCGCCGTGTGTTCAGTGGAGAGGGGAGGGGATGATCCGTGCAGCTAAAGAAGCCGATTCATTGGCTGCACGGAACGAGCCCCCTTCCTCTCTCCACTAAACACTAGGGGGAAGATCGAGCGGCGGCGCCGGCGGCCATTTTACTGGAGCCAGCTGCTCCAAAAATTAAAAAAAAACAACATTCCCGATTTTCCTGATGGAAATCCCAATTCGGGACAGCCTCCAATCGGGACGAGGGTCCCAAAATCGGGATTGTCCCGGGAAAATCTGGACTGTTGGCAACTATGTGGTGGCATTATTTATTGCTATATACCTAGGAGTAACAGTTTCTGCAAACTTGGCTTTTTTAAAGCTGAATTCTAGGCAAATATAAAATACACAAATTATTGCAGCTCTGAAATCATTAATATATCATTAAATATATTTTTTATATTTATATATTTTAAATACAGTGTAAGTATCTGTGCGAGAAGTAGAAGCCAATCAGTTTATGTGTTGATATAAAACATGTTGATTGGAGGAGAAAGCAAAGTGACCGAGAGATGAGCCAATCACTGTGCTGCTCTTCCTTCCATTGTCCGGTCATAGGCTGGGGTATGTCCTGTATGGCCTGGGCTTAGAGGAATTGATAAATTATGCTGGCCAATAGACAGACATCTACTGATAGAGATAAAGATACCGGTGATGAAATCTTAGGATTAAGTGAACTTTGCATCAAAATAGGATTTTTGTACTGTGTGAAGAAAATCCTTTTCTTTAAATTCATTTAAGGACCATGGAAGTCTTAAACCTTCAGTTTATACTGCCACCTACAGGAGGACTGGACAATGGCAAAAAACTGTAGGCCAGCCCTGGGATAATCCCTCCTACTGCCAGCAGGCCTTTTGCTAGTGTCCTAGGACCTACTTCTCGATCTGTGGCTTTATGGGCATGGCTGTTTAAGCCCAAGTCCTAAGGGACAGGAAAATCTTTATCTTAGCCTATGGTGCTCAAGACTATTAAACTTTCTACAAAGTCTATCATCTGACATGGAAGGCGTACTTCACTTGTTGTCTAAAGGCTTTCACCCCATGATCCTTCCTGCATTTGGGTCTGGACCACTGTTTGGCCAGTAAGGCCTTCAAGCGCCAGATCTCTGCATGGCTCCCCTTTGCAATCTATAAATTGTTCTAAGGTTCTAAATGACAAAACCATTCAGAATCATTTATACAGTATATATTGTAATTAAAGATGTTTAAAGCAGAACTCTGGTTAAAAAAAATGAATAGTTAAAGTGGAACTACACTGCATCTGAGCACCGCAACCTAAAAAATGCAATTTAATTCATTTTTAATTTTCAAAGCACACTCACCCATTCCTCCATGTTTTATTTAAGAAATCACTTTGAAAAACATCCCCTAGCAGCCATATTTAGCAAATGATTTATGTAGCATTTACTTTATGGGATCCATCTGCCCTTAGCTCAGGCGTGCAGGCATGAGGGTGTGCTTAGCTGAGAAAACCTCTCCTTCCCTCCTGAAGACTTCTGGGATGTATGACACAATTTGCCTAGGCCTGGAAACCAGGAACTAACTGAAACAATTATAAAAAAAAATTAAACCAAGTAAATATGATAACTTTTTCTATTTACTAATGCTACCAGCATAAGGATTAAAATTAGTTCATTTTGATTGAGAGATTGAAGTTCTGCTTTAAAGCGTTTTTACCCCAATACTTCATATTCCTGATATGTGCCTCTAATATGCTTGCATTGTAAGAAACTGTATAAATTAGACTTGTGTCTTGTAATAGTTTGAACATAAACCTGTATGTTATCAGCTGTTAATAAACCTGCATTGCTGAAGTTCTGCCTGGTTCGATACTTTACTATTCTACTTCACTATACCATGTACTTGTATGAAAAAGTATCCTGTTCTCTTTGTATTGCTTCCTTTGCGTGAAATCCCTGGTGTTCCTGCTAGTTCCCTTGCTTTCCTATTAAAAACTGACCACACTAAGCAAGAGAGCACAGCGTGGTCAGTTCTCTAGCTATCCTGGGAACTCAGTTTACTCTCCTCCAATGATCAGACTTGTCCTGACATGCCCCCACTGCACAACCATTCATTGGGAAGCTCCCCAAGCTCTTATGCAGTTGAGAATAGAGGAAATGTGATCAAAAAGATATTTATATTGGTTATTTTTATATATCTATACGAAAATGTTTTGCCTTTCATTTCTATTTTAGACTGAATGGGTTGTTTTACAAGGTGATTTAAGTTAAAGGAAAAAAAAAAAAACTTTTGCTGCAATACTCACCTTTAATTTGGTGTAATTTCTGGCAGAAAGTCCTCTTCACCACTAGATGTCACAAGTCTTCCAGGTTAAGTGATAGCCAGCTTCATTCAACCCACTTCCTTTGATTCCCCTTGGGAATACTTCATGCAGGTCTGGGCTCAGAAAACTACTGCACTGGATGGCAGTTATACATTAGCACTGTTCTGTGCAGCGGTAAGGACTGCCGCCCTATAAAGAGAAGAGAAAGGACCTTTGTCAAACCGGCCAGGAGACCCTTGCAAAAAATGCATGTATAATAGAATGTGCTGTTAGTTTTGTTTTTTCCGAATTGAAATTCTGCAAATTTTTTTGTTATTCGGAAGTTTGAATGTATCCGAATTTCTGAATTACAATAGTAAAAAATTTAAACCAAATTCAATTTCAAATGGAAATCGATTCAAATGCAATTCAAATTGAATTTGAATCAATTTTAATTCGGAAAATTTGAATTGATTGGAATTCGAACATTAAACAAAAGTTTAAATTTAAAGTAAACAAAACAAATTCCGAAAACTAATTAAACAAATTAAACCAATTTATCTAAACTAATATATGTAAATAAAGAATCAAAACACATTTTTTTGTTCTGCACATGTCTAATGTATAATATAATTTCATTAAAAGAAAACATGTGTGGCAATAGGAAAGGGGAGGAGGGCATTCAAAGCTTTAGGCTCAATTCACACCTGAGCGCAGCGACAGCTGCTGCAGCGCATTTTTTGTTTAAGCGTTTCTTTTTTGTTTTTTGAGTGGAGCGCTTCTGGAGTGGCACCATTAATTTGAGGAGCCAAGATCGTTTGCATTTGTGATTTTTGCTGCGATTGTAGCGCATTTGTCGCTCGACAATCACGGCACCACACCACAGCATTTGGGGTGCTGTTAAAAAATAATGGCATCGCAAACGCCTTCCGTGTTTTGTCACAATTCTAAAATAGCAGGCAAAATCGCGGGGATTCCACCCACGATCCCAATCGCTTAGGTGTGAATGGAGCCTTAAGTATACTGCACAATTAACATTTTACAAGAAATATTTTTTTTTATTCATTGGATTCTTTGTACTGTGGATGCTATCATATGTAAGTCATAGAAGACAAAGTGGAAATGCCTTTGCAATAGAGGTGCTTGACCTTGAAGTGATATTTCGAATCCTTGGATATGGGCTCTGGTATTTCACACACTCCGGTAGAAGTAGGGTCTGGGAGGTAATCAAGGGTTACTTTTCATGATAGTCAGAGTTCTTGGGTCAGGCGGAATGGGTATAATCTGTCTTCTGCAATAGCTGTCACTCTTTCACATGATATGACCTAATCCAATCTTTCATCTACCAATTTGCAATGGTCTAAAATAAGATTGTGCAACTTAACTGCAACTCATTCAACTTGAAATTTACAGTGTGCAGTGACCATTCAACCATCACCTTCCTTGACCTCACAATCTGTAAAGATAATGATGGTAAATTGGCCACCTCTTTGTTCCGCAAAGAGACAGCCGGGAACACTCTGCTACATGCGGAAAGCGCCCACCCATATACTCTCATACGCAGCATACCATATGCCCAGTACCTCAGACTCCGGAGAAATTGCACCTTTACAGAGGACTTTAAATTACAAGCTAAAGCACTCCGTGAGCGTCTAAAAGCGAGGGGATATAGCAAATCACTACTCCGTCGTGCGTACAACAGAGTATTGCGCCAATCTCGCAACACTTTACTGTATCAACAAAAAGCTCCAAAAGCAAACACGATGGTTAGATACATCACAAAATACTCCCAACAACATGTGGAAATACGGAATATTTTATCCAAACATTGGTCGCTATTACGCGAAGACCCGATCCTGGCCAAGTATACCACCCCCACCCCCACCATTACCTTTCGAAGAAGCAGATCCCTTAGGGACAAACTCACATCCAGTCATTTTAGCAATGACTCTACAACACAATCCCATCCGACAGGAATGACCAGATGTGGCAGATGTTCATTTTGCCCCTGGATCCGCACAGGGACCAGATTCCAACTCCCCAATGGAGAAACATTTATTCCTCATTTTCATGCTAACTGTGAGACTCAGGGCCTAGTTTACCTCATGACCTGTGAGTGCCAAGCCTTCTACGTCGGAAAAACTATCCGACACTTCCGCTCACGTATTAAAGATCATGTATACTATTCTGGAGGAGGAAAAATGATTACATCTGTCAGTAGACACTTGGACCTCTACCACAAATTTGACACCTCGGTGGTCTCCTTTTTTGCCCTTGCGGTTATTCCCAGAAGCCCTCGTGGCGGTGACTGGGACAAACAAATTTTAAGGCAGGAAACATTGTGGATAGAGCGTTTAAATGCGACTCGGGCCCCTGGCATTAATGAATCACAGTCCTATAAACCCTTCTTGTAATTTCCATTGGTTGCTTTTTCTGTAAGCATATGCCCCCTCTGGTCAATCCGGACCAACTTACACGGGCCCAATATCCATCCTATAGATATAGAGGTCATGCTGTAGGTACATACATAGTTCGCTAGTGAGCAGATATATCAAGTATAAGTATGGAGGTACTCATATGCAATATTAGAAATTTCTATATTGCTCCTTTGTATTGTAATATATGTTTTAAATAACCCCCCTTTGTTTCAAGGTACATGTTTATAATTTCTCTCTGTGCGCTTGCCTCAACGGATGGAGGTGTACGCTGGTGCCACCTGGTGGTGCATTCTTTACTGCTATGCGGCCGCCCAGCGCCGCATTGGTCCCCTCCGATGCGGCGCGCGCATCGGCTGGCTATCCTAGCCGGCGGATGCAGCTCGCGATGTGTGTGCGCCGCCCTCTTACTGGAGGCGCCGTTCAGATTGACGGCCCTTCCGGCTGGTGGGGGCGCATGCGCACGTAGAGCCCTTGGCCGGTCCGGATGACGTCACGTCGGCGGCCGCCGATTGGACGTCGACGGACGGGACGGGCACACAAAAAGGACAGCGTCCTGACTCAGTGTGCGTTCCGCTCCAGGATCAGGAGGACTACACACGCTATAGGCTTCCCCTTCTTTATATTCAGGTATTCTGTCTGACTAAGGCATCAATTGGATTATAGCATATACTGCTGGATGGTGACTTTATACTTTTAACTGAGGCTCCATTCTCCTCCTCTCTTCTCCTCCTCTGTATTCTCTTCTTCCCTATGTTCCTGGTTCCATTTATACTTTAGGATTTATACCCTAGCTTACACTGGGTATCATAACAGTGACGCTGCGTTCTATGCCTGCTTGCACTCCATGGTAAAACTCAGAGGCACATAGACTACAGTTCTCGATCCATAAGACTAATAGTGGTGAGTGTCCTAGACCACAGCAAGGAAATAGGTTACTATTGGCACATATATGGATATATAAATGCTTACGTCTGATATATATACATATATACATATATGTATCCTTTTCTTTCTTTAAAAGTGCATTACCTTCTCTACTTCAAAAACAGGCTCATATACATGTATATAAGAAAAGAGCAAACATACCGGTACTGACTCGGAGACGAATAGCTCTATTATATGGTCAAGTCACCTGGTCTTTCCTTGCTAGCGGACTATTACCCCCCTTTAATGTTTCATACTGGTTTTAAATGTAAGTACTGTTTCCATATTTACTTTCATTATTTGTCTGTGCTACCTATGTATATACACACCCCCTCTACCTTTTCCTCTCCCTTCCTCCCCCCTTTTTTCCCCCTTTCCCTCTCTCCCTTCTCCTCCTGCTTTTCCCGTTCTCCCCCCTTTTCCCCCTTCCCCCCTTCCCCCCCCCCCCCTTTTTCTCCCCCTTTTTCCCCGTTTTCCCATCTCTCCCCTTTCCCCCTCTTTTTTCCCTTTCATTGCCCCTCTTTTTCCCCTCCTCCCCCTCCCTCCCTTTTTCCCCCTGTTCCCCCCCCCCCTTTCTTCTTCCCCTCTTTCCCTTTTTCCCTTCTTTCCCCCCCCCCCTTTTTCCCTTCCCCCCCCTCCCCCCCTTTCTGTCCTTTTCCTTTTCCTAAATACCTGACCGGGGTTATAAACCTGAACACATTGTATATACCACCTATAATTATGTTGTGCACGCCCCCATAGCAGTCCTTTAGTATCACTGGGGCGCTGGCGCCCACCACCACTCCTATATGAGCAAGCGCACAATTGTTCTTTCTGGTACTAGATATGTGGCGCCCTTGTAGACGCCTGTTTCTTGCCTATGTGTATATGTACTAATAATAAACTGTAATGTTATATACCTTGATAGCTACATCATATACGGCTATTGCTCTTGAGGAAGCGTAATCCATACGCGAAACATGTCGAGCATCGATCAATCCCAACATGTGAACTGACTATGAAACTGCTATATAGCCATCTCTCCGGACCTATCTACATGGGAAGCTATTTCTCCTAAATGCCCGAAGATTTTCTTACTGTAGACGGTGTTGTATAGCAATGATTCTAGTACAGACACATGTTGTGTTTTAAACCATTATTATTTTTGTTTTGTTTTGTTATGTATGTCTTTTGATATCAAATAAAATAAGGAATTTTTTATCTATATTTTTTGTGGTGCCTAAAAAGTCCATAAGTCCCTTCTCCCCCGGTTTTTGATATATGTAATTAATAGGACGCGGCACGGTACTATCTTTAGTGTATCCACGGCACCACTCCGTGTGACGATACACTTTTTCTATACATCTTTCCGTATTGAATTTGGGTGGAAGCACCCGGGCTCCCCTTTTGGTGACCTTAACTGGGAACCAATCAGTGGCTTGTACCATAGACTTTTGTATCTTTACTAGTAAATGGTTTTTTTTTTTTTTTTTTTTTATTTACCTCCATTAACTTATATTTGCAATCTTGTTTTCCTCCTAAGTTGTTTAGACCTACTATCTAAGGAGAGCTGACTCATGGACTTTGTAGGCACGGCATGGACGGGCTATATGTCGGAAATCCAGACCAATTGCAATGTCGTTACGGAACAAGAAATTGGGATTAACCAGTTTATGGCAAAAATGAAACGCCTCCTAAAAAAGAAGGCCAATCTGTACTGGCACATAGAGTTCCTCAATAAGTATGTTAGGGAAAACATCAGTCCATTGGGACTAAGAGTACAAGTTTATCCTTCATTTCAGACCACAACTCCTGAGTTTAGGGTAGCATGGGAAGGAATACTCACCACATGTAGCATTAATTTAATGAAAATACTCATTTCTCATTATCAATCTGAATTGGTCACACTTGACCAAGAAATTGTAACATTACAATCCTCCAATGAAAGCATAAAAACACATGCGTCATACATCAAACGCTGGCAGGATATCAAAGATTTTGTCACCAAAATCACTAAAGATATCATTTACAAAAAACAAAACAAACTTTCCAAAGATAGATTAGCCTTCATGGATGGTTTCGCATATCATTGGCAGTCATCTGCCCAAAAAAGAGGGTCTAGAACCAGAAACCGTACTGCGAAACATCAAGATAATACATTATACACAACAGATGATGATACTGAATCTGATTCCTCTATTTTTTCTTCACAGCCTTCTTCCAAGAAAACCAACCCCACGATTCATCACTCACATCTTGGAGCACGTAAGCGGGATCTTGGTGGTGGGTCTTTTACTCCTTATTTCAAAAGACGCCCTCCGTATGACAACTCTTCCGTTCACAAAAAATCTTCATTAGACACCTCTCTGAACACTGACACGAACACACATCCATCTGGTAAATACCTGGGAGCCACGGCCCTACAGGCGATCCAGCTTCTAAACTCACAACCACAATCACATAATTTGTCGGCGATTGCGACTCCATCTTCCATGATTAGTGACATGGGCAGACCCCCTACACAGGGAACCCAGACTATGGAAAACACACCACCCACACCTTTAAACACTTTTGGTAACAATATACCGAACACACAACTCAGACAGAGCACTTTAGACCCACATATTTCACAAATGAGGAATCCTTCACAAAATTTTCAGGTGTCAGAGCACAAACTGCCACTCACGTAAATACCAACTTGAATATCTGTAATCTAACCCCCTACTCTTTGAACACTCAGCAAGTAGAAGTCCTTCAGCTGGGTTTAAGCTTCTGTCCATCTGCTGAAATAGACAAATACGAAACCATTAAGGATTTATACTTATTCTCCCGGAATCTCACATACAAATTCCTATTTGATAAAGATCGGGTACGGTCTATACAGGACAAACAGATTTCCGAACAAGTCAAACACTTTACTATGGAAGACTTTAGAGCCCTCCGAGATTTAATGCTACTGCTAGACGAGAGTGACTCCACAAACCATGAAGAGACCTCTGTGTTGTCAAATTCTATTTCCACAGAGATCCCTCCAGTCAATCGATTCAGACCTAAATCCCAACGTTTCCCTGACCTGATGACCAATCCCAGCATCTGGGCCTTCCTGATGGGCACGGTCAATGACGTCAAGAATATGATTGTAACATCTAAACACAAAAATTTAACCAAAATTCAAGCATTAGCAATTAAGCAATTACAAAATCACCCTGATCTGGTGATAAAACCCGCCGATAAAGGCGGTAACATTGTTCTCATGACCAAAGCTGATTACAAACAGATGGCCATGAACATTTTATGTAATAAGACCTGGTACAAACAAATTGAGTCGAGAGTAATCGATCAATATAAAGCAGAATTTCTGGACGTCATCGGCTCTGCCCATCAGGAGGGCCTCATTGATCAGGATCTCTATAACTTCTTGAATGTGCGCCATCCTAGGATGGCCACATTCTATGCACTCCCCAAAATACACAAAAATCAGACCACACCTCCGGGTAGACCAATAGTGTCAGGTATAGGGTCTCTGACAGAAAACGCTAGTCGACTGGTGGACTCAGTTCTTTTGCCACATGTGTTGGCCCTGCCCTCATACATTAGAGACACAATGGACCTATTAAAACAAATTGAGGGGATGGTCGTGCCTCCTGACGCCCTGCTCGTGACCCTGGATGTCGAGGCCCTTTACTCGAGCATCCCTCACGAGCAGGGCGTCGGGATAGCACGTTCCTTCCTTCGTGAGCAAACGCATCACCGCTGGGAATATTGCGAATTCATCCTGAAATTGTTACATTTCATTTTGACGCACAATTGCTTTACGTTTGACGGATCCCACTTCCTCCAGGTACAGGGCGTGGCCATGGGCACTTGTTGTGCACCTACCTACGCCAACCTGTACCTGGGGGGGTGGGAACGCTCAATTTTTTCAGATGACAGCATATCACACTTGACTAGTCAGGTGATGTGTTGGATGCGTTTTATTGACGACATCTTCATTGTTTGGTCAGGATCTATGGAAAATTTGAACATTTTGGTAAATAAACTTAACTGCAACTCATTCAACTTGAAATTTACAGTGTGCAGTGACCATTCAACCATCACCTTCCTTGACCTCACAATCTGTAAAGATAATGATGGTAAATTGGCCACCTCTTTGTTCCGCAAAGAGACAGCCGGGAACACTCTGCTACATGCGGAAAGCGCCCACCCATATACTCTCATACGCAGCATACCATATGCCCAGTACCTCAGACTCCGGAGAAATTGCACCTTTACAGAGGACTTTAAATTACAAGCTAAAGCACTCCGTGAGCGTCTAAAAGCGAGGGGATATAGCAAATCACTACTCCGTCGTGCGTACAACAGAGTATTGCGCCAATCTCGCAACACTTTACTGTATCAACAAAAAGCTCCAAAAGCAAACACGATGGTTAGATACATCACAAAATACTCCCAACAACATGTGGAAATACGGAATATTTTATCCAAACATTGGTCGCTATTACGCGAAGACCCGATCCTGGCCAAGTATACCACCCCCACCCCCACCATTACCTTTCGAAGAAGCAGATCCCTTAGGGACAAACTCACATCCAGTCATTTTAGCAATGACTCTACAACACAATCCCATCCGACAGGAATGACCAGATGTGGCAGATGTTCATTTTGCCCCTGGATCCGCACAGGGACCAGATTCCAACTCCCCAATGGAGAAACATTTATTCCTCATTTTCATGCTAACTGTGAGACTCAGGGCCTAGTTTACCTCATGACCTGTGAGTGCCAAGCCTTCTACGTCGGAAAAACTATCCGACACTTCCGCTCACGTATTAAAGATCATGTATACTATTCTGGAGGAGGAAAAATGATTACATCTGTCAGTAGACACTTGGACCTCTACCACAAATTTGACACCTCGGTGGTCTCCTTTTTTGCCCTTGCGGTTATTCCCAGAAGCCCTCGTGGCGGTGACTGGGACAAACAAATTTTAAGGCAGGAAACATTGTGGATAGAGCGTTTAAATGCGACTCGGGCCCCTGGCATTAATGAATCACAGTCCTATAAACCCTTCTTGTAATTTCCATTGGTTGCTTTTTCTGTAAGCATATGCCCCCTCTGGTCAATCCGGACCAACTTACACGGGCCCAATATCCATCCTATAGATATAGAGGTCATGCTGTAGGTACATACATAGTTCGCTAGTGAGCAGATATATCAAGTATAAGTATGGAGGTACTCATATGCAATATTAGAAATTTCTATATTGCTCCTTTGTATTGTAATATATGTTTTAAATAACCCCCCTTTGTTTCAAGGTACATGTTTATAATTTCTCTCTGTGCGCTTGCCTCAACGGATGGAGGTGTACGCTGGTGCCACCTGGTGGTGCATTCTTTACTGCTATGCGGCCGCCCAGCGCCGCATTGGTCCCCTCCGATGCGGCGCGCGCATCGGCTGGCTATCCTAGCCGGCGGATGCAGCTCGCGATGTGTGTGCGCCGCCCTCTTACTGGAGGCGCCGTTCAGATTGACGGCCCTTCCGGCTGGTGGGGGCGCATGCGCACGTAGAGCCCTTGGCCGGTCCGGATGACGTCACGTCGGCGGCCGCCGATTGGACGTCGACGGACGGGACGGGCACACAAAAAGGACAGCGTCCTGACTCAGTGTGCGTTCCGCTCCAGGATCAGGAGGACTACACACGCTATAGGCTTCCCCTTCTTTATATTCAGGTATTCTGTCTGACTAAGGCATCAATTGGATTATAGCATATACTGCTGGATGGTGACTTTATACTTTTAACTGAGGCTCCATTCTCCTCCTCTCTTCTCCTCCTCTGTATTCTCTTCTTCCCTATGTTCCTGGTTCCATTTATACTTTAGGATTTATACCCTAGCTTACACTGGGTATCATAACAGTGACGCTGCGTTCTATGCCTGCTTGCACTCCATGGTAAAACTCAGAGGCACATAGACTACAGTTCTCGATCCATAAGACTAATAGTGGTGAGTGTCCTAGACCACAGCAAGGAAATAGGTTACTATTGGCACATATATGGATATATAAATGCTTACGTCTGATATATATACATATATACATATATGTATCCTTTTCTTTCTTTAAAAGTGCATTACCTTCTCTACTTCAAAAACAGGCTCATATACATGTATATAAGAAAAGAGCAAACATACCGGTACTGACTCGGAGACGAATAGCTCTATTATATGGTCAAGTCACCTGGTCTTTCCTTGCTAGCGGACTATTACCCCCCTTTAATGTTTCATACTGGTTTTAAATGTAAGTACTGTTTCCATATTTACTTTCATTATTTGTCTGTGCTACCTATGTATATACACACCCCCTCTACCTTTTCCTCTCCCTTCCTCCCCCCTTTTTTCCCCCTTTCCCTCTCTCCCTTCTCCTCCTGCTTTTCCCGTTCTCCCCCCTTTTCCCCCTTCCCCCCTTCCCCCCCCCCCCCTTTTTCTCCCCCTTTTTCCCCGTTTTCCCATCTCTCCCCTTTCCCCCTCTTTTTTCCCTTTCATTGCCCCTCTTTTTCCCCTCCTCCCCCTCCCTCCCTTTTTCCCCCTGTTCCCCCCCCCCCTTTCTTCTTCCCCTCTTTCCCTTTTTCCCTTCTTTCCCCCCCCCCCTTTTTCCCTTCCCCCCCCTCCCCCCCTTTCTGTCCTTTTCCTTTTCCTAAATACCTGACCGGGGTTATAAACCTGAACACATTGTATATACCACCTATAATTATGTTGTGCACGCCCCCATAGCAGTCCTTTAGTATCACTGGGGCGCTGGCGCCCACCACCACTCCTATATGAGCAAGCGCACAATTGTTCTTTCTGGTACTAGATATGTGGCGCCCTTGTAGACGCCTGTTTCTTGCCTATGTGTATATGTACTAATAATAAACTGTAATGTTATATACCTTGATAGCTACATCATATACGGCTATTGCTCTTGAGGAAGCGTAATCCATACGCGAAACATGTCGAGCATCGATCAATCCCAACATGTGAACTGACTATGAAACTGCTATATAGCCATCTCTCCGGACCTATCTACATGGGAAGCTATTTCTCCTAAATGCCCGAAGATTTTCTTACTGTAGACGGTGTTGTATAGCAATGATTCTAGTACAGACACATGTTGTGTTTTAAACCATTATTATTTTTGTTTTGTTTTGTTATGTATGTCTTTTGATATCAAATAAAATAAGGAATTTTTTATCTATATTTTTTGTGGTGCCTAAAAAGTCCATAAGTCCCTTCTCCCCCGGTTTTTGATATATGTAATTAATAGGACGCGGCACGGTACTATCTTTAGTGTATCCACGGCACCACTCCGTGTGACGATACACTTTTTCTATACATCTTTCCAAGATTGTGCCATTGATTTGCAATGCTGCATCGTGACGGGGCCCAGAGTTGCACAGAAAAAAAAAATCTGTAAGATTGTGCAATCAATAAGAATGATTGCAAGTAATGCTGGCTTTGTACATGGAAATGCGTGTATTTTTAGAGGTGAAACGATTTTCATAGATTTATATATGTTATATAGTGCGCACGGTACTCTCAGTTTTATAAATGTACAGTTAAGTCCATATATATTTGGACACAGGCACAGTTTCAGATTTTAGCAGGTATTTTCCAAAACATATTCAAGCTATAGTTATAATATGAATAAGGGCTGAACGTGCACACTCTCAGGTTTAATTTAAGGGTATGTACATCCAAATCGGAGGAAGGGTTTAGGAATCACAGCTCTTAACCACTTCAGCCCCGCTCACTGTATATATACGTCATTTTTTTGAAGATGGATATCTCGGTAACGGCAGCAGCTGCTGCCACAACCGAGATATCCATCTTTACAGTGAGCGATTCTGTACAAGATAATGGTGGTCTCAGCGGCGGGTTCGCCGCGAGATCACCGTTATCGGCGGCGGGAGAGGTGCCACCCCCCCTCCCGCCGCTCTCCCGCACCCTCCGCCGCTTACCGGAGCCGTCGGTAGCGGCGGAGGCGATCGGGTCCTTTCCCTGCTGAGGTATGGAGACAAGTGAGGCCAAGATGGCGCCCACCCGTCTCCATACCATGTGACGGCCGGAGCGGCGTCATTACGATGGCTCCGCCCACTCTCTTAAAGGCACAAATTTTTTAAGTGTCATTTTTTTAAACGACTTTTTTTTTTTTTTTTTTTTTTGAATTTTAGTCTAAATATGAGATCTGAGGACTTTTTGACCCCAGATCTCATATTTAAGAGGACCTGTCATGCTTTTTTCTATTACAAGGGATGTTTACATTCCTTGTAATAGGAATAAAAGTGATCCAAATTTTTTTTTTTTTTAAAACAGTGAAAAAATAAATAAAATAAAATAAAATAAATAATAAAAAAAAAAAAAAAATTTTTAAAGCGCCCTGTCCCGACGAGCTCGCACGCAGAAGCGAACGCATACGTGAGTAGCGCCCACATATGAACACGGTGGTCAAACCACACATGTGAGGTATCGCCGCGACCGGTAGAGTGAGAGCAATAATTCTAGCCCTAGACCTCCTCTGTAACACAAAACATGCAATCTGTAGAATTTTTTAAACGTCGCCTATGGAGATTTTTAAGGGTAAAAGTTTGACGCTATTCCACGAGCCGGCGCAATTTTGAAGCGTGACATGTTGGGTATCAATTTACTTGGCGTAACATTATATTTCACAATATAAAAAAAAATTGGGCTAACTTTACTGTTGTCTTATTTTTTTTTCAAAAAAGACGCTTAGAAGACCGCTGCGCAAATACGGTGCAAAAAAAAGTATTGCAATGACCGCTATTGTATTCTCTAGGATGTTAGAAAAAAAACAATATATAATGTTTGGGGGTTCTAAGTAATTTTCTAGCAAAAAAACCTGTTTTAAACTTGTAAACACCTAAAATCCAAAACGAGGCTGGTCTTTAACCATCCCCCTTTTTAAGGGACCGAAGATAATTGAACAATTGATTCAAACGATGTTCCATGGCCAGGCGTGGGCTACTCCTTTGTTATTTCTTCATCAATTAAAGTGGAGGGCCACCCTGGGAAAAAAAAATTCCACCAAAAATCCTAAAAAAAAAAAAAAAAAACATTTGGAAAAAAAAAAATTATACTTACCTAAACCCTTGTTGCTAATCTGCCTTTACCTATTCCGCGGCGTGTTCTTCTCCTCGGTGAGCAGCCCCGTTGTCTTCTGGGAACTGTGTGTGTTCCCAGAACACCATGGGGCCATTCACAGATCGCCGCACCGCTTGCGCATGCGCATTAGGAAACTGGCAGTGAAGCCGCAAGTCTCCACCGCCTGTTTCCCTTACCTAGGATGGCGGTGCCGGGACACGAGAGCCAAGGGACGGGTCGGCCTCGGGCGGCCGACATCGCGGGCACCCAGAACAGGTAAGTCTACTTATTTAAAGTCAGCAGCTACAGTGTTTGTAGCTGCTGACTTAAAAAAAAAAAATTTTAGCTGGCCGGAAGCCCATTTTAAGCAGGTAAAAGGTCTGGAGTTGATTCTAAGTGTGGTATTTGCATTTAGAATCTATTGCTATGAATTTACATCATGCCTTCAAAAGAACTGTCCATGCAACTGAAACAGGCCATTGTAAGGCTTCAAAAATGAAACAAATCCATCAGAGAGATAGCAGCAACATTAGGAGTGTCCAAAATCAACAGTTTGGTACATTCTGAGGAAAGGGGAACTCACTGGTGAGCTCAGCAACATAAAAAGGCCTGGACGTCCACGGAAGACAACAGTGGTGGATGATCGCAGGCACCTCTCTATGGTAAAGAAAAACACCATTCACAACATCCAGACAAGTGAAGGACACTCTCCAGGAGGTGGGAGTATCATTGTCAAAGTCTACAATCAAGAGAAGACTACACAAGAGCAAATACAGAGGGTTCACCACAAGGTACAAACCATTCATAAGCCTGAAGAATAGAAAAGCCAGATTAGACTTTGCCAATGAAAAAAACATCTAAAAGAGCCAGACAAGTTCTGGAAAAGCATTCTTTGGACAGATGAAACTAAGATTAATCTGTACCAGAATGACGGGAAGAAAAAGTGTGGAGAAGGCTTGGAACGGCTCATGATCCAAAGTACACAACATCTGTAAAACATGGTGGAGGCAGTGTGATGGCATGGGCATGCATGGCTTCCAGTTGCACTGCGTCATTGGTGTTTATTGATGATGTGAGAGAAGACAGAAGCAGCCGGATGAATTCTGCAGTGTTTAGAGATATACTGTCAGCTCAGATTCAGCCAAATGCACCAAAGTTGATTGGACGGCGCTTCACAGTACAGATGGACAATGATCCAAAACACACTGCGAAAGCAACCCAGGAGATTTTGAAGGAAAAGAAGTGAAATATTCTGCAACGGCCAAGTCAATCACCTGATCACAACCCAATTGAACATTTCACTTGCTGAAGGCAAAACTAAAGGCAGAAAGACCCACAAAGAACATGTGAAGACAGCTGCAGTTAGAGCCTAGTAAATAATCAGAAAGGAGGAAACCCAGTCTTTGGTAATGTCCATGGGCTCCAGACTCCAGGCAGTCATTGCCAGTAAAGGATTCTCAACAACATATTAAAAATGAACATTTTATTTATGATTATAATCATTTATCAAATTACATTTAAGCCCCTGGAAATGGTCGCAGTTCCTAAAATTTGTACTTTATATTTATGTTCAACCCCTTGAATTAAAGCTGAAAGTCTGCACTTCAAATTCATTTGGATTGTTTAATTTGAATTTTATTCTGGCCAAAAGAGCCAAAAGTATGAAAATTGTGCCTGTGTCCAAATATATATGGACCTAACTGTATATAAGTGCTGAACACCCTTTTGGAAAGTCCTGTGTTCTCATCACAGCAATATTAATCCCAAAAGCAAACATTTATTATATTGCAAAGTACCAATTCTAATGCGCGTACACACGATCGGAATTTCGGCCCGCAAAAGTCCGATGAGGGTTTTTCGTCGGAAAATGCGACCGTGTGTATGCTCCATCTGTCTTTTGCTGGCAGAATTCCAGCCAGCAAAAGATTGAGAGCATGTTCTCAATTTTTCGGTCTGGAAAAGTTCCTATCCGAAAATGCGATCGTCTGTGGGAATTCAGACGCAAAATCCCTACGCATGCTCGGAAACAATTCAACGCATGCTCCGAAGCATTGAACTTCATTTTCTCGGCTTGTCGTAGTGTTGTACGTCACCGCGTTCTTGACGGTTGTAATTTCAGCAAACTTTTGCGTGACCGTGTGTATGCAAGGCAAACTTGAGCGTAATCCCGTCATAAAAGCCATCATATCTTTTTCCGACGAGAAATCCGCTCGTGTGTACGCGGCATTAGATGTGATGGCTGCATTCGTCTTCTTTTTTTAAGCTTTCTTTATTCTATTTTCACCTGGTGAACTGGCCAGTAAGTCTGTTGTTTTTCAAAAGGTCAAGCTGTTCTGCAGATGTAGCAGTTACAGGGTTGAGACAGACCATTTACTACCACTGACAGGGGTGCTTACAATGATCAGCATTTATTTATGTAAAACCTTTATCCCAAAAGTTAGTGTACCTAAATCTGCTAGTACATCTAACAGTTCCCTTCCCCCAGACTGACAATGCTGCTGTCCAAAGGTGGCTCTGTGCTCCTTCACCCAGAGCGGGGGCCCTCTAATACAAGATGCAAAGGTATGTGCAGCCTATTGCATTAGAGTGTGCACCCCAAAGCTCGAACACATGCCTTTCTCTGTTCATTATGCCTTTATTCTGTTCATTCACAAGCTAAAGCATTGTAAACACAGTTTTCTATGCTTCAGTTATAAAGGAACACAGTTAGTGAGTGTGTTCACTGTATTCATTTAGAAAAGGAAGGAGTCGGTAAATGACATATTTACTAGCCCCTTCCCCCTCTCTCCATTCTGAAACATCCCCTGCAGGAGCCGGGGGGGGGGGCGCAACACAAGGGAAGCCCAGGCAATAGGGGGTATCAGCAACATACACAGTGGTTAGGGTGTGCCCGGGCACACCTGGAACACACCCTGTGCACACGCTTATGACAGGGGGCATGTTACTAGCCAGATCACCAGGTGAAAACAGAGAGGAAAAAGGCCTAAAAAAAAAAAAAGAATGCAGCCATCACATCTAATGATTGGTAAGCTGCAATGTATTATATTTTTGGTTTTGGGTTTAATACCGCTTTAAGTCTGCAACATAATCATACATATTTCAGTGCGTTTCTGTAGCACATTTTTAACGCGTTTTCATGTTTCATGCATTTTTATTGTAGAAGTTGACTGGTTGTCAACCACTTAAGCCCCGGACCATTTTGCTGGCCAAAGACCAGAGCACTTTTTGCGCTTTAACTGACAATTGCGCGATCGTGCGACGTGGCTCCAAAACAAAATTGACGTCCTTTTTTTCCCACAAATAGAGCTTTCTTTTGGTGGTATTTGATCACACCTGCGGTTATTATTTTTTGCGCTATAAACAAAAAAAGAGCGACAGTTTTGAAAAAGTTTTTTTTTTTTTTTTTTATATAATAAATATCCCCCAAAAATATATAAAAAAACATTTTTTTTCCTCAGTTTAGGCCGATATGTATTCTTCTACGTATTTTTGGTAAAAAAAAATCACAATAAGCGTTTATTGTTGGTTTGTGTGAAAGTTATAGCATTTACAAAATAGGGAATAGTTTTATGCCATTTTTATTAATAATTTTTTTTTTACTAGTAATGGAGGCGATCAGCGATTTTTATCATGACTGCGACATTATGCCGGACACATCAGGCATTTCTGACACATTTTTGGGACCATTGTCATTTATACAGCAATCAGTGCTATACAAATGCCCTGATTCCTGTGTAAATGACACTGGCAGTGAAGGGGTTAACCACTAGGGGGCAGTGTAAGGGTTAAGTATGTCCTGGGGTGTGATTCTAACTGTGGGGGGGGGCGTGGCTACGTGTGACATGTCACTGATCTCTCCTCCCATTCTTCCTCTCCGTGAGGTGATCGCGGGTATCCCCGCAGCGATCGAGTCCGCGGGACCCACGACCCGACTTACGGAGCTCCCGCATGCATGCAATGGCGGCAAATTTAATGGGACGTACGGGTACACCCATTTGCTCATCCGTGCCATTCTGCCGACGTACATCGGCGTGCGCCGGTCGGGAACCGGTTAAGCACAAATCCAGAATGGCATGTATAAGCATTACATAAGGCATGTATAAGCATGTGCTCCCATTGAAGCCTATGGCTGCATTCACTCTAGCCCACAGGGTAAAGCACAGCAATTTTCAGAGCGGGATAGTGCCAGTGCTGGCTCTGGCAGGGAGCGTTGTGATTCATGGTACAGCATTGCTTGGCTTTTTCCCCTTTTTTCAGCTATACTTATTTTTAAGGGTAACTCCACTGTAATGGGAAACAAAATAGCAAATTAATTGCAACACAAGTCATATCGTAATTTGATGTTATTAAAAATCTGCAGCTGCTGTAATTTTCTGAAAAATGCAATATGGCTACCTGGAGGTGTTCTGTACACAGAATGTGTACAGAACGCCCCCCAGAAACATCATTTCCTGCTTCTTTGATTGGCTCACCGATTTTCCCAGAAGTCTACACTAAGATACAAGTCAGATTTTAGGCATCCCCTGCAACAAAAATGTCTTTTTTGGTGAGATACTCCCAATAGTAAATCACGTCTAAAGGGATGCAGACCCAGCAACTTTCCTCATTAGAGCCCTTATCCTGCAGCAGCTGGTTGATAATTATAAAACCACTCCCATTAGACAGGGGCACAGAGGAACAAACATTGATTTCTTCAGAATAACAAAAGGTCAGAATCTGCAACAAAGTTTGTTAAAATCCTTACAATGTACATAGATCACCCAGAGGGGAATGTTTTTTTCTCAAAAAAGTGGAGTTATTCTTTAATACAAAATAAAAAATAAAAATAAAGAGCCAGTGTAAAAAAATAAAATGTTTTGGATAAAATAAATATCAAAAATATAAAAAAATGTAACCCCCCGCCCCCCCCCCTTGCCTGTGTGCAGATGCAAAATTATTATTATTTGGGATTTATATAGTGCCAACAGTTTGCGCAGCGCTTTACAATATGGGGCAGACAGTACAGTTACATTACAATTCAATACAGGAGGGATAAGAGGGCCTTGCTCATTAGAGGTTACAATCATATGGAGAAAATGAAAATACAGTTGTTAGGTATGGGTAGGAAAGGCTTCTCTGAAGAGGATTTTCAGGGATCGTCTAAAAGATAATAGAGTAGGAGATAATCGGACAGATTGGGGTAAGGAGTTCCATAGGATTGGAGAGGCTCTGGAAAAGTCCTGGAGGTGAACATGGGAGGAGGTGATGAGGGAGCTAGAGAGCAGGAGATCTTGAGAAGAAGGAAGAGAATGATTAAGTTGGTATTTTGAGACTAGGTCAGTGATGTAGCTGGGGGCAGAGTTGTGGATGGCTTTGTAAGTAGTTGTTAGTATTTTTAATTTAATTAGTTGGGAAATCATTGGGAAATCATGCGTAAGTCCTGCACGCATATGTACGCGGTGGTCGCACCACACATGTGAGGTATTATCGTGAATGTCAGAGCAAGAGCAATAATTCTAGCACTATACCTCCTGTGCAACTCTAAACTTGAAACCTGTAAAGGCATTTAAAGTGTCGCCTATGGAGATTTTTGAGTACCGTAGTTTGGCAGCATTCCGCGGGCACATGCAATTTTAAAGCGTGACATGTTAGTTATCCATTTACTCAGCGTAACATCATCTTTTATATTGTACCAAACAATTGGCTATTAGTTTAGCACCCTCTAGGAAGGTAGGTGCTAGGGATAGGATTTTTTGTAAGGTAGGCAAATTTAGGCAGGCCTGGCTGACAATCAGGCCTGTTTGTTGTTTTCATTCTGGGCTGGAAGTGGGTCAGGGTAGCAGCTGGTAACTCACAGACAGCATCGCTGAGACCCCCTTCTTCTTTCTAGAAGATTCTAGAAAGAGAGGAGGAGAGATGGAGCTCCCTGGGGTGTTCCGAGGAGCCCTGACCAATCCCCAATCTGGATTGGCAGGGGGCAGGCCTCCTTAAATACCCAGAGTTCGCCCAGTTGGGAAGATGTTGGAGTTGTTCGGGTGGAAGTGCTGGAGATGGAGTGCTAGCTGTCCGGGCCTTTGAGGGAACTCCCCAGTCTGGGGGGGGGTGACCTTGGGCCTGGGCTCGAGTGTGGACGGGACCCTCGTACAAACCACAGGGGTGTCCTGGACAGGAGGCACAGGAGGAGCAAGAGAGGACAGCAGGAGAGAGCACTGCTCCAAGTCTCCAGAGAGAGGAACAATTGGTCGCAGCCCAGATGGCTGGTGAGTGACATACACAGACCTGAGAGGACTGGGAGGATGCTGTCTGGGATGAGTGCAAAGCCAGTGATGTGGACTGTGATGTGGGCAGTGGAAAAGGGCAGCTGCAGCCAGAAGGGCTGGCAGGGCCTGAAGATGGCTTACTGGGCTCAGTAGCCGCATGTAGGACAGCTAGCACCAACTTTATAGTTCTGCTACACTATAGGGGCCCACAGTCCCTTCCTGCAAAAGGCAATTGCTAAGGCCTGGCTGAGCCAGTTTCAGGCCTAACCACTTTGTGCTAGCTGTGCCTGGAACATTAGAGTGGAAGCGATGTGCAGGAGGTGATACTAGATGTGAGAAGGGCAACTCAAGGTCAGGTTATGAGTATGTGGGGTATCTTAGCCAATGGGCAAGGGTTTTCTTTAATCCCTTGGCCTGCTGGGAGAATTTATATTTTCGGGTGAGGTCAGGTAACCTATGTTCTGTGCCACCCGGACGGCTGTCTGGGTGGATGTGTGTCATACGCCCCGGGCTGCTAGGCCGGAGATTGGGCCTATCCCAGGGGCATCTGGCTGCTAGGCTGTGTGAGGGCCTATCCAGAAGTAAAGAGAGCAGAGCAGGGTTGGGATTGCAACTTGCAGTCCAACCAGAAGTGACGGTTCTGTCGGCCGGAGAACCTGTCAGTGGTCAGAGGTAGAAGGGAAGCTGTAGCCACAAAGGGACCAACGAACTTTACCAGGGACCACAGTGAGTAACTGAAGCAAGTACCTGAACCATACTCTCACGAACGGGCACAGTGGAGAATCGGGAAACTTCAGTCGGTGATCAAGTCAGGGACCCAACCCGCGGAGGAGACGCTTGCAGAGCAGTTTTGTGAGTCAAGCCAAGGACCTCGCCGGTTAGCCCTAACCCTTTTTGCCCCAAAAATATGAAAAAGAACTGTCAAAAGAAATAAAACCTCTTTTACATCCAAGAAGTATCTGGCGCCCAATGACTTTCACCATCTTTGCATTCACTATGCCTCGCAACCCACTACATAATGAAGGATATTAACTATCTTTGGTCTTGGAGGTCCTCATTAGACTGGACAAGGCCAGAGACCTTATAATGGTTAGGGATTATAAGTAGTTTTCTAGCAAAAAAAAAGTTGACCTTTACATGTATGTGAGAATTGGCCTGGTATTGAGCTGGTTAAAGAGATCCTGCCGACAGCAATTTATTTTGCCTAAAGAGATTCTAAAAGTATCTTATTTTCAATAACAAACATGTTATACTTATCTGCTCAGGCAATGATTTTGCCGCAGGCCCCATTCACTATACTAACAGGTTGCTGGCAGCTGCAGCTATTCATGGCTCTCTGCAGAGAGAGCGATTACCTGCGGTGATCACTGCTGGACGCACTTTGTGTGCACACAGCCACAAATACCAGCGGCCACTGGCAACCTATCTTTCTATTAAATGGGTCCAGCAGCTGCACCTAGCTGCTCAGAGCCACTACTATGCCTCTACTATCCATAAAGGCCCTAATCGCCAGTGCGAATGTAGCCTTAGATGTACCAGAAGGGAGAAGGTTGTGCTAGGGGAATTGTCTCCCCCTAGAGATGTCAAATTGGCTAGCAAATACTAGCAATTCTGCTATGCCATGGGGGTGGGTGGAGGGGGACAAGCAGTAAATGACATGTTTACTATTTTATCTCATCATTTTTTTTTTATTTAAAAAGATTCACAAACAAAAATACTGCTTAAATGTGGAATCTTTATTTTTAGTTCGTTATGATTCGTTATTTGATCTCACAAGGTGTTATTTTATCATTAAATCCAACAGCTTCCTTTCCTGCTCTCCTCAATAGACACCTCATTGAAGCTCACTGTTGTTAGCATCCTGAAGCTAGCTGATTTTTAAAAGTCACACTTGATGTACTTTTTGTGCCCTCCTGTGCATTTGACAGCCCATTGAAATGAATGGGCTGCCAAAAACGGAACGTACAGGAATACTCAAAAACGCACCCATTCCAGCTCTTCCAGGGAGATTACTGGTAAATATCTGCACTGGGGACACAATGACTAAAAACAAAACATCTTTATAGGTCTTCTAAAAATGTTTTCATTGCTGTCTGTGTTTCCTTATCCTGGTGACAACGGCTCCACCCAATTTCTAGTCTTGTGCCACATGGACAGGAAGTGAGGCAAAAAAAATGGTAGTCAGCTTGTGGACAGGGGCACTTGGCCTGCATGTGGGGGTACCATTTCGTGTGGAGCGTGCTAATCAATGCCCGAGACCAGGTGGGGACTGCGTTCATCAAACATTATGGTGGTTCCCCATCTTAGAGATTAATGGTTATTATTCAGTGTGCAGTAGATAAAGTACAGAGTCCTTCTGTAGAACAAGAAGAGTCCTTCTGTAAAGATACCGTCCTATGTCCCTACACACTTTAACTGGAAGTGGGTTGCATTTAGGAGGGACACTGCTGAGCCCGTGCCCTCTTCACCAGTCCAGTGTAACTCTGCCCCCTCACTCCCAGTGACAGAATGGAGTCTTGCTATGCACTAAGCACAGACCTCATGCATGCTCTCACTTAACTCCTTCTCTCCCAAACCATGATGCCAGGCTATGGGTCTCCGTAACGTGGGTTCGGTCCCGGTTGCAGTGTGAAATCAACAGCTGGGGAGGGAGCCAGATCACTTACCCACTTACTACTAAAGGGTCCATCACCTCCAACAGGTACCACACTTCATGACAGGCTGCAACATACCTTGCATTAGTTCTTGGTTACCCATAGCAACTGCATTAATTTTCCTTGTGTTGTTGAGTGAACCTTTTTTAGTGGCTTTGCTTCATACCCCACATGTGCTTCACTAACCCTAGTTCATTCATACACCAATAACCATCATGCACCCCTTTAAATGACTTCACACCAGGCTTAGAACAGTTGATGCAGCTTTACTTTAAAATTTTAAGGTACAATTCAACATAAACAACTTCAGTGGAACATCCCCTGACTAACTCGAATAGGCTGCCCAGGCATACCTCAACAAGATAGTAGTCCATAATAGGTGCTTCCCCACCTCTTGGCAGATCTCTGGCTTGCCAATGTCCTCCAAGGGACGGCTGAGGCAAAGCAGTCCCTCTTGGTGCCTAAAGACAGTCACGGCTTCCTCTTGCTTGGCAAAACGAGTGGCTTCTTTATATAACAGGGCAAAAAGGCAGGGTCCAAAAAGCCTGGGAACCTAGGTGCAGAATATTAACCTTTTTCCCAGCCTGGGTCAGCCACTCCTTAATTAATAAACTGTAGGCAACCTGCCTACAAGCTGAGAAGCACCCCTCACATTGACAGTCAATGTAGAAGTACCCCTTCTGTTGGTGGTCACTGGTCAGTTGAGTATTATCCCTTACACTGGTGACCAGCATAGGCGTGCGCATAGGGTGTGCCAGGTGTGCCTAGGCACACCCTAATCGCCTTGTGTGGTGCATATTCCCCCCTGTTTAGACCACTGATATTTCATCCCAAAAAAAATGTTACAAAATAAAATACTTTAAATATAATAAAAATAAAACTACTGACACTGTCCACTGCCCTACTGACACCATCAGTACATATACACATGCATATGTATTTGAGCTTTGGGGTGCACACCCTAATGCAAGAGGCTGCGCACACCTATGGTGACCAGTGAACAAAAAGACCCCTTATTTTTCTGACAATGTATTCATTGCTGGATTTAAACTGACACTAAACAATGTACTGATTCTCCAAACAATTCTATGAATATTCAAAACTAATGGTCCTCTAATCTATTTTTCATGAAATTGTCTCTTGCTGTGTTTTTCTATCTCCTTGTAACATCCTCCATGAACTCCTGAACTTCTTGTTCCACTTTCTTTTATTTGTTTGGAATGAGCAGTGCACGTAAGTTGCGTTCACATGCATTGCTCTAAGCACTCTACAAATCTCATAGTCTAGAGTGGCTATGTTTCAGCATACAGCTGGACCATGGAGAATGAACATAGCCACCCTCGCCAGGTCACAGCAGCGAGCAAAACTTTATTTGGAGATTTGGAGGCGGCTGAGAGCAATAGAAGGGACTTTAAAGAGGAACTGCAGTCGGCTCACATAATTTGTAATAAAAAGATCTTTGACATTCTGAAGCTTTTCTGCAACTTCTTTGCATATTATTTTATATATACTATGATTCTGTACTCGCCAAATATGCTGCAGAAATCTCCCTCCACTGAGCCAGACTGCAACTATTTTAACCGTGGGCAGCTGAAGCTGCTGCCTGTTCACTTTCTAGATTTACACAAACACACAGAGGCACACTTCCAGCTCTACAGCCCTGCAGCTCTCATTGGCCCTCTTATGACTCACCCCCTCCCTTCCTGGAAAACTCTCACGAGAGTAAGAGAGAGAGAGCTGTGCGTGATGTCATAAGCACAGGCTTATTTACCAGACAAGAAACAGGAAGTGGGCTGTATAAGGAATTTACTGGCAGAAAAAAAAAATGTTTTACTATCCAAAGTTAAAACAATAAGGGCAGAAGATTTAATAGATGGAAAGATGAAAAATGACTGAAGGTCCACTTTAATGAGTTAAAGTGGTTGTAAAGTCAGAAGGTTTTTTATCTTAATGAATTCTATGCATTAAGATAAAAAGCCTTCTGTGTGCAGCAGCCCCCCCTAATACTTACCTGAGGTCCCTCTATTTAATGCATATTTGTCTATTTTTGCTACTTAGCTTCTTGAATTTGTGCACTTCATCACTGTTTCACATAGTATTGATTATTACTGCAAATTTTGTTTTGTGTTTTATTTATTAATTTTTTTTGTATCATTTTTATTGTTTTTGAAAATGTTCTTTTTCATATTATACATGTTCTTTTTTTATGTTTTGTTAAATGTTCACCCCAATAAAAAAAAAAAGTAAGATGTAATCCAGTGTTGTGTATTTTATTCAAATATTTTAATGTTTTTATAAAGATCAGTTTTGTCTTAATGCACTATTCAGTGAACTGAGGTACATTTTTTAGTGAAATGGTAAAATATAGGCCAAAAAAGCTGAACTCAATATATATTTTATATATTTTTTTTTCCTACTTCAGCCATTTTGTCTTAGATTTTTCTGACAATTCACCTCTCTTCACTTATTAATGAATAGACCCGATAAAAATGGACATTTGGACAAACAAGCAAAACTAGTGCAAAGATATTAATGGAAGATTGGCACCCCTGGCACCCCCCCTGCGCATGCCTATGATCACCAGTTAATTGGCAAGAAAAAAGAAGCAAGCAGCGTAAATCTATAATCCCACAATCTGGTGATAGTGAACCTACTGCTATTAACCTAATCCCTTACTGTACACATGTGAAATGTATTCAATCTATCATGTATAATGATAAACTCTGTGTCATTGCATACAATAATTTATCTATGATGCAAAAATTATTTCTTTCTATGAAACAAACCAAGTGCAAATGCTGTTAAAAAAAAGTGCAAAAGAAAGAACCGTGTGCTGACACAGTGAACAAAAGGTGCTTAGTGCAAGAAAATATTATTCATTAGTAAAGTGCATGCATCAAAAATTCATATGTGTTCAAAATATTTGCAGTCCATTTTGCAATCCCAGGAAAAGTCCAAGAAAGTGATAATAATAATCTTAGACTTTTCCTGGGTTTGCAAAATGGACTGCAAATATTTTGAACACATATGAATTTTTGATGCATGCACTTTACTAATGAATAATATTTTCCTGTGCTAAGCACTTTTTGTTCACTGTGTCAGCACACCATTTTGCACTTTTTTTTAACAGCATTTGCTTTTTAATTGTTTTCATAGAAACAAATTTTTGTATGATAGTTGAGTTATTTTATGCAATGGATTGAATGCATTTCACACGTGTACAGTAAGGGATTAGGTTAATAGCAGTGGGTTCACTATCACCAGATTGTGGAATTATAGATTTACACTGCTTGCTTATTTTTTCTTGCCAAAAATGGAGACTTGCATAACTCTTGCTGTAGACTTGCGGGGCCCTTGCTATAGACTTGCGAGGCTCTTGCTGTAGACTTGCGGGGCTCTTACTGTAGACTTGCGGGGCTCTTGCTGTAGACTTGCGGGGCTCTTACTGTAGACTTGCGGGGCTCTTGCTGTAGACTTGCGGGGCTCCTGCTGTAGACTTGCAGGGCTCTTACTGTAGACTTGCGAGGCTCTTGCTGTAGACTTGCGGGACTCCTTCTGTAGACTTGCGGGGCTCTTGCTGTAGACTTGCGGGGCTCTTACTGTAGACTTGCGGGGCTCTTGCTGCAGACTTGCGGGGCTCTTACTGTAGACTTGCGGGGCTCTTGCTGCAGACTTGCGGGGCTCTTGCTGTCGACTTGCGGGGCTCTTGCTCATAGGTGTGCACAGCCTATTGCATTAGGGTGTGCACCCCAAAGCTTAAACATGTGTGTGTGTGGATGTGTTTATATACTGACGCTGTCTGTAGAGCGGTGATCAGTAGGGTAGAGATCTGTGACAGTAGAGCAATGGACGTGGTCATTTTTTTAATTTTTATTGTTTTATTTTTAATTATTTATTTAATTATTATTAATTATTATTATTCTTTATTATTTTTTAATAGGGGGAATCTGCACACACAGAGTGATTAGGGTGTGCCCAGGCACACCTGGCACACCCTGTGCGCTCGCCTATGCTCTTGCTGTAGACTTGCGAAGCTCTTGCTGTAGACTTGCGAGGCTCTTGCTGTAGACTTGCGGAGCTCTTGCTGTAGACTTGTGGGGCTCTTGTTGTAGACTTGCGGGGCTCTTGCTGTAGACTTGCGGGGCTCTTGCTGTAGACTTGCGGGGCTCTTGCTGTAGACTTGCGGGGCTCTTGCTGTAGACTTGCGGGGCTCTTGCTGTAGACTTGCGAAGCTCTTGCTGTAGACTTGTGGGGCTCTTGTTGTAGACTTGCGGGGCTCTTGTTGTAGACTTGCGAAGCTCTTGCTGTAGACTTGTGGGGCTCTTGTTGTAGACTTGTGGGGCTCTTGCTGTAGACTTGCGGGGCTCTTGCTGTAGACTTGCGGGGCTCTTGCTGTAGACTTGCGGGGCTCTTGCTGTAGACTTGCGAAGCTCTTGCTGTAGACTTGCGGGGCTCTTGCTGTAGACTTGCGGGGCTCTTGCTGTAGACTTGCGGGGCTCTTGCTGTAGACTTGCGGGACTCGTGCTGTAGACTTGCGAAGCTCTTGCTGTAGACTTGCGGGGCTCTTGCTGTAGACTTGCGGGGCTCTTGCTGTAGACTTGCGGGGCTCTTGCTATAGACTTGCGGTGCTCTTGCTATAGACTTGCGGGGCTCTTGCTATAGACTTGCAGAGCTCTTGCTGTAGACTTACCACTGCAAATTTGCTCTTGCTAGAGTCTTGCCACGCAAATTTGCTACAAATTGGAAAAGTGTCAACTAGAACTTGTGCTTCAAATGCTCTGCAAGAGTACAACTTCAATACTGCCACAAATGTGTGGCAAGTTATCCTTGCTATATGGGATGCAAATCCACTGCTCAGAGGAAGCGAATATAACACATTTGACATTTATATTGAAAAAAAAACAATACTTTACAATCACTTTAAGAATACATATTTAGACATACAGAGTTTAATATAACTTTAAAGGAGTTGTAAAGGCAGAAGGTTTTTTATCTTAATGCATTCTATGCATTAAGATAAAAAGGCTGTGTGTAGCAGCCGCCCCAGCACCCCCTAATACTTACCTGAGCCCCCTCTCTGTCCAGCGATGTCCACGAATCCCTCGGCCATCTGGGACTCTCCCTCCTGATTGGCTGAGACACAGCAGCTGGGCCATTGACTCCCACTGCTGTCAATCAAAATCAGTTAGCCAATTAGGGGAGAGAGGGAGCGGGGCCGAACGGCAGCTGTGTCTGAATGGCTACACGGAGCTGCAGCTCGGCTCAGGTGCCCCCATAACAAGCTGCTTGCTGTGGGGGCACTCGACAGGAGGGGGGGACAAGGAGCAGCAAAGAGGCACCCGAGAAGAGGAGGATCTAGGCTGCCTTTGCAAAATCAACTGCACATTGGAGGTAAGTTTAATACATTTGTTATTTTTTATTTCAAATGAGACTTTACAATCACTTTAAGTCAATTCTGAAAAAAAGCACCCACAAGACACATGACTAATTTTCAAGTGATTTACGGTAGGTCATTGACCTGTATCAACAATTATTCTGTGCCCACATGCTGGGAACCCATGCTCTTACTAGAATAAGGCTGTTAGTCTTTATTGACTTTTTAATGAAAGGAAAGATCTAACTGGTAGTCGTGGGCTGCGGCAGGTTTGACTGCATTAGTATACATTCTTCGCTAGTGGCGAGGGTAAGGATGACAATTTTATAATTACTTTGTAATGATTCGGATGCAATTATAAAGTGTTCACGGGAAATGTTTCAGGTAGTGGCAGATTAATTGAGTAAAAGAATTTACAATTAGGGGTGACATTTGGGAAGTGGGAAGTTCACATACCAAAAGGTTACAGCAATCCATGTGATGAGATTTTGATGAGCGTTATTAGTATTATCTGTGTATAATGTAACTGAAGCAAGAACAAATTTCAGATGAATTAGATGCCTTAACATACAGTGGCATCAAAAAAGTGGGACACAAAGGTCATATCTGTGATTTTGCCCACCTTTGCGTCATTCTTACCCATGTCCTGCACACTTAAAGTGACCTTGAAACTTTATAGCTATAAAGTGTAAGTCCCAAATCACATGTGCATGTATTTGGCTAGCTGTCTGGAACAGGGTATTCCTGTTCACATATTCTAGCATTTTATCGTAATATGTGCATCAGCACTTTCCATATTTATGTTATTGTATTAAAAATAGAGATTTGTAAATTAACCACTAGAGGGTGTTCTGAAATTTTATTGGCTTCATGTAAAGTAAAACTAAAAACAAAACTTTTTTTTGTCATTATGGAGGGATAACCACTGTCAGGGTTTTTTTTTCTGACCCATTGGGGAGATTTGCATATAGAAAGAAAGGGGTTCCCCTTGGGTAGGACTTTAGCGGCACTTAGATAAAGGTCACAGATCAATTAAACAGTAAAATAGTCATATATTTATTGAAAATACATAGATGAAAACATAGATCATGGTGTGTACGTATCAACCATAACTGACATTGCAAATAGTTGAAGATGGTAAGTGAAATTGATCCTTAATCCGACGCGTTTTGGAGTCTACAAGAAATACTCTTTCCTCAGAGGTAGATAGGATACAGAAACTTTCTTTCCTATAGTCACAATAGGAAGTGAGAAGGAATGCTTCCAAAGTGAGGGAAATCCCTGGTAATCACCAGAACTAGTGTCCTTATTGGAAGAGTTCCCCTCCTTCACTTTCATTGGTAACAGTAAACAGGACAGCCAGAGAGGGGGAATCTTCCTGATAATGACACAGAAACTATAAAAACCTGATAGGTGTTCTAATCCCTCTCCACTCCATGCAAAATTATCTTTTTAACTTCCTGCATAAAGTAACCCTGTGAATAAAGATTGTCTGTAAAAGAAGATACTGTATACTATACAAAAGGTTCTGCCAATTTGCTTATCTGCAGCCTCTGCGGGCATTTTAACACCTCTGGGTGTATGATTATCTGCTCCTCTCCATGCAGATTGTGGTTCCCACTGCTGGGTAATATGTCTCTACAATGCAGCAGAAAAAGTGACCGTATCCGCAGCAGGGTATTCCAACAACTAAATCACAGACCTGGTCTACCTGGCCAGTGGGATAATAAATTAATTTCTACTGAACTTGAGACCCTTAAAGCGGTACTTCACCCCTAAAGGTAAGTTCTGCTTTTCTGACTCCCACTTCCGCCTGGATCGCCTAGGTAATCTGAGAGGAAGTCCCCCCTGCAGTTTCTTAGGACACTTCACGGGGACACAGGAGGCTGCGGGACCATTCACAGGGCACAGCGTGGATCGTGCATGTGCAGTGGGAAGCCGGCTGTGAATTTGTAGATGCTCACTTTTAATTTGTAAAAGGGGGTACTAAAGAACCTCTTTAAACTGGCATGCTTACTCTTAAGCCTCTACCTCTTCTCTCCCAGATAGCAAGCAATTGTGCTGCAACTTTGAAAACGACTTGCTAAGTTGCTAGACTTGCCAGGCTTCACAAGTTTGTTGCACAATTGCAGCAAGTCCGCATTGCATGACTCCAGATCAACTTTCTCTGCAAACATTCTGCAAGTCGGCTGCAAGTTCTGGTTCAGTTATGTTGTGCAATAGTCATCCCACCACAGGGGTCACTGTGACTTGCAGAGCCCTTGCTGTAGACTCATCACTGCAACTTTACACTTGCTAGAGACTTGCCACGCAAATTTGATACAAAGTGGAAAAATGGCAACTAGAACTTGTGCTCCAAGTGCTCTGCGGGTGTAAAACTTGCCAGTGAAAATGTGTAGCAAGTTAACAGACTTACAATTCAACACTGACACAAATTTGTGGCAAGTTATCCTTACTATCTGGGCTGGTGCGAGATTATTGATTGTGACCCTATGGGGGTTATTTACCAAAGGCAAATCCACTTTGTACTACAAGTGCACTTGAAAGTGCAGTCGCTGTAGATCCGAGGGGGACATGCACGGAAAATAAAAAACAGCATTTGAGCTTGCACATGATTGGATGATAAAATCAGCAGAGCTTCCACTCATTTCAGATCTACCCCTCAGATTTACAATGACTGCACTTCCAAGTGCACTTGCAGTGCACTTGTAGTGCAAAGTGGATTTGCCTTTCGTAAATAGCCCCCTATATCTTTCATATCCTCTTTTTTTTGGTACCACAGAGCTACTTACAAGACAAGGCCCTTTGAATTGTCACCTTCTATCACCTTCCCCCTTGGTAGAGAAACACGTTTATCACTGAATACCATTATCCCTCCAGGTGGGCATTTTTTACCCCCATGTTCCTATATTATACTTTTAATGGAAGCGTCTGTTTTTCTTCTAGTGATGTCCTTTCTTTGTCCCCACGCTCGCCTCTAGCATAGTCCCCAGTATTCCTACAGATACACGTGTAGCAAACAGTATTGCTTTTGCTGTGTGCTGATCTATGTATAATATTATTTAATAGCAGAAGTACTGGTCTTTCAATATCCTCCTGAGGAAGTGGGGTTTACCATGAAATGCAGTAAGGCTTCAAGCTCCCTTGAACACCCCAGTACATTTTACCTACCTTCTGAAGTTATCCTGATTGGGTATTTGTAATAGAAATGTTATATGCTGGGATATCAAGAGGGCTTTTCAGAATTGGAGGGATCTGTTTACTATTCTGTAGACATCCTGTGTACAATATTGTTTTAAAAGCTGTATTATTCTATAATGTGAATATTCTTTATTAAAAAAAAAATTGTAACAATAAATCTGTGTAATTTTAATTATACTGTAGTCTATGTGGCATCTGCAAAGTGTATTTCCAAGAATGTGTGCAATAACTAATTAGGATGTGGCGTCACCCACACAATATTATGAAAATATATCTATAAAGTAGTAGGTAGGAACAATGGAATACTCTGGACGGCAGCACAGAAAGCAGAAACACTGGAATGGCAGAAGTATTGGAACAGTAGTAAAGACTCTGGAACAGTAGCACAGTCTATATAACAATAGTACTACTCATAACTCAAAGCACCAGTATAACTACATGGCTCTTAGCAGCAGAACCTCTTGTAACTTTCACCAGAGAAGCAGACAGTCTTTGGCAGGGCAGTAGAAAACTTGCAGTCCAGGGAACTCAGCAGGCTTATTCTGCAGCCATGTAGTCCTTCCAAAGTACACCTCCTGCTCTCTACCATCTATCAGAGTGGCTCTCTTGTCCCTTGTGCAGAGCTCCTGTAACGTTGCCCTAAAGTGGACACTGCTCACAGCAGAGCAGCACTGGGCTCCTGGTACTTTCAGCCCAGGCTGCACACAGCAATGATGTAGGCAGCAGCTCCCAGTAAAGTGCCCTAATCTTTAATCATACTCCCGGGGATACACACAGCTGCCCTTGCAGCACAGGGGGGTCACTTCTCCACTCTTCTCCAGGGTTCCCAGAAACTGTTCTATAACTCCACAACATTTTTTTTTACCCTTCTCCCTGTGGTTGGTGGGGCTCAGCATGACCAGCAGCCAATCAGAAGCCAGTCTGGCCCAGGAAGCCAATCAGAAGTCCTCCTGCCCCAGGGCTGATAGTGAAGAATCCTCTTCAGCTGTGGCCACAGCCAATCAGAGCACAGTCTAAACTCCTCTCCTTCCTATTTTCAGCACTACTGGGCAGGATTTAAATGATTTAAATAACCTAGCCCAGTGCTACACCTCACACTTCACCCTCTGATTTCAGTCCCTTTTAAGTCCCAAATTTGAACATGCATGCGGCCAATAAAGTCAGAACTCTTTAGCATCCTTTAGCATCCTTGTTCCGAATCAGCATGTGTCAGAGAGCTCACCTTGCTGGTCATGGGATTGGCCACCAGAGGGAGTGCCTGTGAGCAAGCCGGCCTATTTAAGTTTGTCAGGCACTCTGTTCAATGCTGCCTGATCATCAGCTTCCTGTGCCGTAGTTCCTGTTTCCTGTCTTGTCTTCCTGTTTACCTGATCTCCTGACGACCCGGATTGCCCTTGGATTCCCCTTCTTGCTGCCTGTACCCGACCTTGGCCTGTTTGACTCCGCTTCTGCCTGCTCCTATTGTACCTTGTTGCCCGTCTGTTGCCGAACCCAGCCTGTCTCCTGACCATCCTGCTCAGTCTCATCGCCTGTGTTCCAGCCTGCACCTGCTGTTCATAGACTGCTATTCCACCAGCATCTGGACTCTAGTTCACAGGCTCTCATACCACTCCGCACTCCTGTGCTTCCTGTTACCTTACCAGGGGCCGCGAGTCGGACGCGTAAGGGAGCCTACTCTCTGCCCAAGCGGACTCACCGGTCTGGTAAGTAGGAGTCTGATAGTATCAGGCAGCCATGACCGAGTCCGGGCAGGGGGCCTCCCCTATGGACGAAATTTGCAGACACTTGGCAGGATTAACCCAAGCAGTCAAAAGTTTACAGGATGGCTATACCCGACTAGAGGAACGTGTTCAGGCCCTGTCTGCACCTACCAATCCTCAGGGGACTTCGTCTGCAACCGGGGCACCCTCCGTAGTCATGCTCCCTCCAGAGCCCAAAGTACCTATACCGGAGAGATTTTTTGGAGACCGTTGTAAATACCGTGCATTCCGGAATGCATGTAGTCTCTATTTTGCTCTGCAGCCTCGGACCTTCTCCCTAGAAGCCACCAAAGTGGGCTTTGTTATTTCCCTGTTGTCCGGTGAGCCTCAAACCTGGGCCCATCACCTTCTGGAACAAAAGTCGGATGCCCTGGAAAGTCTGGACGCCTTCTTCTTGGCGATGTCTCAACTTTATGAGGATCCTCAACTAACCGCTTCTGCTGAAGCTTCCCTGCACTCCCTTCGGCAAGGCCGCAGGGCAGCGGAGGACTATGCCGTTGAATTTAGGCGCTGGAGTTCCGATACGACATGGAATGACGCGGCTCTGCGTCATCACTTTAGAATGGGTTTGTCCGATCCACTCAAGGACGAGTTAGCACGGGTTGGGATACCTCAGACCCTGGAAGAATTAATTAACCTCTCAATCCAAATTGACCGTCGTCTGAGAGAACGACGTACCGAAAGGTCTACCAGTGCCTATCGACCCACTTGGATGCTTCCACAGGTTCCCAGTCCTCCTAGTAGGCCTTTGGCTCCTCCAACCTCTCCAGTTTTCGACACATCAGAGCCTATGCAGCTTGGTCTGCTCCGTCCTTCCTTGACTCCCGAAGAGAAGTTACGAAGACGTAACCTTAACCTATGCCTCTACTGTGGGGAACCTGGGCACTACGCCAGCGTCTGCCCCAACAAGACGCGTAAGTGTCGTTCTTCTGCTCGTATATGTGCTACTATCATGCCAAAACCTAGTACTCACCTTACCATCTCTGTCACTTTGCAGCTTCCCGGAAAGGCTATCCAAGTTCCAGTCATCGTTGATTCCGGAGCATGCAGCTGCTTCGTGGACCAGGCCTTTGCAGCTCAGCATGATATCCCACTCCGACTCAAGACCCAGAGCCTGGCTGTTCATCTTGCAGATGGTTCCGCCCTCCGTTCCGGTCCTGTCATTCAAGAGACTATCCCTATAATAGCTACTATAAACTCTCAACACCAGGAATTCCTCCGTTTAGATGTCATTTCCTCTCCTCTGTTCCCTGTCATCCTGGGCATGCCGTGGTTGCTGGGCCATAACCCCCATATCAACTGGGTTTCTGGGAAAGTGGAGTTTCGGAATAACGATCAAGAATCGCTACCCCTTACCCCTGGTGCCTGAATTATTCCAGAGGCTAGGAACGGCAACCGTCTTCACAAAACTGGATCTTCGCGGAGCCTATAATTTAATCCGTATCCGGGAGGGGGACGAGTGGAAAACTGCTTTTCGCACTCGTTTTGGGCATTTCGAGTATTGCGTTATGCCGTTCGGTCTATGCAATGCCCCAGCCACATTCCAACATTTTGTGAACGACATCTTCCGGGAATTTTTGGATCTCTACGTCATCGTCTACCTCGATGACATTCTCATTTTCTCATCATCACTGACTGATCATCGCAGGCACGTCCGGAATGTCCTCGCCCGGCTCAGGCAACACGGGCTGTATGCTAAACTCGATAAATGTGAATTTGAACTCCAATGCATCCAATTCCTGGGGCTCATCATTTCAGTGGAAGGTATTAAAATGGACCCTCAAAAGGTGTCCGCCATACTGGACTGGCCCGCACCTACGGACAAGAAGGGGGTCCAACGCTTCGTTGGATTTTCCAATTTCTATAGGAAATTCATCAGAGACTTTTCCAAGATCATCGCCCCCATTACTGAATTAACAAGACAAGGAACCCGATTCTGCTGGACCCCTAGGGCTCAATTGGCCTTTGAAAAATTAAAAGGATTATTCACGTCGGCCTCCATCCTCAAACACCCTAACTCTGCCTTGCCATTCGTGTTGGAGGTTGACGCCTCAGAGGTCGCAGTAGGAGCTGTACTCTCCCAACGTCAGGTCCCCAAGGCCCTTCTGTTTCCAATAGCTTTTTTTTCTCGCAAATTATCGGTGTCTGAAAGAAACTACGATGTAGGAGACCGGGAGCTTCTGGCCATCAAGACGGCTCTGGAGGAGTGGCGCTATCTTTTGGAGGGTGCTGTACATCCTATTCTAATCTACACGGACCACAAGAACTTGGAATATCTGAGATCTGCCAAGAGACTAAAACCGCGACAAGCCAGATGGGCGCTCTTCTTCTCTCGCTTTCAATTTCATATTACCTACAGACCCGGCTCCAAAAACATCAAACCAGACGCTCTCTCACGAATGTTCCATGACTCCAAAGAAACCGTCCCTCCGGACACTATCCTGCCTGCAGGAAATTTTTTATTACTTCAGGGGGATTTAATCTCCAGAATAAGGCAAGCTTCCACAACTATACCCCAACCCACTGAGACCAGCCTAAGAGATGGTTTACTCTGGCATGAGGAGAAGATCATGGTTCCTGAGAGCCTTAGGGTACCAGTACTAGAGCTTTGCCATGACCACAAGTTGGCTGGGCACTTCGGGGCTCAGAAGACAACCGAACTGGTGCAGCGCACCTTTTGGTGGCCACAGTTGGCCGAGGACTGTAGGAATTACGTCAGTTCCTGCCACACATGTGCCCGAAGCAAGAATATTCGGACGAAGGCCTGGGGCTTACTGAAACCCTTGCCCATCCCTGACAGACCTTGGAAAATTATCGCAATGGATTTCATTGTGGAACTGCCCCCATCCGAAGGCTTCTCTACCATCTTTGTCATAATTGATAGATTGTCAAAAATGGCTCACTTCTTGCCTATGAAAGGCACACCCTCAGCCGTGGAAACGGCGAAGATCTTCATTAAAGAAATTGTGAGATTACACGGGGTTCCCTCTAATATCGTCTCGGACCGGGGTGTCCAATTCACCTCCAGGTTCTGGAAGGCATTGTGTGGTTCCCTCGAAATTGAGTTAGCGTTCTCTTCAGCCTATCACCCTCAGACAAACGGCCAGACGGAGAGAACCAACCAAACCTTGGAGCAATACCTCCATTGTTTCTCTGCCTTTTCCCAGGATGACTGGGTTTCTCTGCTACCAGTTGCGGAGTTTTCATACAATAACTCCCTGCACTCAGCCATCAACCAGACGCCATTTTTTGCCAATTATGGATTTCATCCCTCCTTTCTACCCAGCTCAATACCTGAATGTTCTCTCCCTGCAATGACCGAGACATTGGAATTCTTCTCTACCAACAACAAACTTCTGCAGGAAACAATGGCCCAATCCCAGGCTTCCTATAAAAAGACGTTCGACAAGAAGAGGCGCGGGGAGCTTATCCTGGAACCTGGCAATCAAGTATGGCTGTCCACAACTAACTTAAAAATGGCTTGCCCTTCTAGGAAACTAGGGCCTAAATTCATGGGACCCTTCTCGGTGAGAAGAAAAATAAACAACGTAGCGTACGAGCTCAGTCTGCCGGACTCCTTCAAAATACACCCGGTTTTCCATGTGTCCTTACTGAAACCGGTCGCTCCTGATCCTTTCCCCAACCGTAGTACCAGTCCTCCTAAGCCTGTTATGATCAATAACGAGGAGGAGTTTGAAATCGAGGCTATCCTGGACTGTAGGAAAAGGCGCAATCAAATACAGTATCTTATCAAATGGAAGGGGTATGGTCCGGAGGACAATTCCTGGGAACCAGAAAACAATTTGCATGCCCCGGAACTTTTGCAGACTTTCAGAAATGTTCATGCCTCCAGGTTGGCCCGGCTGGGCATCCGGAGGCTGCCCTTGGGGAGGGGGCACTGTCAGAGAGCTCACCTTGCTGGTCATGGGATTGGCCACCAGAGGGAGTGCCTGTGAGCAAGCCGGCCTATTTAAGTTTGTCAGGCACTCTGTTCAATGCTGCCTGATCATCAGCTTCCTGTGCCGTAGTTCCTGTTTCCTGTCTTGTCTTCCTGTTTACCTGATCTCCTGACGACCCGGATTGCCCTTGGATTCCCCTTCTTGCTGCCTGTACCCGACCTTGGCCTGTTTGACTCCGCTTCTGCCTGCTCCTATTGTACCTTGTTGCCCATCTGTTGCCGAACCCAGCCTGTCTCCTGACCATCCTGCTCAGTCTCATCGCCTGTGTTCCAGCCTGCACCTGCTGTTCATAGACTGCTATTCCACCAGCATCTGGACTCTAGTTCACAGGCTCTCATACCACTCCGCACTCCTGTGCTTCCTGTTACCTTACCAGGGGCCGCGAGTCGGACGCGTAAGGGAGCCTACTCTCTGCCCAAGCGGACTCACCGGTCTGGTAAGTAGGAGTCTGATAGCATGTTGGCCAGGTAAGTAGGCCAGAGGCCTGCTGTAGTGGCCTCCATATTTTCATCAGTTGGCTGAATCATAGATTCACACTGTGAGAAAAAACAGTAAAGAACAATTGTTCTATTGATGAGAAGCAGGAAGCAGAGCCCATGTGTATAGGCAAATATGACTGCTCACATACATATATAACAATAAATTACACAAATTATGCAAATAATACATTGCAACAAGCACATTTTAAAATAATTTCAGTTATGTTGATCACCTTTTATATGAGTTTCTAAAATAAAAAATACACATATTGAAGAAGGTGGGCTGTGCCTCTTGGCTTTGACAACGGAAGGTTTATGTAGGACATTACACAATTTTGCCTTAGGACCTAGAGAGTTAGAGTTGTACCACTTAATGCTGTGAAGAGTTCTTATATATTTTAGATTTGTTTTTACTGCAGCATAAATCCTGCTTGTGGAAATTTCAAAAAACACCTATCCATCAAAGTATATATATAGATGAACAGTTATTCAAAGCAGTGCCTAAGGTTCTAAAAATATTCCAACACTTTTATCAAATGTAGAACAAAATGTGTTTAGTGTATCACAAGGGTTTCATAAATGTATTCCAAATTCTCAGGGGTTTGTATTCATACTATATAAATTTGTTTGCTTGAACTACACATAACGGTATGGCAGGATGGCTAATCAATCACCACCATGTGATCGATGGCACAAACTTTTACCTGAATCAATTTTGGCTTTGCTGAACCTATGGTTAGACCAGCCTTTCTCAAAGTTTTTACCACAGAGGAACCCTTGAAATAATTGTTAGGTCTCAGGGAACATCTGTTAAGATTAGTCCACCAGAAGCCATTAGGAAAATGCCCCTTACATTGGTGGTCAGTGGGAAGATTGCCCCACTTACAGTAGTTTTTAGAATGCCACTTTTACAGTAAGCTAAGAAGGTCATTGGTGTTGTGCTATTGGCTCTGCCAAGTGGCTTTGGCCTGGCTTAAACTATGCAAACACCATCAGGTCAAAGAGCCACAGCTCAAAGAAACCTCAAGTAACCATTGGGGAAGGCCTTGAGGCCTTCACTTTATTTCTGCTTTAGCCAATGACAGTTTGACTTGGCCTTGTGTTTTGGATCATTGTCCTGTTGGAATGTCCAAGCACGTCCCATGTGTAGCTTCCTGGCTGATGAATGCAAATGTTCCTCCAGTATTTTTTGATAACATACTGCATTCATCTTGCCATCAATTTTGACCAAATTTTTTGTGCCTTTGTAGCTCACATATCCCCAAAACATCAGCGATCCACCTCCGTGTTTCACAGTAGGAATGGTGTACCTATCATCATAAGCCCTGTTGACTCCTCTCCAAATGTAGCGTTTATGGTTGTGGCCAAAAAGCTAAATTTTGGACTCATTACTCCAAATTACTTTGTGCCAGAAGGTTTGAGGCTTGTCTCTGTGCTGTTTGGCATATTGTAAGCAGGCTACTTTGTGGCATTTACATAGTAATGGCTTTCTTCTGGCTACTCGACCATGCACCCCATCTTTCTTCAAGTGCCTCCTTATTGTGCATCTTGAAACAGCCACACCACATGTTTTCAGAGAGTCCTTTATTTCACCTGAAGTTATTTGTGGGCTTTTCTTTGCATCCCGAACAATTTTCCTGGCAGTTGTGGCTGAAACCTTAGTTGGTCTACGGTACCTGACCGTGGTTTGGTTTCAACAGAACCCCTCATTTTGCACTTTTTGATTAAAGTTTGAACACTGCTGATTGGCATTCTCAATTCCTTGGATATCTTTTTATAATCCTTCCCTGTTTTAATCAGTTCAACTACCTTCACCCGCAGATCCTTTGACAATTCTTTTGCTTTCCCTATGACTCAGAATCCAGAAATGTCAGTGCAACACTGGGTGAAAGATGCAAGGGTCTGTCAGGAGTCCAGAAACTCATTGACCTTTTATACACACACACTAATTACAAGCAAACAGATCACAGGTGAGGATGGTTACCCTTAATAGCCATTCAAACCCCTTTGTGTCAACTTGTGTGCATGTTATCAGGCCAAAATCACCAGGGTATTTAAACTTTTGATCAGGGTCATTTGGGTAGTTTCTGTTGTGATTATGATTTAAAAAGAGTAAACACAGTTGACTAATAATAAATGGCTTCAGCCAAACACTAACCATGAGTGAAAGAAAAGTTTTTGTGTTATTCATATTCTCTGAAAAATGGCCAAGAAATCATAAATTCTGCCATGGTATGTAAACTTATGAGCACATCTGTATATATATATTTTTAAAGCAGAAGCCCTAGAGAATAAATTGGTGGGTCTTGGACTTTTTATATTACATGGTATTTGTGCAGCGGTTTTCCAAAAAATTTTGGGGAAAAAATACTGTAATACACTATTTTGAATTTGAATGCAAAAAACACAATACATATCCCATTTTTTTGCAAAATATAAAATATGATGTTAAGTAAATAAATAGCAAACCCTTTTCTGTAAAAAAAAAAAAAAAAAATCCTTTTCTGTTAAAAAAATAGATACCAAACATGTCACGCTTTAAAATTGCAATGGTAACAAACAACATATATTTTACTATCCATAGGCAGAGTTTAAAAGCCTTTATAGGTTACCTCTTTAGATTTACAGAGGAGTTCTAGTGCTAGAATTACTGCCTATGATCCGACATTCATTGCGATACTGCACATGTGTGGGCCGATCGCTGTTTGCGTGCATGCGAGGCCGACGCGTCTTCGCCTCTGCACGCTAGCACAGGTGACGGGGGCACTTAAAAACGTTGATTTTTTTTTTTTTTTTACACTGTTGCTTTAAATTCTTTTTTTTTTATCACTTTTATTGCTGCCGCAAGGAATGTAAGCATCCTTTGTGACAGTAATAGGTGCATGACAGGTACTCTTTATAGAGGGATCTGGGGTCTATATTGATGCTGTTGACATCCGGTAAACCAAAAGTGTTGTCATGTCATCGCTTCCAGATAACCATAGCGGAGACCTGATCAAAGCCCATGCCAGCTTTGTTTGGGTCTCAGACAAGCTGGTGGATGTGCCGGATAGTAGCTTAGGTAAAGCTGCAATAGGCTGCGGGAGGGGGAGGACGTCGCCTCCCACTGGTTGTAATATCAATTGACCAGCTAGTTAGCCTCTCTGATTTCTGTTGCAAGAGAACCAACCGTTGGCTCTAAAAAGCAGTACTGGGGTGATGCCTGCAGGCATCACCCCGTACATCCATTGGAAGTCAAATAATGTACAGTACAGGTACATGATCTAGCGGCAAGTGGATAATTGGCCTGTCTTAAAATTAACCTCCATATCAGACACAAATGCATGTCAATACACAAAATACTGCACGTTGGCACACGTAAATATATGCACCCCAAAGCAATGAACCGGTTTAAATGGGCCTTGATTGTTTTTGCTAAAAAAAAAAAATTAAAAAAGAATGAACATTTTGAAAAAAAAAGTTTTTCTTAGTTTCTGTTGAACATTTTTGTAAATGAGTATTTTTTCTCCTTCACTTATGTACGCTGATAGGCTGCACTGATGGGCACTGATAAGATGGTACTGATGGGCAATGAAGAGGAGGCACTAATATGCAGCACTGATCGGCACTGATATGCAGCACTGATGAGTACTGATAGGTGGCACTGATGGGCACTGATAGGTGACACTTACGGACACTGATGGGTGGACGCTCAGAAAATCTTTGCATCCCTTCCTGTGACATCACACACCGCTGCGGTCCACGTGCGTTCCAGCCCTCCTTCCTGGATTGATCCACACACAGAGCTCTTACAGGGGACACGAGCGGAACACTGCCCGGAGCAGCGTGCATGCAGGACCATCCTGATATGCTGGCATTTATTTACCTCAATGTGAGTGTTTTTATACTTTTCTTCCAATAAATGTAACACTGTCTACACTTAAAAGGCGCCTCTATTTCTGTATTTCCCACTGATGATCAGTGCCCTGATTATCTGTACAGGTCTCCCCTGTGAGGAGATGCCGCTGATTGGCTGTCCTCTCCTCACACTCTGTCAGTGTGAGGAGAGGAGAGCCGAGAAAAAGGCATTTCCTTGTTTACCTGTGATCAGCTGTGATTGGACACAGCTGATCACATGGATATAGAGCCTTGATATCAGCTCTTTACCGAGATTGGGGTTGCACCCTGCTGTGCATGGTGAGACTGGGGCAAATTCATATGATGTCGTTCCAGAACGAGAGCCACCAGGCTGCCGTCATGAATCTATACGGCGGGCGGAAGGTGGTTAACGCCTAAACAAAGAAGCTAAGCTAATATTATATCAGACGGGATTATTGGGATCCCAGGATACTCTAAAAGCATTCCAAGTATGTATAAAGGTACTGGGAGGTGCTTGATGTGTGAACTTGTGCACGTAGGTATGTAAACCTCACACATGAAATATATACAAAGCATATCCCTCTATAGTGTGCACTTGTCTCAATTAAGAGCACTAATGCCGCGTACACACGAGCGGACTTTCCGGCAGACTTTGTCCGGCGGACTTTCGACTGAACGGACTTGCCTACACACGATCAACCAAAGTCCGACGGATTCGTACGTGATGACGTACGACCGGACTAAAACAAGGAAGTTCATAGCCAGTAGCCAATAGCTGCCCTAGCGTTGGTTTTTGTCCGTCGGACTAGCATACAGACGAGCGGACTTTTCGACCGGACTCGAGTAAAGATTTGAAACATGTTTCATTTCTAGGTCCGTCGAACTTTTGGGGGAAAAAAGTCCACTGGAGCCCTCACACGATCGAATTGTCTGACGGACTCCGGTCCGCCGGACCAAGTATGCTGTAAAGTCCGGTCGTGTGTACGCGGCATAAGTGTCACGTCTGTCTGCTACTTCCTTTCTCTGCTACCAGCATGAATGACTGCTGACAATTTTTTCTGACACCAACAGAAAAATGGTGACGGTAGGAACCTCCAGCTGATTGGCAGCCTCAGCTCTGTTCCTGTATGGTGTGTGAAGGGGGCATGTTTCTTCCCTCCAATTAGCTCTCAGATCTCTCTTCACTGAGCTCTGCAGAGTGTAACTTCAACTTTTTTTTCTGAACTCCCAGACAAGCTTATAAATGCAGCACTTTGAACGGATGTAGAGAATGGATTTAGAGAAGAGAAGACTGCAGATAGACAGGTACAACTTATATAGGAGGACTTCGTGTATCCCTGTGTGTCACCTGAGGCCACTCACTGGGTATATGTAAGGATTTACAACCACTTTAAAGCTTTACTTTAATCTGTTTTTCTCTTAATGGACCTTGTTTTATATTACGATTTTAACTTATTTCCACTTGGAAATGCCTTAAAATACTTTACTTAGGGAAAATGCACTTCTGTGGTCCCACTCCAGTGCTCTGTGCTGGCAAACATGAGTAACATAACTTCTTAAGTGTCCTAACAGAGACCTATTGCACAGAAGAGAAGTGAGGTATGTCTGACCAGGTCTGTAAGTATGTGTGCAGGGTCTAGGCAGGGGGTCGGGTACGAGTCTCTCTCTGCCGATCATTTGCTGGAGACTGCACAGAAGGAGGTGGCTTCTGCCTGTTGCTGTGTTGGAGGTGATACATTGATCATTTTTCCTTTTATGTAGAGTATCAATGGAGTGGTCATGTGACTGCCATATTGTTGCTAGCACTGGAGGGAGTACAGCAATGGACTAATGTGTCCTCTGCCATGGCCTCTGGGCACTATCTTGGGAGAACCTGTGTTTAGTTTTAACAGAAATTTTGCAGAAATAGTTAGGGTCCAGAGACCTGAACAAGCTACTGTACATAGGATCCCCATTGTGAGAGGCTCAAAAAATTCCTTAAAAAAAAAAACCTTATGAGGGACCTGTAGGCTGTTGCTATTGGAGCACAATATTTGAAAAAAAATTGAGACTGAGGGAGGCATCCTCAGGTAAATTCCACTGCTATGAAATAACTGAGGATTTGTGTTGAACCTGGTAAGTCTGCTATACATGTCAAATTACCTTACTGCCCCACAATTCTGCACATCTTGGTCAGTAGATAAAGAATTTTTTCAGGAAAAAAAGGGCTGCCAGTGTGGCTTCTTGGGTAACCCATTGGCCAAAGTTCTCACCCATTTCAAAATTTTGGACCACACTGGCCAGTGTGGTCACACTCTGGCACCTATCAAACTGCACATTCATGTTTAGAGACACTTGCACGAATTATTGTAAAGGAAAGTGGAGGCAAGACTATGAATGGTGTGCACCATGTCTATCTACTGAATATTTTTTTCCTGGTAATTCAGTTAAACTTTAAAGTGGAAGTTCAGCCAAAATCTAACACTAAACCCACTCTCAGCCACATTCTAAACCTAATCTATCTACCCCTGTAAAAAAAAAAATCACAATACTACCTTTTCTGAAGTAGATCTGGTCCAATGGTGGCTGCTGCGTAAAGAAACACAGTCGACATTGGCTGGGAAATGCCTGGGAAGTGACATCACCCATAGAGCTACTATGGGGCTTCCGTTGTAGGCTACCTCTCCTGCAAACTCCCACACACTGAAGCCGCCACTGACAGCTCAGCGTAGGGCCAGACCAAAGGGACTGCAGAATAGGTAAGACTAGCGATCCCTTCTTTACAAGGCTAGATAGGCTTAGAATGTTGCAGAGAGTAGATTTAGCATTATATAGATTTTGGCTGAACTTCCACTTTAATCTTTATTTTACTACTGTCAATACAACACCATTCAACCTTCTTGCATTTTCCAAACTAATATTTCATAAATTTGGTCGACAGTGCTGTGATTCACAATGTAAACACCAGATTGGTATACACTCTCCAAGGCCTGTAAAGCTAAGCCCAAGCTGCTTAGTGCGTGCGTAACTTCAAAGAGCTGTCCTTTGTGCCATTTTTAAGCCAAATTTTCTTTACGCACCTGTGGATTCTGCACTTAAATGAACGAAATTGAATTGTCTTACTTTGAGGTACAATAAATATCAGCAGATATGGGCCGCCAAAGGAGTGACATTATGTTACAAAATGTGCCAGGGGACAGCCTTGTATCCACATGAAAAAAAAAATCATTCAATTTTTAGGACTGTGGCTCCATCAAACCTCATGCTTTGAACAAAAATAAAAGATGAATTATCTGCAGGAGCGTGAAATCCCACAACAATAAAATGTGATTCAATACACTGGGCAGCTGTGAAAAACACGTACCTACAGGTGCAGCTTGTGCAGTGACTGTTTTACTCTAAAGGGCTGATAATGTATTTTATTTACCTGTTGGGGGAAATATTGTCATACTGCTTCACGCTAAACAAATTCAGCTAATACGACTAAAATTGATTTAGAAAATATTGAGATACAGTACAGCATACCACCGTGTACTACAAATGCATTATGGTGCACATAGATGTTACGGAAGCTTGATTGTTGGAAAGACCACAAAGACCGGTCCGTCCCCTGGAGAGAAACAATTTTAAGTCCTTTGTTTTATTGTTCTATTACTCTTCTTTTAAGGCAGCTTTATCAGTAAATTTAAGGCCCCCGTCACATTTTTGCATGCCACTGCTGTGTGTTACCACACATGCATTATTGTGCAGTATATCACTTGTTAATGCAGGTGTTAGCAGCCCTTGATTAATCACCAGCAACACCATGCTGGCTAAGAGCCTCTCCCTTCATTGTGACAGAAGCATAATGTACTGTCCTTTACATCCATACCTTCCTCTCCACACATCCAGTCCCAACATACCTACTACCATAGGTGTGCACAGCCTATTGCATTAGGGTGTGCACCCCAAAGCTCAAACACACACTACCGATCACGCACAATGTTCATTCAGAAAGAGAAGTGGCTGATAAATACATATTTATCGGCCCCTTCCCTTACTCATCCTAAAAAATCCCTGCAGCAACAGCTGGCAGAAGAGGAGGAAAACCGGCACTGCTGCAGAGGGAAGGAGGGGGGAGCCAAGGCAGTAGCGGGAATCTGTGCTGCACAGGGTGATTAGGGTATGCCTGGGCACACCCAGCACACCCTGTGCGCACGCCTATGCCTACTACACAGTACATCTCCAATGCCAACTTATAAAAGCTGCCCCACTTATCTAATGTCCTCACTGCACTGTCCCTTATAAGTGCGTTCTTCTAATGAGCAACTCTGAACTCTACCCTGAAGGGTTCACTTCTTCAGTCTAGAAGCTTAAAGGGGTTGTAAGCCTTCGTGTTTTTTTACCTTAATACATCCTATGCATTAAGGTGAAAAAACACCTGGCAGTGACCGGCCCCCCAGCCCCTCCTTTTACTTACCTGAGCCCTGGAACTTGACCCGGAGGGGACGTGCTGTCTCTCTGCCCGGGGTTCTCAGCTCTTGATTGGATAGATTGATAGCAGCGCAGCCATTGGCTCCCGCTGCCTTTCAATCAAATCCAATGACGCGGGCACCAGAGGGCGGGGCCGAGTCATACATTCGGTGGCTTTGGACACGAATGCTGGACTCGGGAGCGTGCCCGCAAGGTAACCCCCTCAGCAGAGCGCTTCTCCTAGGGGGTTATCTGATGTGGGGAGGAGCTGCGAGAGCCGCCGGGGAACCCCAGAAGACGAGGTTCAGGGGCACTCTGTGCAAAACGAGCTGCACAGTTTAGGTAAGTATGATATTTTTGTTATTTAAAAAACAAAACAAAAAAGGAACCCTTACAATCACTTTAAATCTTAGTTTACCAGGGGTAGCCTTCACCCATCATTCTCTGAATCAGGCACCTCCGGTTTTAGCTTATACTAGCTCCACCCTTTATACCTACCCAGGGGAGGGACCACAGTAAAACGGGTACTAACCCTTATTTTTACAACACCCCCCCCCTTCAGTTTATTGGCCTGTCCCTGTCCCAAGGCTACCACAACGTTGGCAGAGAAAGGTGAGGCTCAGCCCAAATATATATAAGCATAATGTAAAACAAATACATTATAGGAATGTAACACACTGCATTGTTACTGGTTGCAGATTATAAAATGGCCACAAGATGGCAGTGCTTTGCAGTTTAATGGACACAGAAACTAATACAGCCATGGTAAGAATGTTGGAACGTGTATGCTGCAGGCAAAAGCCTTCCATTCAGATCAGCTGGAAAAGAACTACAAATCCCATATGAGTAAGCAACAGGGGTGGGAGCACATAAAAAGAGAAGACTGGGAAGGAGATAGGATGTGTGAGAGAGTGGAGGCTGATCTAGGAAACCACAGGCCAGAACTGATTGAGCCGGAGAGTGAAGAAGGAGTTTGCCAGATTGCTGATCATACTGCCCTTACCTTTCTTCAGCTTGAATAACTTTATCACCTCTAGGGAAGTGTCATCATTTTATTAAAGGAATTATACCTCCAATGTGCACCAACGTAATGAGCTCCATCAAGCCTGCAAAAGAGTTTTCCCACATCTAGTGTCCCATGTGGGTTCTACATGGGACATTTTTCTTTCTTGCCAACACCCTCAGAGTGTGAGCCCTGGCTCTGGTTACTGAGAGACCACAGGCTCCTTTTATGTTGGTTTGGGGAAAATTCTTTCTCAGTAGAATGTCTATGTTTAAGCTGCAAGACAATTGGGTCTATTTAAAGTGGCACTGTTATATGTTTTATTGCTTACTTTGTTACCTGTGACTCTTTTTGCGTATAATCTTACATTGATTTTTGTATCGAGATTACTGCCTACCTTAATCTAACATAAACCAAATATTTTCTTCATCAAAAAGTGGTGTGTTTATCCTTCGTGAGATATCACAGGTGACGTTCGGTTACAGTTTTACGGTGGTGTCAGCAGGGGTTGTGCCTCGCCCAAGGCTCAGAAGTGAACAGGGGACCCATTATACTCAGGGGCTCCTGAGGAGGTAGCGCTACTCGAAAATGGCAGTATACAGCCAGTACATCTGACCAAGCACCTAAACTGTTTCAACCTGAACTATACAGGCCAGCTACTGACAAAGCCTGTGCTTGCAATCACTCTTGAAAAATTAAACATCCAGTTCACTTCCAGACTATTCACATTGTTGCCAATCAAGCCCTGATGAAGGGGGCGCTCTTGGATTTCTGAAACATGTTTGCTACTTTTGGATTGCCCTATTGACTTTTATTGGAATAAGGATCTCTTAGTAGTGGTCTGGCACTTCAATTAAAATTTTTATTACACTAGTGTAGTAGGGCCCTCTTCCACTGAATGTCCAACTCCAAGGTGCATCACACCTGTGTAATGCACCCTGTGGTTCATGGCCCTTATTACATTGGTGGTCTGTGTAATGCACCCAATGGTTTGTAGTCCTTATTACATTGGTGTTTTTTGTGATGCACCCTGTAATTTGTGGTCAATGTAATATAGTTCTCTTCCACTGACCACCAGTTACAGGGTGCATTGCAAAAACCACCAATGTAATAAAGACCACAAACCATAGGGTGCATTACACAGACCACTAATGTAATAAGGACCACAAACCACAGGGTGAAGTACACAGACAAAAAAAAAAAGAAAACCCTGCGCTCAGTGTTAATCCCCCAGAATGAAAAATCGAATTAGGTAGCATCAGCACTCACGGGTACCTAAATGCAATACCATTAGAACCAATAAACCTAAAACTGTGTTATGTTGTACCTTAAAACTAAAATAAAGTAGTATTTTAAAAAATGGCTCCGTGATATGATGTTTCTTTATATAATAATCCTAGAAACAATATACTGCAATATCATTGCAGTATTCGCAATACTCATGCTGCCAACATTGACAGTGAGATGGTGCAAAATGATATGCAAGTTTATATATCTATACATCCACCATGTGCATGAAATCAGTGAACAAATCAACCACGGTGAAAAAATGGCCCAACAATGAAAACTTCAATGCCACTTCATCCAGTGTTCCACCACCTCTAATGAAAAATGTCTCTTACCAGAAAGTTAGGCTGCGCACACACTACCGTTTTTTCTGTCAGAATAAACTCTGACGGTCTTTCCGACGGAATTCAGCTGAAACGGACTTACCTACACATAATCACACCAAAGTCCGTTCGTTTAGAACGCGATGACGTACAACGGGACTAGAAAAAGGAAGTTCAAAGACCAGTAGCCAATAGCTGCCCTTGCGTCGTTTTTGGTCCGTCGGAATAGCATACAAACGAATGGTTTTCCCGATAGGAATTGATTCCGTCGGAAAGATTTAAAACATGTTCTATTTCTAGGTCCGTCAAAATTTTTGAAAAAATAGTCTGATGAAGCCTACACACGATCGGAATATCCGATGAAACGATTCTGTCGGACCTTTTCTGCCGGAAAGTCCGGTCGTGTGTACGAGGTATAAGATGTCAAATTAATGAGTTTTACTTAAGGTTTTGCAGTAAATAGAATCAACAGCCAATGGATCAGATAAGAGAAATATGATTATTGTTATACTTAATTTACAAACAAGTATAATACTGATCAACCAAAGTCCCCCTTGAAGCAAGGAATCAGCAAGTTTAACCAATCAACGTCTATGGCTGCAGACCTGAAAAGGGTAGGAAAATGACCAGTCTGGAGTCAGACTACTCTCTTTAACTGTGAAACAATAAAAATTTTGCCACGCTAAACATAGATATTGAATAAACAAGTGTCCATAAAGTGTGAACAACTGGTGTTGCTCTAAATAGTGTAGATCAGTGCTAAATCAGTCCTCTGGCATGCCCCAGAGGACATTAATTCTAATGAAACGCATCGGGGGGAGTCCATGTCCATGAGGTATCTTGCATGCCAATCCTGTATACTAGTCGATTGACTTCTAGGATGTCTTGGATCTATTAATGCTGGTTTTTACCGGATTTCTGTAAGTGTTTAGCACAGATTTCTTTAATAAACTGTTAAGCAGTTTTACATACGTGGCTGTTTTATTTTTCCTTCATGTGCCTTACTATGGAGTAAACGTTACCATCAGCCATGACAGTACCACTGCCTGCAATATAATAGAGGAATCAGATTGAATCTTCTATACCTGCATATCACGCCTGTCTAGACTCTTATAATTTGGAGTCTAGACCTCTAGTAAGGAGGCATATTATATCAATATCAGTGGAGGTGCACTTGGGTGATCAAAACACACCTCAATTATACTCATTGTTACTGGATGTTCATCAAGGAATTCATCTGCACTATTTAGAACAGCACCAGTTGTTCACACTTTATGGACACTTGTTTATTTAATATCTATGTTTAGCGCTGCAACATTTTTATTGTTTCACGCTTGGTCCTGTTGTGTTGTTGCCAGCAGCATGCACTTTTATATCTAGTCTGTATACCTGCGCAATATTTTTTTTTGTTTATACTGCCTTTACCCTCCAGACGACACAGCCCCTTTAACATAAACAATTAACACAGCTTACAAGTTGTATCTAGAGTCTATGACCTTGGTCTTCAAATAAAAGAGAGTTCCTTGGTGATATGAGCTGGATAGATGCCCAATGTTCCTGTGATGTAGAAATCTTGTGTCTTCAGCTAGCTTAATTGAATGGACCCAGTGTGATTTGATGAGTTTGATAAGTCTGGCATTCAATCAGTGCAATAGTGATTGTGAGTGTCCCCTGGTAAAACTTTAAAGATGGGAACAAACAATGGTGTCTGCATGCAGTGTCTTCGGGTGTAAAGAGGATGGGCATACGCCTGCTCACTAATCCAAGCGATACCAATCTCAGGAGAGATGGTGTGAAGATCCTGCAGCAGGCCTCTGCATATATTGTGCTTGAGGGATGACGCTCGACCCTGCGCCACGCAGCGCCTCAGCTCAGCAAGATCTGTGATGCAGGTGTTGATGCAGCTTGAACTTGTAGTCCACAACAATCTGGCTCCCATGTAAACTCGGCTTTCCGGACTACATGTCCCAAAATCCTTTGCCTTTCTCTTGCAAGTCCTCACTCACTCTGCATTCAGGATGTTACAACAGAGTCTGTGCTGGACACCAGGGGAAACAGTCTCCCTTTGGCAACTCCTGCAAAGTGTCCTCTGTTACTGCAGGCAATTTAGCCAGGTCCTGGCTACGTAGAATTATGTCTTAGCACTTTCTGTCTCTGAGAGGCTGGCTTTAAAATCCCAGAAAGAGGAAGTGGAGAGAGAGAGGGAGAGAGAGTCCCAGCCACATATCATGTCCATGCTGCTAAATCCAGACCAGAAGAGACTATTATGCAAGTATTCCTATGTTTCAATAGTTTAACTGCCACTGCCCACAGATTTTTGAGTGTGTATCTAAATCCTTGTGACAGACAGATTATCTATGTCCTATTGTCAGGGCTTTTTTTCTCAGAGAATAGGTGCAGGAACTCCTCCCTCCTGAGTCAGCCCTTGACTCCACCCCCTACCCACCTGTGAGCACCGTTCCTTGGTTCCACCCTTTACCCACCTCCCAGTACCACCCCTTTTAGAGAATACAGAGCCAAGTATAATTTTGTGGTGCTAATTATTTTGTATGGAATTTGTTAATGATAACAAGAAAGGCAGTAAAATAGATCTAGCAACAATAGATACACCCCAGCAAAAATGGACCCCCAACAGCCAGCATCAGTAGACCAACAATTGACTCCCTGCAACATAGGACCTACCCCCAGGAAAAATAGATCCCCCCACCAGCAACAATAGACCCCCCTGCAAAAATAGATCCCAGCATCAATAGACCCTCCAGCACTCCCCAGCCAATCTGTTTTGGAGGTGCCGGAACTGCGTTCCCCCACGTTCCTGCTGAAAAAAGCCCTGCCTATTGATATCATCTCACATGCACAATGCCAGGTAGCTAGTTCTGTGCTACCTCTTTATTGCAACAGAGTTTCTATGCATATATCCTGTTGTTTTAGTTAGTCCGGTCTCTTCTGGTCTGGGATTCTATACCTAGTTTTAGTTTAGGGCTTGATAACTGGCATAGGCTAGAGCCAGGTTAGATCTCTGATAGCAACTTCTGGTAGTTATTGGTCCAGTTGCATGTCAGATTAGAAACAACTGGGGAGAGACCAAAGCACAGAGTAGATAAGTTGATGATGAGATCTAGTACCACACCACAGTTTCTGCTGGGGAGAAGCTGTTATAGGCTGGGTGGACAACGGTTGGAGAATCTCCCCATCACTGCTGATCCTGTCTTCAGGTCTGTGGCACAAAGATGGACACTGCATTGTGATTATCCTCAGGGACCCCTGCATAGGGTTGCCACTTTTTCTTCAAGTGAAACCCGAACACTTTAGCAGCGCTTTTTTTTTAGTATACACTATACGATTGTAACAGACCTGGGACACCTTTGGGCACTCCAAATAGAATAGTAATGTGGCATGCATAGTGCTCTGTCACTCTCCTGTCAGGCCCTGTTTCGAGCCACATCCCTGTCTGAATAATATTAGGCGGAGTGAAACCCGGACACATGATTCAAAACCTAGACTGTCAGGGTGAATCCCCGGACAGGTGGCAACCCTACCCCTGCAACTGAACTTTGCTGCAGCATTCATCTGGAGGACATCTAAAAATAAATATATACAGTATCTCACAAAAGTGAGTACACCTCTCACATTTTTAGAAATATTTTATTATTTCTTTTCATGTGACAACACTAAAGAAATTACACTTTGCTACAATGTAAAGTAGTGAGTGTACAGCTTGTATAACAGTGTAAATTTGCTGTCCCCTCAAAATAATTAAACACACAGCCATTAATGTCTAAACCTCTGGCAACAAAAGTGAGTAGACCCTTAAGTGAAAATGTCCAAATTGGGCCCAATTAGCTATTTTCCCTTCCTGGTGTCATGTGACTCGTTAGTGTTACAAGGTCTCAGGTGTGAATGGGGAGCAGGTGTGTTAAATTTGGTGTTATCGCTCTGACTCTCTCATACTGGTCACCAAAAGTGCAACATGGCACCTCATGGCAAAGAACTCTCTGAGGATCTGAAAAAAAGAATAGTTTCTCTACATAAAGATGGCCTAGGGTATAAGAAGATTGCCAAGACCCAGAAACTGAACTCCAGCACAGTGGCCAAGACCATACAATGGTTTAACAGGACAGGTTCTACTCAGAACAAGCCTCACCATGGTCGACCAAAGAGGTTGAGTGCACGTGCTTAGCGTCATATCCAGAGGTTGTCTTTGGGAAATAGACATATGAGTGCTGCCAGCATTGTTGCAGAGGTTGAAGGGGTGGGGGGTCAGCCTGTCACAGGCCGCACACTGCATCAAATTGGTCTGCATGGCTGTCATCCCAGAAGGAAGTCTCTTTTAAAGTGTCATGGTTATGCAATAGAGTTTTGTCTGTCAGCTTACCTGTCTCCATGTGTTCATCTCTAAAGATCCGCTGACTCTCACCTGACTGCTTTTTTTAACTCTCCTCTAGCATGGCTCCACCCCAGCTCCTATCAGAGAACTCTATATTAACCTCTGCACTGCAGGCCAGCCCTGCTGATCAACCTTTGTGTGTTTTGGCTTCCTGTTCCTGGCTGTCGTGTGCTCTATGTTTGTTTCTGTTACCGACCTTGGCGTGTTCTCAACTATTCCTGTCTGCTCGTGACCCTGACCTTTGGCGTGTCCCCGACTATCCCTGTTTGACTGTGACCCTGAACCTTGGCGTGAACTCTGTTGTCCTTGTCTGCTTGTGGCCTTGACCTTGGCTTATTCCTTTACTATCCCTATCCTCCTGTTGCCTACTGTGGGTGTGAGCTGGGGGACCCTGGGGGTCGTGACCTGGAGCCAGTTGCAGCCCAGTCCATCCTCACCACTAGAGGCTCTGGTGAACACCTGCTGGCTCTTAGACTCTGCGCCCCAGGGAATCCTATGCTCTAACCCCGGTGGGATCCGTGTTGGTGTTCCAGTGGCCCTGCCTTCCTTACCACCCAGACTCCCATCCGCAGCAGTCAGCCGTAGGGTCCACTGCCTTGCGGTGCACTCCTGATTCCAACGGTGTGCATCTGTCACCTAGCCTCAAGGTGACCTGACATAAAGATGATGCACAAGAAAGCCCGCAAAAAGTTTGCTGAAGACAAGCAGACTAAGGACATGGGTTACTGGAACCATGTCCTGTGGTCTGATAAGACCAAGATAAACGTATTTGGTTCAGATGGTGTCAAGCATGTGTGGTGGCAACCAGGTGGGGAGTACAAAGACAAGTCTGTCTTGCCTACAGTCAAGCATGGTGGTGGGAGTGTCATGGTCTGGCATGAGTGCTACCGGCACTGGGGAGCTACAGTTCATTGAGGAAATCATGAATGGCAATATGTACTGTGACATACTGAAGCAGAACATGATCCCCTCCCTTTGGAGCCTGGGCCGCAGGGCAGTATTCCAAGCTGATGGACTGGCCAAGCATGTCTCCAGACCTAAACCCTATTGAGCATCTGTGAGGCATCTTCAAGCGGAAGGTGGAAGAGCGCAAGGTCTCTAACCTCCACCAGATCAGTGATGTCGTCATGGAGGAGTGGAAGAGGACTCCAGTGCAGGGGCGTAACTAGAAATCACAGGGCCCCATAGCAAAATGTTGTATGGGGCCCCCCCTGCAAACAGCCCCCCCCCAAAAAAATAATTAATTCCATTGAACAACAGATTACCACACTCATGTGGCACAGTACCCAGGCAACAGCTTATATTAATTTCGAACAACAAAACAAAAATTGACCAGTAAAATCATTCATCAGTGACCGTGAGGTAACCAGTAAATTCATTTCTCAGTGACCAGTAAATCATTCATCAGTGACCGTGACGTGTCCAGTACAATCATTCATCAGTGACCGTGAGGTGACCAGTACAATCATTCATCAGTGACCGTGACGTGTCCAGTACAATCATTCATCAGTGACCGTGAGGTGACCAGTAAAATCATTTCTCAGTGACCATGACGTGTCCAGTAAAATCATTCATCAATGACCGTATGTGCCGGTTCACACTAGAAGCGGCACGACTTGCAGGTCGCCTCACCGAGGCAACCTGCACACCACTGCCGGGGCGACTTGCAAGACGACTTCTGTATAGAAGTCTATGCAAGTCGCCCCCAAAGTAGTACAGGAACCTTTCTTCTAAGTGGGAGCGACTTGCGTCGCTCCGATTAGAACGGTTCCATTGTACAGAACGGGACGCGACTTGTCAGGCGGCTAGGTCGCCTGACAAGTCGCCCCCGTGTGAACCGGCACTGAGGTGACCAGTAAAATCATTCATCAGTGATCATGAGGTGACCAGTAAAATCATTCATCAGTGACCGTGACGTGACCAGTACAATCATTCATCAGTGACCGTGACGTGACCAGTACAATCATTCATCAGTGACCGTGACGTGACCAGTACAATCAATTATCAGTGACCGTGACGTGACCAGTACAATCATTCATCAGTGACCGTGACGTGTCCAGTACAATCATTCATCAGTGACCATGACGTGACCAGTAAAATCATTCATCAGTGACCGTGACGTGACCAGTACAATCATTCATCAGTGACCATGATGTGACCAGTACAATCATTCATCAGTGACCGTGACGTGACCAGTACAATCATTCATCAGTGACCGTGACGTGACCAGTACAATCATTCATCAGTGACCGTGACATGTCCAGTACAATCATTCATCAGTGACCGTGACGTGACCAGTACAATCATTCATCAGTGACCATGACGTGGCCAGTAAAATCATTCATCAGTGACCGTGACGTGATCAGTACAATCATTCATCAGTGACTGTGACATGTCCAGTACAATCATTTATCAGTGACCATGACGTGACCAGTAAAATCATTCATCAGTGACCGTGACGTGACCAGTACAATCATTCATCAGTGACCATGACGTGACCAGTAAAATTATTCATCAGTGACCGTGACGTGACCAGTACAATCATTCATCAGTGATCATGACGTGACCAGTACAATCATTCATCAGTGACCATGACGTGTCCAGTAAAATCATTCATCAGTGACCATGAGGTGACCAGTACAATCATTCATCAGTGACCATGAGGTGACCAGTGCAGCCTGCAGGACATTATTACAGCAGTTACTATTCAGTGTAGGACATTTACCCCCCTCCCCCCGCCATGCTGCATATTAGAAAACAGACAGTTTATATTCCGTATGGCATCACTGAATGCATCAGCTTAATTTAGTTGTGGTAGTGTACTGCTGCAGCTTGCTGCTTACTTACCTGTAAAACGTGAATGATCTCTGAATCTGTCTCTGGCGCTCTGCAATAAAGTAGAAGTTCCTTCTCGGTGGCGCTGCCTGGCTCTTCTTGGTTGCAGGCTCTGCAGTAGCTCTCGACGCTCCTCCCTCCTCCGGCCGAGTGACGTCACGCCGCTGGGATGGGGATGGCGTCCGGCCGGTGTTCTGTCTTCTGTGCAGGACAGTCACAGGAGCTTGCCGATGCCACTCGGCAGTGGGCCCCCGGCTGGGGCCCCAATCGGCAGCAGGCCGGGCCCCATAGCGACCGCGGGCCCCATAGCGACCGTGTGTGTCGCTATGGCGGTAGTTCCGCCACTGCTCCAGTGGCAACCTTTGAGGCTCTGGAGAAATCCATGTCCAAGAGGGTTAAAGCAGTGCTGGAAAATAATGGTGGCCACACAAAATATTGTCACTTTGGGCCCAATTTGGACATTTTCACTTAGGGGTGTACTCACTTTTGTTGCCAGCGGTTTAGACTCTAATGGCTGTGTGTTGAGTTATTATAAAGTGGTTGTAAACCCTTACAATGCACTTTTTACTACAGGTAAGCCTAATAAAAAGGCTAACCTGTAGCTACTGTGGATATCTCCTAAACCTGCACGGTTTAGGAGATATCCCCTGTATCAGCATGTGCCAACGTCATCAGCACATGCGCACTGAAGCAATGGCTCGTTCTTGCCGTTACTTCAGCTGACGTGCCATTACTGATGACTCCTGCGCGCGGAGTGATGTCATTGTGGTTGCGGCCAATCACAGCTCTGAAATAATTCCAGGAGTGATGTGGCCGGCCGGAGCAGTGTGCGGGGACCGCAGAGGGGGCTTCGATCTAAGGTGAGTATTTCATAATGAGCTAGTATGCTATGCATACTAGCTCATTATGCCTTTGTCTTGCAGGTTCTTTTTTTTTTTCGTGGTTTTACAACCACTAAGGGGACAGAAAATTTACACTGTTATACAAGCTGTATACTCCCTACTTTACATCGTAGAAAAGTGTAATTTCTTCAGTGTTGTCACATTAAAAAAATATAATAAAATATTTACAGAAATGTGATGGGTGTACTCACTTTTGTGAGATACTGTGAGATACTGTATATCCAAAAGTTGCAGAGGAGGAAGATCAAAAACAGCAGTGTTTTGTGACAATAAAAACACTGCTGGTTTTGATTTTCCTCCTCTGCAAGACCCAGGCGTCCCTCTGAGGGCCGGTTCACACTAGATGCAAATTCGCTGTAAATGAACATCTTAATTGCAATCTGTTCGTGTGAACTGATTGCAGAGTGTATGTTAAGTTAAAGACACCCCGCAATCAGTTTGCAAAATGCAGTGCGATTTGCAGAATCAGATCGCATGCGATCCGATTCCGGTTCGGACAAAAAAAAGGGTCCTGCACGACTATGGAGGCCACTGTGCTCTTACAAACCTTAAGTGCAGAAGAATTTTTTTGTAACCTTGGCCAGATCTGTGCTTTGCCACAATTCTGTCTCTGAGCTCTTCAGGCAGTTCCTTTGACCTCATGATTCTCATTTGCTGTGATATGCACTGTGAGCTGTAAGGTCTTATATAGACAGTTGTGTGGCTTTCCTAATCAAGTCCAATCAGTATAATCAAACACAGCTGGACTCAAATGAAGGTGTAGAACCATCTCAAGGATGATCAGAAGAAATGGACAGCACTGGAGTTAAATATATGAGTGTCACAACAAAGGGTCTGAATATTTAGGACCATGTGATATTTCAGTTTTTCTTTTTTAATAAATCTGCAAAAATGTCAACAATTCTGTGTTTTTCTGTCAATACGGGGTGCTGTGTGTACATTAATGAGGAAAAAAATGAACTTAAATGATTTTAGCAAATGGCTGCAATATAACAAAGAGTGAAAAATTTAAGGGGGGTCTGAATACTTTCCCTCCCCACTGTATATCTATCTATCTATCTATCTATCTATCTATCTATCTATCTATCTATCTATCTATCTATCTATCTATCTATCTATCTATCTATCTATCTATCTATCTATCTATCTATCTATCTATCTAGATATATATAATATACTATATTATCATATATACAGACACACGTGTGCACATACACACAAACATTATCATTTTATATACGTGTGTGTGAGATACAGTATAATATATATATATATATATATATATATATATATATATATATATATATATATATATATATACATACATATATATATATATATATACATATATATATATATATATATATATATATATATATATATATATATATATATATATATATTTATATATATATATATATATATATATAAATAATTTGTAAAGCGTTGTGCAAACTGTTGGTGCTTTATAAATCCTGTATAATATTAATGATAATAATTTTAATAACGTGTATATATATTTTAATATCTAACTATGGTACATTTATGGCTCTATTTATCAATATTTTCAATCAAGATTCATACATTTTTCACATGTTTAAATTAAAAATGTGTGACTCTTAGGAAAAAAGTTGTGTGAATCTTGGGTAAAAAAAAAAAAACCTTTTGGTGTCTGATTTTAGGTAGGATATAATATTTCTCATACATAATAAATGTATTTTTAGTTACCGATCAAATGATAAACATGTTTCAAATGATAAACATGTTTGTGTGTAATATGTATAGAGCCTCCACTGTTATTTAGTAATCTTGAATAATCTGGCAATGATGGCAGATGACACCAGCCTCCAAGAGGGACTTAGTGAGGTGACACAAGTAGTCTGGGGACCACAGCAAACTTCAGTGTTCTGTTCACCTCCATTGGCAGGGAACCACCGAGCATCATCCATTCTCCTGTGTGCATCCGGCCAAATAATTTGAATTCAGCAGCCCTTAGCAGGATTATTCTGCATTTAGAGTGACTCCATCCATCCATCCCTCCCTCTCCCACATCCATCCCCTCCTTCCTGCTCTCTCTTCTATCTCATCCTCCTTTCATCTTCCTCCAATCCCCACTGCCTACAGACAAAAGAAATCACAGCCAGGCTCAGGGTCCTTGGTTGCACTGAGCCGCCTCTTGTTGCTGTGCCCTGGGAAATAAACAAGGGCTTTTCTTCCCTCACCCCGTCCAGAGAGAAAGAGAGAGAGAGAGCCGGGGATCTAGGAAGAAAAGGCACAGGCAGGGAGGGAGGGTAGGACCAGGGAGAGGAGGGAAGAAATAGAGAGCAAGACAGATGGGCAGAGGTGATAGGCAGATGTGGCTTAGGATGTCTTGCTGTGTATCTCTATGTAGGTGCAGTGAGGAGTTAAAGGCAGATGCTTTGGACATTAATGAGCTCTGAGGGAATTTCTGCAGTGTGAGGGGGTTACACAAGCTGTCAGGTAGGAAAGGGAAATGAGTGTGTGTCGGTGTCTGCAGTAAAGGGTTGTAGCATTGTATTGTGCGTCCTCTCTGGAAATCCAACGTGCATGTGTCTAAGCCAAGGCAATGATGAATAATGTGATAGCTTTGCACTTGCTGACACCGAGGCACATAGCAAGTGTTGTTATTGTATATTGAGTGTCATTGTGGTGATGAATTCCTGACAGGTAGGATGAGAAGAGTCAGCTCATCTGCAAAGTAGGAGGACTAGGCAGGCACGCATGTGTGCATGGACAGCTTAGCACTCTTGCCACCTCTAGGCTTTTTTTATTTTTTTATTGGCAGACTCTGGCTTCATGTGCATTTGCATCCAGCGTAGGGGAAGCGTGCATTACATGTGATAGGTAGACCGTGCGTGTGTGCAGTTACTAAAGGCTCTGTGTGCCTGCAGCTAGGAGACAGGAGGAAGTATTAGAAGACTAAAGATGGCTCCTGCCGGTGCTTTCTGGGTGCTGCTGCTGGCCGGTTCCCAGCTCCTATTAAGAAGTGGAGGAGAAGAGGATTCGTCCAGGGAGCAGGAGTGCAAGATGAAGAGCATCACCGTCTCGGCTCTCCCCTTCCTCCGAGAGAACGACCTCAGCATCATGCACAGCCCCTCTGCCTCCGAGCCCAAGCTCCTCTTCTCCGTCCGGAACGACTTCCCGGGGGAGATTGCGGTTGCTGATGATCTGGAGAATACAGAGCTGCCTTACTTTGTGCTGGGTAAGTGTATAACCTGCATCCTTTCACCCTTCGCATCATCCCGGGCTGTGTGTCGCAGGGAAGCTGTGCTAATAAACACAACACAAACACACATTTCTGCAGATGCTCGACCAGGCCCTGCAGGATGATGAAAGTAAATATATATATATACGTTGCCTCTTTGATCTGGCATTTGCAAATCTGTAAAAGACAACTCCACTTTTGAGTAGCAAGAAAGGAGGTGTGTGGAGTGCATAAGCTACACTCACTTCTGTATTCTTGACACTCCAGTCTGTTGTTTATATGTCTTGGTGGGATGTACCTTCTAGACTCATGACCGATTTACATATCTGCAGGACTGTTGGCCAAAATTGGGCCTGTATGTTTATAGTCAAGTCTTAAAAAAATGTGCAAAGGGCAGTGATCTTTAGTAACCAATTAAATCTCAGAATTCTTTAAACAGATTAGTAAAAAGGATCAAATCTGATTGGTTACATTAGTTGTTGCACTTTGTACATAGCTGTACTTAGTACTGTCCTATTAAATGGACCTACTCGTTCTGGAGATTTGTGAGCCCTGCCCTCATAACTATACACCACAATTCAAAAGTGGCAGATCTGAAACATTAAAGTACAGTAAGTGCAGTTTTCATGCTCCATTCAGTTTGCCCTGTCCCATTGATCCTCACTGATGTCTAAAGCGGAGAAGCCCTTTAAATTCCAGTGGAAAGTCCTCATCTCTGTTGGGAGCCTGTGTCCTGCATCCACTCTCATTTTAAAACTGTTTTTGGTTACAGCAAATTGTAATTATCTTCTTAATCAGTTGTATGCTGTTGAATCTGTATTTGAGCACTGTGTGCACTTCAGAGATGAAAAGCGCATCTGCCTTAGTTCTGTGCTTCAGATTTGGCCAGAGGCGTGCTTGTTAAATTGGGTCGATTGATGTGTGAAGTTGGTCCAGCGGCCAAAGAGAAAAATGTCCACTTAAGATCATTGCAGATCTCATCCCAGAATTGTCCTCAGCAAATGTAATGATAACAGGCTGAAGGTTACATAGAGGATTTTACCCTTGGTGAAGAAAACATTGACTAAGTGATAAGTATCTTACTTTGTGTCACAAAGGCTACTAATGCATTCCCTTTCCACTATCAGGATCAGAGGCTTCAGGCACTGAGGACATAGGACAGATATCTTACTCATTCATAGTGGATCACTCACTTACCATTCCGGTGTAACTTTCTAGACTCCTATGAGAGGTGAGGTTCAAATACATCATGAGTAGTTTAGGTGGATGTACATTGTGAAGCATTGCAAGTCTTAAATTAGCCAGTACATGTGCTGGTTATCACCAGTGGTAGGTTAATTTAGATCTAGGCTGCTGGTAATCACAAAGGCCTAAAGTTATTTGCTTGTGTATTTAGTGGCCAGGATGCATTATAGGATTGTTCAAGTTTTTTAGTTCTCAAATATTGCTTTGATTGTTCCCAGAACAACAGGGCAGTTGTCAGCTATGTTGACCACCTATGTCTAACTGTGGATTGACAAATCTGCTACAGGTTGGACTGAGCCCAGTTTGGAATGAGAAATATGTCTGTATGTTCCTTCAACACACAAAGAGTACATGGAGTCAGGAAACCAGGGGCTCCTTTTTAAGGGATTTGGTCTTTAACTTGCACTGGTGGATTCCAAATCCTGTTTTGGGCCTCTAGTCCTATCACATACTGATTAGTAGTTATTGACATGGTATGCAAATGGTTAGGTGTTTGGGTAGTGGGAGGAAAACTTGGACAGTAGGTTTTAGAGGAACAGTTGATTGGCTTGGTTGGAACTTTTTGGTGGGCCCCGCACTCATGTTAGCACCAGGGATTGGTTTAATTGTTCTTCCACCGCTTTCCATTACTAAAAGAACATGCATACTTAGGCAATATGATTGTGCACATATAGTACATCATGTTTTGATGTACAGATTATGTCCACATGTCTAATGTCTATGGCTAGCATTAAATCAGTTCACTATTTCAACTATAGAGGAAGTCTGTAGGCCCAAATCTACCACTGCTATGTGTTGCTCCCAGGGTTTCGAACAATGAGGTCTCCTTCCAAACTTTCTCACTCTGTCCCCCACTTTTATGGCATTTTTTCTCTCTCTTTGGTCACAACCAGAGGAGACTCATTCTATCCACTGTGTACAAATAAAGAAAATCTATCACAAAAATATTTGAAGACTATAGAAAATGCTAGTTGCTTGGCCACCATACTGATCTGATTACTTTATGACACAGGTCTGCAGATAAGAAAAAAAAAATTCTGCCCTTTATACCTGTTTCTGACTTATAAAATATCTAAGCCGGAGGATCAGCATAACCGTCTGGCATCAAGCAATAGCAGGCCCATATTTCCCCCAAGACAGTATTTTAATGACAACATTTTTGAAACACAGACAGAAAAAGACTCACCTGGCGGCATCAGGTATCCTATGAAACTATGAATTCAAGTGGTAGGTTTTTGCCTTGGACTTCCCAAGAATGATGAGATCAGATGTCAGGGGTTTATACTTCAGTTTTGGGTGGAATGCCTATTTAAAGAAAAACTCTCACTTCACGTTTTTTTAGTGTTCTGTCACCCATGTGACAAAGTACTTGTAAAACTTTGTCCCTATGTGCTTTGTAAGCCTAGCAACGAGGATAGAAATCTCCCCTCCTCCCCTGTCCATGGAACAATGTAGCTAACAAGGAGATGACTGCTTCAAACCTGGTACTTGTCTTGGATCAATGCACTTGCCCAAAAAATGCTGTGGCAAGAGGAATGCAGAGGGACGGGAGGCTGACGTGCCCCTTTCCTCTGCATTCCTCTTGAAACTGCTTATCTTGGGCAAGTGCTTGGAGAAAAGACAAGTGCTACATTTCAAGCAGCCATTTCTTTGCTAGCCACGTTGTTGGATGTCATGGTGTGAGGGGGAGCGCTCTGTCTTGCCTTGTGTAGCTATTAGAAAGTACATAGACAAAGTACTGCAAGAATGCTGAAGAAAAAAATTAAAATGAGAGTTGTTTTTTTATAAGAGAGGTATGGCCAAAGATATTTTGACCAAACTTTTCCTGTGGGTCACAGTATTGCACTTACTTGTGCTCTTCTGTGACCCAGAATCAGCCAACAGCAGACTGAAGCCCGCTGTCGGCTGACGTCACAGAGCGACCCTATACTTTGGTCAGGATCCTGCCAGATCTGCAGCTGGCTCAGCCTCTCGGCATGCCACTGAGAGCCTGAGCCAGCTGCTCCTGCTCCCACTCCCTCCCCAGCCTGGTGCTCCAGTGAGCACTGAAGAGGCCAAGCAGAGAGCGGTGAATGACACTGCTCTCTGCTCAGAACTGACTGAGACCTGAGAAATCAGTGGTTGTGTGGTTGCTCAGTTCTTGATCTTAGAGCAGGCAGGGGACAGCTGCAGCAGAACAGTGATGCTGCAGCAGGGGGGTGAGTGTGTTTGTGTTTTTTTTTATATTCCCACACTTCTCCTTTGCATGAATAAATGAATCAATAAAAACTTGCTAAAAAGTGCTGTTTAAAATTAATCTGTGCTTTGTTCAAGCAAGGTAAAGGAACAGGTATACTTTAATGCAGATCTTCCCAGCAGCACTTACTTTCTTTCCTTTGAGCCACATGTTTTTCCATACTTGGAAGTACAGGGCATTTCCTTTGGTTTTTATTGCTAAATGGTGTGAAGGAGGAAGGTAGGTACAGTATGTGCAGCCAAGCTTGCGGAGAAAGGTTTAAAGGAAATCTGTTGTTTTACCCTTTTTGACTTTTAATATGTTTTGACTGCTTTCCTTTCTTAAAAGTTCAACCCACTTAATACCAAAACTCCTTTCTTTAGTTGCTTTCTTTAATTTCACAGTGCTGACATCTGAGTTTTGGCGTGTACAGCTGCCATGGCCAATAGGTGGGGTCCCCATTGTGTTTTTTAATTTACTTCGTAGTATGAGATTAAGAAACAAAGTAGGAATGAGAAGAGGCCAGTGGATGACTCTTCCCATCAAGCTTAATAAGTAACTGGGTGAAGTGACCATATTTCATAGATGCAGGCCTTCTTCATGGACGTCCACATGGGGGGGCAAGCACTTCCCCCCGGAACAAGGTGTCCGCACATGGACACTCAGGGCTGATCCTGGATGGGTGCCCAGGGTGGAACACGCCCAGGTGCCGCAAAGGGGGGTCGCTGAAGCTGTGGCAGTCACTTACTGTTACATTCAGCAGCAGTGGCGCTGCCCTGACTCCCTAGACTCTCTTATTGCACCGTCCGTGTGTCTCTCTGCTGCCCACTGCACTGGTTGCTAGACTTGCCTGCCGTCTGGCATCTAGCAACCAGTGACATCACGTCATGAGGCCGAGGCGAGGCCCCAGAATTCAGAGCGAAGGAAGAACTTCTTCCTCTTTCGCGCCTGGTCAATTTTGGCTCCACCCACCTCCTCCATCTTCTCCAAGCAGCGCGGCTCAGAGCCTGAGGGAAGCAAGGGAGCACACCTGAAGAGCTGAATGTGAGCTGTTCACCTGCACCAGCACCTGCCTGAGGTGAGGCAGCCTGTGTCCATGTTCTGGAGATCTAACATCACTACTTGTATAATTGTGGTAAAGGTGTTAAATTTATTATTTCATGATAGATATGTGGGAGATATCATTGCTAACCTTCTAAAAATTCTCTTTACATGGCTGTAATGCTGATCTGTGGCTCTAAATGCTTTCTAAGTCAGAGCCTGTATGCAAATCAGAAAAGTTTAAGGAAAGTTAAAAATTCTTATCTGCATATCTCCTCCGGGTTAATGAATATTAATATTGGAACAACAGAGCCATGGTGCTGGCATTTTCAGAAAGAAAAGTCAGTAGTGGAAACCTCTGTAAACATAAAAACAGATTAGAAATTGCTAATCGGACAATGACAGCTTGATCCTTCTATTAAATAAATTGTAAGTCTTGAGGTTTTTCACCTTAATGCATTATGCATTAAAGCGGAGTTCCACACAAAAATGGAACTTACGCTTTTCGTAACCCTCCCCCCCTCCAGTGTCACATTTGGCACCTTTCAGGGGGGAGGGGGGTGCAGATACCTGTCTAAGACAGGTATTTGCACCCACTTCCGGCATAGACTCCCATGGGAGTCTACGCCTCTTCCTGTCCCTCCGCGCTGTCTCCTGGGAAACACACAGGTCCCAGGAGATAGCGGGGACTAGTTACGATGCGCAGTAGGGAACCGGGAAGTGAAGCCGCAACGCTTTACTTCCTAAATTCCCTTACCCAGGATGGCGGCGGCAGATGCCGAGAACCGAGCGGGTTCTCGGCGTCGGCTGCCGACATCGCTGGACCCTGGGACAGGTAAGTGGCCATTTATTAAAAGTCAGCAGCTGCAGTACTTGTTAAATTTAAATTTTTTACATTTTTTTTAGGCGGTTTAGGTGGACTCCCTCTTTAAGGTGAAAAACCTTCTGTGGTGCAGCTGCCCCCCCAGAGCCCCCCTTTTACTTACCTGAGCCCGATCTTTCCAGTGATAAGAACAAGCCAAGCCGCTGTCTCGGGTCCTCATTGGATAGATTGATAGCAGCGGGCTCCTGCTGCTGTCAATGAAATCCAGTGACACGAGAGCTGGGGGTAGGGGCCAAGTTCTGCTGTCTGTGTCAATGGACGCAGCAGCAGGACTCAGAAGCACGCCCGCACAAGTGCCCTCGTGGAAATCGGCACTCCATGGGGGCACCTGATGCGGAGGAGGAGCCAGGAGCGTTGCTGAGGGACACCAAAAAAGGAGGATCAGGGCCACTCTGTGCAAAAACCTTGCACAGAGGAAGTAAGTATATAACATGTTTGTTATTTTTAAAGAAAAAAAAAATAACCTTTACAATCACTTTAACCTTTTGCATCAGGTTTCTCAAACCTTTGCATGCCTGCGCTTCATGTGACAGAAACTAAGCCCCTCCCCTTTGTCGAAAGGGGGCAGAGCATGTGTGACCTTAAAATGATGCCAGCCCGTGAAAAAAGTTCTGCGGACACCCATGGCCTTTTTAATAATGTAATGCAAAGTTAGGTGATACAATTCTTGCAATTGTGCAAACTGCAGTAACTCATAGCCACTGGTCAAATATAAAAAATCTACAGTTAAATGACAGGGGTTGAATGTTTGTTATGGGTTACTGCAATTTGCACATATGTGGGAGACTTTACACCACCCTATTAGACAATAGGGATGAGCTTCGTGTTCGAGTCGAACCCATGTTCGACTCGAACATCGGCTGTTCGACCGTCCGTCGAATTGCGAACGATATGGGCCGTTCGCGCCAAATTCGTGTGGCGCGTCACGGCCCATAATTCACTGCGGCATCGCAGTGCATTGCTGGCTGATGATTGGCCAAGCATGCACTATGACCCGCATGCTTGGCCAATCACAGCGCCGTCAGTAGAGAGAGCTGTAATTGGCCAAAGCCAGGGTGGCTTTGGCCAATTATGGCTCAGGGGATTTAGTACACACCCCACACTATATAAGGCCGCCTGCACGGCGGCCCTGTGTAGTGTGTGTTCCGGTGTGCTGAGCGATAGAGAGAGAGAGAGACAGTGTCATTTGATTTGAGTTAGATAGATTAGGCAGAACAGTCAGTCAGTTAGCTGCACTTACAGTGTATTGTGTATATATATGCATCCCAGGTGTTGCATATATATATATACACTGTATTCAGTTTAGCTAGATCCGTTCCTGTTATCTTCTATCTAGACTATTTACATTCAGTGCAGTGTGTCCTGCTCACAGTGTTCAGCTAGATCCGTTCCTGCTATTTACATTCAGTACAGTGCTTCCTGCTCACAGTGTTCAGCTAGATCCGTTCCTGCTATTTACATTCAGTGCAGTGCGTGCTGCTCACAGTGTTCAGCTAGATCCGTTCCTGCTATTTACATTCAGTGCAGTGCGTCCTGCTCACAGTGTTCAGCTAGATCCGTTCCTGCTATTTACATTCAGTGCAGTGCGTGCTGCTCACAGTGTTCAGCTAGATCCGTTCCTGCTATTTACATTCAGTGCAGTGCGTGCTGCTCACAGTGTTTAGCTACATCCGTTCCTGCTGTTTACATTCAGTGCAGTGCGTCCTGCTCACAGTGTTCAGCTAGATCCGTTCCTGCTATTTACATTCAGTGCAGTGCGTCCTGCTCACAGTGTTCAGCTAGATCCGTTCCTGCTATTTACATTCAGTGCAGTGCGTCCTGCTCACAGTGTTCAGCTAGATCCGTTCCTGCTATATACATTTAGTGCAGTACGTCCTGCTCACAGTGTTCAGCTAGATCCGTTCCTGTTATCTTCCTACTGACAGGCAGGCTTGTCTGGTTACAGTATATAAAGCTACCTGAAGAAAATTACAGGTGTTCTTTTTGATCCTATTAGTACCACGGTCAGGCAGCTAGACTATTTACATTTAGTACAGTGTGTCCTGCTCACAGTGTTCAGCTAGATCCGTTCCTGTTATTTACATTCAGTGCAGTGCGTCCTGCTCACAGTGTTCAGCTAGATCCGTTCCTGCTATTTACATTCAGTGCAGTGCGTCCTGCTCACAGTGTTCAGCTAGATCCGTTCCTGCTATTTACATTCAGTGCAGTGCGTCCTGCTCACAGTGTTCAGCTAGATCCGTTCCTGCTATTTACATTCAGTGCAGTGCGTGCTGCTCACAGTGTTCAGCTAGATCCGTTCCTGCTATTTACATTCAGTGCAGTGCGTCCTGCTCACAGTGTTCAGCTAGATCCGTTCCTGCTATTTACATTCAGTGCAGTGCGTCCTGCTCACAGTGTTCAGCTAGATCCGTTCCTGCTATTTACATTCAGTGCAGTGCGTGCTGCTCACAGTGTTCAGCTAGATCCGTTCCTGCTATTTACATTCAGTGCAGTGCGTCCTGCTCACAGTGTTCAGCTAGATCCGTTCCTGCTATTTACATTCAGTGCAGTGCGTCCTGCTCACAGTGTTTAGCTAGATCCGTTCCTGCTATTTACATTCAGTGCAGTGCGTCCTGCTCACAGTGTTCAGCTAGATCCGTTCCTGCTATTTACATTCAGTGCAGTGCGTCCTGCTCACAGTGTTCAGCTAGATCCGTTCCTGTTATCTTCCTACTGACAGGCAGGCTTGTCTGGTTACAGTATATAAAGCTACCTGAAGAAAATTACAGGTGTTCTTTTTGATCCTATTAGTACCACGGTCAGGCAGCTAGACTATTTACATTTAGTACAGTGCGTCCTGCTCACAGTGTTCAGCTAGATCCGTTCCTGTTATTTACATTCAGTGCAGTGCGTCCTGCTCACAGTGTTCAGCTAGATCCGTTCCTGCTATTTACATTCAGTGCAGTGCGTGCTGCTCACAGTGTTCAGCTAGATCCGTTCCTGCTATTTACATTCAGTGCAGTGCGTGCTGCTCACAGTGTTCAGCTAGATCCGTTCCTGCTATTTACATTCAGTGCAGTGCGTCCTGCTCACAGTGTTCAGCTAGATCCGTTCCTGTTATCTTCCTACTGACAGGCAGGCTTGTCTGGTTACAGTATATAAAGCTACCTGAAGAAAATTACAGGTGTTCTTTTTGATCCTATTAGTACCACGGTCAGGCAGCTAGACTATTTACATTTAGTACAGTGTGTCCTGCTCACAGTGTTCAGCTAGATCCGTTCCTGCTATTTACATTCAGTGCAGTGCGTCCTGCTCACAGTGTTCAGCTAGATCCGTTCCTGCTATATACATTTAGTGCAGTACGTCCTGCTCACAGTGTTCAGCTAGATCCGTTCCTGTTATCTTCCTACTGACAGGCAGGCTTGTCTGGTTACAGTATATAAAGCTACCTGAAGAAAATTACAGGTGTTCTTTTTGATCCTATTAGTACCACGGTCAGGCAGCTAGACTATTTACATTTAGTACAGTGTGTCCTGCTCACAGTGTTCAGCTAGATCAGTTCCTGTTATTTACATTCAGTGCAGTGCGTCCTGCTCACAGTGTTCAGCTAGATCCGTTCCTGCTATTTACATTCAGTGCAGTGCGTCCTGCTCACAGTGTTCAGCTAGATCCGTTCCTGCTATTTACATTCAGTGCAGTGCGTCCTGCTCACAGTGTTTAGCTAGATCCGTTCCTGCTATTTACATTCAGTGCAGTGCGTCCTGCTCACAGTGTTCAGCTAGATCCGTTCCTGTTATCTTCCTACTGACAGGCAGGCTTGTCTGGTTACAGTATATAAAGCTACCTGAAGAAAATTACAGGTGTTCTATCCCAGCTTAGTGCAGCTACAGGCCATTAGTATGTCTGGAAGGCCAAGAAGGAGAGGCAGACAGTCACAAGCCAATAAGAGAGGGCAAGCAGGCTCTGTGTCTAGTGCTGGTCGTGGAGACGGTGCATCCTCATCAGCACGTGGCCATGGGACACGCTTGGCCTTTTTTTCGGCAGCTGGCCGTGTTGAGCCGCAACATGCGGAAGACTTGGTCGAGTGGATGACCAAGCCGTCCTCATCCTCCTCATCCTCTCTCACCCATGCCCAGGGTGCTTTGTCTGGCAAAGCAGCGGCCTCTTCCCTCAGCTCAATGTCATCAGTGACTCCTTCCCTAGCCCCACCATGTCCTCCTGAGGATTCCCTCGAACTGTTTGACCACAGTGTTGGGTACATGCTCCAGGAGGATGCCCAGCGTTTGGAAGGCTCTGATGATGATACTGAGCTCAATGAAGGCAGTAACATGAGCACGGACAGAGGGGGTGCCCAAGAAGGACAGCAATCTGGCAGTCATGCTCCCCCTGCTGCAGCATACTGCCAGGTTTGCTCCAGTGATGAGGAGGGAGGGGATGATGAGGTCACTGACTCAACGTGGGTGCCTGATAGGAGAGAGGAGGAGGAGGAGGAGGAGGAGGAGGTGGCACATCACCAACTAGGCAGGATGCCCTCCAGGGGCCAGCCTAAGGGCAGCACATTGACTGCATCACACCCCAAAGCTCCACATGTGCAGGGCGCTGCAGTCTCTGCGCGTTATTCAAAAAGTTCTTTGGTGTGGGCCTTTTTTGAGACGAGTGCATCAGATCGCACCGCTGCTATTTGCAATATATGTCTCAAGCGTATCTCGCGTGGCCAAAACATCTCCCGCTTGGGTACCACATGCTTGACCAGACATATGTTGACCTGCCATGCAGTTCGTTGGCAAGCGTATCTAAAAGACCCACACCAAAGAACAAAGACGATCTCTCCTTGCTCCTCATCAGCTGAGATTTCCAACCCCACTAGACCTTCAGTCCTCTCTGCGACCTGCAGTGAGAGGAATGAAGGTGTAGAATTAGGTGTGTCACAGCCAAGTACTTATGGGCAATCTGCTTTGGGTACACCGACGTCAGATTGTACCAGGCAAATTTCCCTGCCCCAGCTGCTGCACCGCCGAAAAAAGTTTGCTCCCAGCCATCCACATGCCCAGCGGTTGAATGCTAGCTTGGCAAAATTGCTAGCACTTCAACTGCTGCCTTTTCAGTTGGTAGACTCTGCCCCCTTCCGTGAGTTTGTGGAATGTGCGGTTCCTCAGTGGCAGGTACCCAAACGCCACTTTTTCTCACGGAAGGCGATTCCGGCTCTCTACCGGCATGTGGAAGGCAATGTCCATGCCTCGCTGGACAGGGCGGTCAGCGGTAAGGTGCATATTACCGCTGACTCATGGTCCAGCAGGCATGGACAGGGACGTTACTTAAGTTTCACGGCGCATTGGGTGACTCTGCTGGCAGCTGGGAAGGATGCAGGACAAGGTGCAGTAGTGTTGGAGGTTGTTCCGCCACCACGCCTCCAAAATGCTGATTGTGACACACCTCTCTCCTCCACCCCCTCCTCTTCTTCTTCCTCCATGGCCTCTTCCTCGGAACCAGCGGTGCTCCGTAGGCGTTCAAGGGGCTACGCAAGTACGCAGGCCAAAAGATGCCATGCGGTGCTTGAGCTGGTGTGCTTGGGGGACAGGAGCCACACTGGGGCAGAGGTTCTGTCAGCTCTGCAGGGGCAGGTTCAGAGGTGGTTGACGCCACGCCAACTTAAGGCAGGAATGGTGGTTTGCGACAATGGCACCAACCTCCTCTCTGCCCTCCGACAGGGACAACTGACCCATGTGCCCTGTTTGGCTCACGTCCTTAACTTGGTGGTGCAGCGGTTCTTGGGCAGGTACCCGGGCTTACAGGATGTCCTGAGGCAGGCCAGGAAAGTCTCTGTGCATTTCCGCCGGTCATATAATGCCAGTGCTCGGCTGACGGACCTCCAAAAGGAGTTTAACCTGCCCAAGAACCGCCTAATCTGTGACATGCCCACCAGGTGGAACTCGACGTTGGCCATGCTGCAGCGGCTGCACACGCAGCAGAGGGCCATCAATGAGTACCTGTGCGACTATGGCACCAGGACAGGGTCAGGGGACCTTGGTTTTTTTTCCCCACGCCAGTGGGCCATGATCAGGGATGCATGCACTGTCCTGTCACCATTCGAGGAGGCCACGAGGATGGTGAGCACTGACAGTGCATGCATCAGTGACACTGTCCCCCTTGTCCACCTGTTGGAGCACACGCTGCGTGGGATAATGGACAGGGCACTTGAGGCAGAACAGAGGCAGGAAGAGGAGGACTTCCTTAGCTCTCAAGGCCCCCTTTATCCAGACAGTGTTCCTGCGTGCCCGCCGATCACACAGGAAGAGGACGAGGAGGAGGAGGAGGAGGAGGAGGAGGAGGAAGATTGTGTCAGTATGGAGGTGGAGCCTGGCACTCAGCATCAGCAGTCTTTAAGGGATCAGTCCCAAGGAACACATGGACTTGTACGTGGCTGGGAGGAGGTGGCTGCGGACGTTGTTGTCCTTAGTGACCCAGAGGACTCCGGACCGAATGCCTCAGCAAACCTACGCTGCATGGCCTCCCTGATCCTGCAAAGCCTGCGTAAGGATCCTCGTATTCGTGGTATCAAGGAGAAGGACCAATACTGGCTGGCAACCCTCCTTGATCCACGTTACAAGGGTAAGGTTGCGGACCTTATCTTGCCATCGCAGAGGGAGCAGAGGATGAAACATCTTCGGGAGGCCTTGCAGAAAGGTCTGTGCAACGCGTTCCCAGAGACTGGGAGGTTACAAACTCCTGTTTCTGGACAACGTGTTGCTGAGGCTTCGGTCAGTCAAAGAAGGAGCGGTGGAGAAGGTGGCCGTCTGACCGATGCGTTCAGACAATTTTTTGGTCCGCAGCCCCAAGGTATGATCGGTTCCAGCAACCATCGCCAGCGTCTGTTTTACATGGTGCAGGAATACCTAGGGGCAAGATCAGACTTGGACACCTTTCCCACCGAAAATCCTCTGGGTTACTGGGTCTTGAGGATGGATCACTGGCCAGAGCTTGCACAGTATGCAATTGAGCTACTGGCCTGTCCTGCATCCAGCGTTCTTTCGGAACGCACATTCAGTGCTGCTGGAGGCGTGGTAACCGATCACAGGGTGCGTCTGTCCACCGACTCGGTCGATCGGCTGACCTTCATAAAAATGAATCAGTCTTGGATCACCACCAGCTACCAAGCACCTGATGCAGATGTAACCGAATAATTTTTTTTGAAATCTCAGATCCCTTCAAAGACTGCCTATGCTGATGCTGAGTGACTATCCCTGAGTAATTATCCTCTTCCTCCTCAATCATCACGCTGATAGCTTGTAAGAACATTTTTGGTTCTGGGCGCCACCACCAGTGCCTAAGGCACAATTTTTCAGCCCCTGTTTAACAGGGGCGTGTAATTACAATTTTTGATGTAATACTTTGCAGCAGGGCTCGTTCCTGCATTCCAACTAGAGTGTCTGTGAGGGGTTGCAGTGTTGTGGCACCAGCACCAGTGCCTAAGACCCAATTTTTCAGCCCCTGTCTAACAGGGGCGTGTAATTACAATTTTTGATGCAATACTTTGCAGCAGGGCTTGTTCCTGCATTCCAACTAGAGTGTCTGTGAGGGGTTGCAGTGTTGTGGCACCAGCACCAGTGCCTAAGACCCAATTTTTCTGCCCCTGTCTAACAGGGGCGTGTAATTACAATTTTTGATGCAATACTTTGCAGCAGGGCTTGTTCCTGCATTCCAACTAGAGTGTCTGTGAGGGGTTGCAGTGTTGTGGCACCAGCACCAGTGCCTAAGACCCAATTTTTCTGCCCCTGTCTAACAGGGGCGTGTAATTACAATTTTTGATGCAATACTTTGCAGCAGGGCTTGTTCCTGCGTTTCAACTAGAGTGTCTGTGAGGGGTTGCAGTGTTGTGGCACCAGCACCAGTGCCTAAGACCCAATTTTTCAGCCCCTGTCTAACAGGGGCGTGTAATTACAATTTTTGATGCAATACTTTGCAGCAGGGCTCGTTCCTGCGTTCCAACTAGAGTGTCTGTGAGGGGTTGCAGTGTTGTGGCACCAGCACCAGTGCCTAAGGCCTAATTTTTCAGCTCCTGTTCAACAGGAGCATGTAATTACAATTCTTGATCTAATATTTCACAGCAGGGCCCTGTGAGGGCTTACAGTGTTTTGGCCACAGCAACACCTAAGGCCCAAATTTCTGCTGAGTATATAGGGTAGGACCCTACTTTCAAACATCTAACTTACAAACGACTCCTACTTGCAAACGGAAGGAGACAACAGGAAGTGAGATGAAATCTACCCCTAAGGAAGGGAAATTCTCTCCTGTAAGAGTTAATATGGGAAAACAATTTTTCCTTTCCACTGATGCTTTCCAATCCTTGTTCCACAAAAAAACACAAATTTTCAAAAAACATTTTTCATTGGGACAAAAAAGTGAGGTGAAATCTTCTGAAGAGGAGGAAAGACGCAAAACAAATGTCACAGGGGTGATAACCCTTCCCTATGTTTTCCAAAAAGCTTAGAAAAGATTTTTTGGCTGGAGCTAAACACATTAAAAATGTTCAAAATTACAAACAGATTCTACTTAACAACAAACCTACAGTCCCTGTCTTGTTTGCACCGCCTGTATACTGCTGTTCAGAGTATATAGGGACCTTTCCTTATTTTAATTTGGGTGCGGGGTTCCCCTTAATATCCATACAAGACCCAAAGGGCCTGGTAATGGACTGGGGGGTACCCATGCCGTTTGTCTCACTGATTTTCATCCATATTGCCATGACCCGACATGACATTAAACCCGCAAGCAGTTTTAAATGAGATTTTTTCCTTTAAAAATGACATTTGGTGCAGGGACTGTTCTAAACATGGGAAACACGCGTCACTTTACAGGCATACTATAGACACCCCCCAGGTACGATATTTAAAGGAATATTTCACTTTTTTTTTTTTACTTTAAGCATCATTAAAATCACTGCTCCCGAAAAAACGGCCGTTTTTAAAAGTTTTTTTTGCATTGATACATGTCCCCTGGGGTAGGACCCGGGTCCCCAAACCCTTTTTAGGACAATACCATGCAAATTAGCCTTTAAAATGAGCACTTTTGATTTCGAACGTTCGAGTCCCATAGACGTCAATGGGGTTCTAACGTTCGTGCGAACTTGCGGTCCGTTCGCGGGTTCTGGTGCGAACCGAACCGGGGGGTGTTCGGCTCATCCCTATTAGACAACAATAAATGAAGGCTTGGGCTAGGATAGTTGAAGGGGTGATGGTGAAGAAGGAGCAGAGCCTTGAGACATGTCAGTGACCTCCACTCTTTTGATTTAAAAGTCCTCCCTGTTGACCAAGCCAGGGATAGTTAAGACGCAAGAAGGACATTTACGCCTGCAGGACAGGAATTGTACTGGTCTGCTTACTATATAAGTCCATTTCTCTGTAAAAGATAAAGATACACAGAGGTATTCTATAAAAACTAAGGAAAGAAAATGTGAAGGTACTATCCTTGACTTTCTTTAGAAAGCAGCCACAACCTTAGCAGAAAGTCCTGTTCCCTGCCAACATGCTGCAGACTGTAGAGAAGGACCCTTGCTCTCTGTATGCAAGCAGTGGTCTTACTGCAGAAATTCAACAAGCCCCCTGCTAAGACAGACCTATATTTCTGCAAAGTTTATGCTCTCTGCTAATTTGCAGAGCACTGACTCAGCACAGGATGCATTAGATCACAGCAGAGAGACCACTGCTTCACATAGAGAACAAGGACCCTTCTTTACAGCATGATAGCAGGTCACAGGCTTTTCTAGGATGTTTAAATATTTTATTTAAATCACAAAACCACAAAAGGCGAGTCCAGGTTAACTCGGCAAATCTGTGTAAACAATATCGTTACTGACATCTTTGGAATGTTACATTCAATAGACAGTATTCTAAATTAAATTAGACAAGACATACTTGGTACAATATCAGTGTGAATATGGTCTATGTATTTTATCAGCTGAGAGGAGGACCCGTTGTATCGAGTCCTGAGCTCACCTAAACCATTTTCCAATTTCTAAGGTACAGAAAGGGAAAGAAAAGAACATTCAGTTTAAGAGGAAATCTGGGTGAGAATAGAAAGCAGGGGGGGGGGGGGGGGCTTTATTTTTTTATTTTTTTTTTTTTTTTATATAAATGATCCCTATTGCAAAATTTAGTGGAAAGAAGTTCCGAAGTTCCCCTAAAGATTACTGCAAAAGGTACTGGGGCACTCTTTGCAACTACAGAATTATATGCGACATCTGTTTCTGTCGCCAATAACCAATCAGCAAACCTCAAGATAAGAGTTTAAGGAATTTTAAGGAAAAAACTATTTAAGGAAAAAAACTTACATTTAAAAGCTCATTAATGCAGCCTTGCACAGCGTCCATCTGCATGCTTGTCCAGTGTCATATGCAGCCTTGTCAGTGTCATTTGCAGCCTTGCAGCCTTATCAGTGTCATTTGCAGCCTTGCAGCCTTGTCAGTGTCATTTGCAGCCTGCCAAGTGACATTGCAGCCTTGTCAGTGTCATTTGCAGCCTTGCAGCCTTGTCAGTGTCATTTGCAGCCTTGCAGCCTCCATCTGCAGCCTTATCAGTGTCCATCTGCAACCTTGTCCATATCATTTGCAGCCTTGCCCACGCTGCAGTTAAACTGCAGTGACTTGTCAGTGTCACTGCAGCTTAAATATGGTGCCGCCGAGATACACAGAGCCGCTCCTGATGCCTTTTTTCGGCTTCTCTCGCAATCCCGCCCAGTCCTGCCCTATGATGGACATAACACAGGTCCAATGGCGGGACTGGGCATGACTGTGAGCGGAGCCGAGCGCCGACATACATAGCTGAGTGTACTCGGCTAGCTCCGCTTACAGTCACGCCCAGTCCCTGTGTTATGTCCATCATAGGGCAGGACTAGGCGTGACTGTGAGCGGAACTAGCCGAGTATAGCCAAGTACACTCGGCTGGGGCCCGCGGGGCCCCCTATTGGGCGGGGCCCATGGGTTTGAGCCCAGTCAAGCCCAATGATAAGTCCGGCCCTGGCTATGACCTAACCTAGTACATCTCAATTTTGTAGCCTGAGATAAACTCGGCACTGTTGGAGTTTGAGTCACCAATGCAAAGAATAAAGCACAATGATTGCTTGAGAAATGTATCAACTTTGAGCCCATTTGAAAGTGCCATGTCTGTAATGGGTGGATGCTGGCAAGCTTGGTTCTCATATCTACACAATCCCAGCACTGAGATCTTTCCTTTATTGGCTTAGCCATTCAGTTGTAACCACCGCTGACCCGAGCCGGACACCTTCCTCTTTCTTTCTTTACCATTGCAAGCTGCACTAAGGCTGCATTCAGACTGTTGTGGCGTCTTAATGTGTGTTGTGTTCTGGCCACGCATTACAACACATTTATGGTTCACCACTCTGCATTATGGTGTGCTAATAAGCATGCGCTTTGTTGTGTGTTGGGGTACCATTAAAAGCGAAGGGCACCCCAATGCATCACACTTACAATGGAACTAAGCCCATCAGTTTAAAAAAAAACAGGTACATTCTCGCCATGCCTGGAATGCAAACTGTCATATTTGTTTGTGCTCTCAACCAAACTGTCAAACCAACCAATGATTGGTGTCATAACTGATCACATGTAGAGCATCATGGAAGTTGTGGACCAAGCAAAGGCTAAGATGGCAGCTTTATTGGCTGAAAAGAATAGGAGGGTTTAGTTCCGCTTTAAGCTGCCCATACACAATTTTATTTCGAAAAATTGTACGAAATTCTGAAAAATCAATTGTCAGAGCATTGAACTGAACTATGCTGTCATTGAGTCAACTAATTTTGTTTGAAGACCCCTAATTTTTTTCCACATCTGCTACTAGAATGTATTCCCAGACATATTAAACAGGTTTCTTTTATTGCTTAGGAAATCATTGAAAAGGAAAGCAAAATTAATTTAAACTTATAATGCATATGTTCAGCACTCAATGGGTTGTAGTGGATACACTGTCTCTGTTTTTTATTCTCTCTTCACTCCCTCTCTCTCTCAAATTCAATTTAAATTCAAATAAGATTTATTGGCAGGACCAAATACATTTTAGCATTTCCAAAGCATCTGAGTTTGTATTGGAAGGGGGGAGAGGGGTAATGGGTACTATAAAGGGGAAGGGGGATGGTTAATATAAAGGGGAATGAGGGTGACTCCTCTCTCTTTTCTTCTCTTCTCTCTTTCTCTCTCCCTCTCTCTTACACTTTTTACACTTCTTTCTCTTTCCTTTCCCTCTCTTTTCTCTCCCTCTCTCCCCCTCCCCTCTGTCTCTCACACACACACACACACACACTTCTCTCTCTCTAATTTCCCTCTCTCTCTTCCCCCCATCTCTCTCTTCTTTCCTTCTCTCTCTCCCTCTCTTCTTTCCCCCCTCTCTCTTCCTCTCTCTCTCCCCCCTGTCTCTCCCTTCTCTCCCTCTCTCTTCTCTCTCTCTCTCCCCCCTCTCCCCCCTCTCTCTCTCTATTCTTTCTCTCCCTCTCCTCTCTCTCTCCACTCTCCCCTCCATCTCTCTCTCTCCCCATTTCTATCTATCCATATCTCCCCCCATCTCTCTCTCCTCTCTCACTCACCCTTTTCTCCCTCTCTTCTTGCCCCCTTTCTATCTCTCCATACCCCCCCCCCCCCTCTCTCTCCACTTTCCCCATCTCTCTCTCTCTCCCTTCTCTCTCACTTTACATCTCTCCATATCCCCCCTCTCTCTCCACTCTCCCACATCTCTCTCTCTCTCTCTCCCTCTCTCTCTCTCTCTCCCCCATCTCCATATCTCCCCCCTCTCTACTCGCCCATCTCTCTCTCCCCCTTTTTATCTTGCCAT
>JBBGZY010000993.1:0-85000 GCA_037952925.1 Lithobates clamitans
GTCAGTGGATGGGATGGTGGCCCATTGTTGGTGTCAGTGGATGGGATGTGGCCCATTGTTGGTGTCAGTGGATGGGATGGTTGTCCATTGTTGGTGTCAGTGGATGGGATGGTGGTCCATTGTTGGTGTCAGTGGATGGGATGGTTGTCCATTGTTGGTGTCAGTGGATGGGATGGTGGTCCATCGTTGGTGTCAGTGGATGGGATGGTGGTCCATTGTTGGTGTCAGTGGATGGGATGGTGGTCCATTGTTGGTGTCAGTGGATGGGATGGTGGTCCATTGTTGGTGTCAGTGGATGGGATGGTGGTCCATCGTTGGTGTCAGTGGATGGGATGGTGGTCCATTGTTGGTGTCAGTGGATGGGATGGTGGTCCATTGTTGGTGTCAGTGGATGGGATGGTGGTCCATTGTTGGTGTCAGTGGGATGGGATGGTGGCCCATTGTTGGTGTCAGTGGATGGGATGGTGGTCCATTGTTGGTGCCGTCCTCTCCCTGCTTGTAATAGCAATCAAGCTGCTGGTGAGCTGCTCCGATTGTTATTACAAGAGAGCTGACCGTCGGCTCTAAAAAACTATCTGGGTGATGCCTGTGGCTGCATATCATCCCGGTATAACCACTGAAAGTCCAGCGATATACCGGTACTTCACTGGATGGGAAGTGATTGTAAACAATCACCTTGTAAAACAACCCATTCAGTTTTTAAAATGGAAACAAAGGCAAAACATTTGTGTGTAGATATTAAAAAAAACATTATAAATCCCTTTTTTTATTTTTTGTCCCCCCCCCCCCCCCTTTTTTAATATGTGATCACATACCTCTGTTTACCTCTGATTTCAGCTGCACCAAAGCTGGGGGAGGAGAATCAACAGCACACTGATCTTCCCAGTGAATGGCTGTGCAGGGAAGGCATGTCAGGACAAGTCTGATCATTGGAGGGGAGCAGGCTGCATTCCCAGCATGGCTAGAGAACTGACAATGGTGTGTTCTTCTGCTTAGTGTGGTCAGTTTATTTTGATAGGAACGCAGAGAGAACACCAGGGATTTTACACAAAGGAAACAATACAAAGAGAACGGGATACTTTTTCATACAAGTACATGGTACAGCAGACACATATCAGGAATATGAATTGTTGGGTAACAAACACTTTAACCACTTCAGCCCCGGAAGGATTTACCCCCTTCCTGACCAGGCCCTCTTTTTGCGATACGGCACTGTGTCGCTTTAACTGACAATTGCGCGGTCGTGCGATGTTGTACCCAAACAAAATTGACTTCCTTTTTTCCCCACAAATAGAGCTTTCTTTTGGTGGTATTTGATCATCTCTGCGGTTTTAATTTTTTGCGCTATAAACAAAAAGAGCGACAATTTTGAAGAAGAAAGCAGTATTTTTTACTTTTTTTCTGTAATAAATATCCCCCAAAAAATATATAAAAAAACAAATTTCTTCCTCAGTTTAGGCCGATATGTATTCTTCTACATATTTTTGGTTAAAAAAATCGCAATAAGTGTATATTGATTGGTTTGTGCAAAAGTTACAGCGCCTACAAAATAGGGGATAGATTTATGGCATTTTTATTATGAATTTTTTTTTTTTTACTAGTAATGGCGATCTGTGATTTTTATCGTGACTGTGACATTGCGGCGGACACATCGGACACTTTTGACACATTTTTGGGACCATTCATATTTATACAGCGATCAGAGCTATAAAAATGCATTGATTACTGTGTAAATGTCACTGGCAGGGAAGGGGTTAAACACTAGGGGGCGATCAAGAGGTTAAGTGTGTTCCCTGTGCGTGTTCTAACTGGGGGGGGGGGGGGGGTGGGCTCACTAGAAAATGACAGATCACTGCTCCCGATCACTGGGAGCAGTAGATCCCTGTTATGTTGCTAGGCAGAACAGGGAAATGCCTTCTTTACAAAGGCATCTCCCCTGTTCTGCCTCTCCGTGCCACGATCGCGGGCCACCAGTGCACATTGAGTCCGAGGGACCCGCGAGCATTCTCCTATGGCGGGCGCGCGCCCGCTAGCCGCTGATGACAGAGTGACGTACGATGTTTTGTGTACCTGTGCCACTTTGCCAATGTATATCGGCGTGAGCCGGTCGGCAAGTAATTATAAAGGCAGAATGTATTAAGATAAAAAAACCTTCTGTGTGCAGCAGCCCCCCTCATACTTACCTGAGCCCACCTTGATCCAGCGATGTGTATAAGTGCCTCGGCCATCCAGGACTCTCCCTCCTGATTGGCTGAGACACAGCAGTGGTGCCATTGGCTCTTGCTGCTGTCCATCGTGGCTCCGGCCAATCACAGCGCTGGAGCCCGCGAACCCGAAAATAACTCCTGGAGACATGTCGCCGGTCACAGTGGTGTGCCGGGACCGCTGCGGGGGCTTTGATCTAAGGTATTTCATAATGAGCTAGTATACTATACATACTAGCTCATTATGTCTTTGCAGGCTTTTTTTTTTTTTTGTGGGTTTACAACTACTTTAAGATAATAAAAACAAAAAAAAAACCAAACATTCTGACTTTACAATCAGTTTAAGACTGCGTTCACACCTCAGTGTTTTGAATCGCGGGCAGATTTGCTGCGATTCTGCCCGCCATTTCAAAGCGCCCAGGCGTGAGTGACAAATCGCAGAACGTACATTTTGGAATGCCATTCATTTGAAAAGAAAATCACTGTGCAATTCTGCCGCGATTTGTCGCAACGATAAATCGTGATGCAATCGTGGCAAACCACATTGCGTGAAGCATGTCGCCCCCAAAAGTAGCGCCTGAACTTTTTTTTTTTCTTTTTTGCGAGACAAGCTTCACGCGATGATCGCAGCATTATTTATCACGCTGGAACCGCGCCACGATTTTAGGTGTAATTCAAATCTGCTTGCGATTCAAAACGCCTGAGGTGTGAATGCAGCCTAATAAATGAACCCCGGTTCTATAGTATACACCGCTCCTTCACCGCTCCTGCCCATTGAAATCAATGGGGCAGCACGGCAATACCGCAGGCAAAAACGCCTCTGCAGAGGCGCTTTGCGGTGGTTTTTAACCCTTTCTCGGCCGCTAGCGGGGGGTTAAAACCGTTCCGCTAGCGGGCGAAAACTGCCGCTAAAACGACGGTAAAGCGCCGCTAATAATGGCGGCGCTTTACCGCCGACGCACCTCCCGCCCCAGTGTGAAAGGGGCCTAAGGCCAGTGGTTGTAGAAATTGTCTTGGTGTCAGCGGGAGGAATACTGTCCCATCATAGTTGACATCAGGAGGAATTTTGCCCCTTCATTGGTGTCAATGGGAGGACATATGCCCATTTTATTATTGTCAGTGAGAGGAATAGTGCCCCATGTTCATTGTCAATGGGAAGAATTGTGCCCCATTGTTGGTGTCATTGGGAGGAATTGTGCCCCATTGTTGGTGTCACTGGGAGGAATTGTGCCCCATTGTTGGTGTCACTGGGAGGAATTGTGCCCCATTGTTGGTGTCATTGGGAGGAATTGTGCCCCATTGTTGGTGTCATTGGGAGGAATTTTGCCCCATTGTTGGTGTCATTGGGAGGAATTGTGCCCATTGTTGGTGTCATTGGGAGGAATTGTGCCCATTGTTGGTGTCATTGGGAGGAATTGTGCCCCATTGTTGGTGTCACTGGGAGGAATTGTGCCCCATTGTTGGTGTCATTGGGAGGAATTGTGCCCCATTGTTGGTGTCATTGGGAGGAATTGTGCCCCATTGTTGGTGTCATTGGGAGGAATTGTGCCCCATTGCTGGTGTCATTGGGAGGAATTGTGCTCCTCAATTGTTGGTGTCATTGGGAGGAATTGTGCTCCTCCATTGGTGGCAGTGGGAAGACCTATGCCCAATTGTTGGTGTCAGCGAATGGAATATTGCCCCAAGGAAATACAAGCAAAAGGGCCGCAGTTTGGAGACCACTGACCTAGACAGATATATATTTTATCTGCCGGGTTGCAGAATTGAAAATAAAAGTATATTTTGTTACACATTTGGTTTATTGGTAATGTATCACTTTAGCCTCTAATCAGATGTGATACATTGTATCTAATGGTTATGGTGTACTGTACTTGCAAACCTTTGTGCTGCAAGCAAGCTGCCGCTCTCTGAGCCATGTCTTTTTTTTTTTTTTTCTTTTTTGTTCCTCGTTTCGCAGCCCCTCCCTCTTCTCATTGCAAATCCTATGTGGAGAGCAGTGCCAGGCAGAGAGAGAGAGAGAGAGAGAAGAGCGCGTTTGTATTCCAGTGGTGGAGCACAGCCAGACAGGTCTGAAACAGAGTGTTTTATTTTTAGAATCTCCGTTGCCATTTTTATCCTGTAAAAATATTCATCAGTGTCTGTGTGACAGGCCATCCGTTTTCATAAATATTCCATAGTTCTACTCACTGCCATTGTATGAAGCAGTCTGTCCAATGCACCTCTCTCCTTTATCCCCCCCCCCCCCAACACCACTACGTCAGAGGGGCTTCAGGGGGATTAATTTATGTATTGTAGGTTTTCAGTTCAGATATGTAACGTCACACACGCTTCTCTCGGGCCGTACGTAGCTGCTTACGTCGTCGCCCTTTTTTTTTTTTTCCTAGCGAACTATTCAGGAGTAAAAGGCTTAGGCTCATTGAGGACTGAGGTAATGGGAGTAATTTTCCACTGTAATATTGTCCTTCTTACGAAAATGTTAATGCTCGTGACAATTGAAAAGCCACAGTGTTCACGACTTCTTTTTTTTTTTTGTGATCTTTTATTATGGTTGGGCCTGGTTTTGACGCAGGCATAAATGGGAGTTTTACGTTGCTTAAAACAAAAAAACAAAAATAAAAGAAAGGCAATTCTTATTTCGGTCACAAAATAGTAAAAATGTGTGCACCTGGGTATTATTAAAGTGACACTAAAGGTTTGTTTTTAAAAAAACAAAAAACAAAAAAAAAAACCACTGAACATATCGTACTTACCCCCACTGCACAGCTCGTTTTGCACAGAGTGGCCCCGAACCTGCTCTTCTGGGGTCCCCCTGCGGCTCTCACGGCTCCTCCCCACATCAGATAACCCCCTAGGAGAAGCGCTCTCCCGAGGGGTTACCTTGCGGGCGCGCTCCCGAGTCCAGCATTCGGTGTGCATAGAGGCCGAATGCAGGACTCGGACTCGCCCCCCCCCCCAGCGCCCGCGTCATTGGATTTGATTGATAGCAGCGGGAGCCAATGGCTGCGCTGCTATTAATCTATCCAATTAAGAGCCGAGAACCCCGGGCAGAGAGAGAGCGCGTCCCCCCTGGGACAAGTTCGAGGGTTCAGGTAAGTAAAACGGGGGGGGCTGGGGGGCCGGTCACTGCCAGGTGTTTTTTCACCTTAGTGCATAGGATGCATTAAGGTGAAAAAACACGAACCTTTACAACCCCTTTAGGGATAATTTGGGGGAAAGTAAAACACCTTTCAGGTACACGCCTGTAAAGGGTTGACCTTTTTGTTTATATATTTTGTACTAAGCTGCTCTTCCCATTTATTTTCTGCTGGGTATAAATTAACGAGTAGCGATGGGCTTGGGCGTGTTCGGATGGAGCCCACCAGGAAGCCGGCACTGCACACCACCAATCGTAGGCAGCGTGTGTATGTTCAGCTGTCAGTCGGGAAAGGCCTCACTGCCTACGGTTTGGCGGTGTGCAGTGACGGCTTCCTGGCGGGCTCGATCCGAACACGCCCAATCCCATCACTATAAACGAGCTGCTAGATACCTTCTTGTCTTTGCAGCATTTTGCCTGGACGCAACATTTGCAACTGCCCCGAATTAAAGTGATTGTCAGTGGTGGATGGTAGATTTTTCTTTTGGGGGGCAAACATCAAAGCCCCACACTTACCCCATCTAGGAAGCGTGCAGGCAGCGTGTCCGGCAGCTTTCTTCCTCCTCCTGGCGGGCTCGATCCGAACACGCCCAATCCCATCACTATAAACGAGCTGCTAGATACCTTCTTGTCTTTGCAGCATTTTGCCTGGACGCAACATTTGCAACTGCCCCGAATTAAAGTGATTGTCAGTGGTGGATGGTAGATTTTTCTTTTGGGGGGCAAACATCAAAGCCCCACACTTACCCCATCTAGGAAGCGTGCAGGCAGCGTGTCCGGCAGCTTTCTTCCTCCTCCCTGTGGTGTGTATCATGGTGGCTTCTGCCGTGCATTCCCCCTTCTTCTCCTAGGCCTCAAATAGGATCGCCTGACCTTTCAGCTAATCGGGAAACAGGTATTGGACCTGCACTTCCTGATTGGCAGAGAGGCTTTTCTAACCCACCTCGTTGGGCTCCGAGCGCAGTGCCGCTGTAATTCATGTATCAGGCGTCCTGAAAGGGGCCAGATGCATGAATAGGGGATGGCCGCCGCGGACGTGGATAGATTCATACTATGCATGAATCTATCTATTAATCATATAGGGGGTGGCATGGATAAAGGGGGTGGTGCCTGTGCGCCCTTAATAGACGGGCCCGACCCTGGTGATTGTAAGGGGAAAATATATATATATATATATATATATATATATATATATATATATATATATATATATATATATAATATTTTTTTTTTTTTTTTTTTTTAAATAAGGCTGTTCATACATGGAGCAAATTTCTTTCCTGCAACTACGGGTTGCAGCTTGCCAGTCTTAAAGTGGTAGTAAAGTTGCACCGCATTCTTGGTAGATGAGAACATCTGACAACCCCCCCCCCCAAGTGCAAATCTAAATGAGCCCATAGTGCGACATCTTCACATCTACAGTGAGGACAAAAGTATTTGATCTCCTGCTGATTTTGTATATTTGCCCCACTGACAAAGAAATGATCAGTCTATAATTTTAATGGTCGGTTTAATTTAACAGTGAGAGACAGAATAACAACAACAATATCCAGAAAAACACATTTCAAAAAAAGTTATAAATTGAATTGCATTTTAATGAGTGAAATAAGTATTTGACCCCCTCACAAAACATGACTTAGTACTTGGTGTAGAAACCCTTGTTGGCAATCACAGAGGTCAGACGTTTCTTGTAGTCGGCCACCAGGTTTGCACACATCTCAGGAGGGATTTTGTCCTCTTTGCAGATCCTCTCCAAGTCATTAAGGTTTTGAGGCTGACGTTTGGTAACTCGAACCTTCAGCTCCCTCCACATATTTTCTATGGGATTAGGGTCTGGAGACTGGCTAGGCCACTCCAGGACCTTAATGTGCTTCTTCTTGAGCCTCTCCTTTGTTGCTTGGCCGTGTGTTTTGGGTCATTGTCATGCTGGAATACCCATCCACAGCCCATTTTAAGTGCCCTGGCTGAGGGAAGGAGGTTCTCACCCAAGATTTGACAGTACATGGCCCTGTCCATCGTCTCTTTGATGCGGTGAAGTTGTCCTGTCCCCTTAGCAGAAAACGACCCCCAAAGCATAATGTTTCCCCCTCTATGTATGATGATGGGGATGGTGTTCTTGGGGTCATAGGCAGCATTCCTCCTCCTCCAAACACGGCGAGTTGAGTTGATGCCAAAGAGCTCAATTTTGGTCTCATCTGATCACAACACTTTCACCCAGTTCTCCTCTGAATCATTCAGATGTTCATTAGCAAATTTCAGTCAGGCTTGTACATGTGCTTTCTTGAGCAGGGGGACCTTGCAGGCGCTGCAGGATTTCAGTCCTTCACAGTGTAGTGTGTTACCAATTGTTTTCTTGGTGACTTTGGTCCCAGCTGAGATCATTGACAAGATTCTCCCGTGTAGTTCTGGGCCGATTCCTCACCGTTCTCATGATCATTGAAACTCCACAAGGTGAGACCTTGCATGGAGCCCCAGACCGAGGGAGACTAACAGTTATTTTATGTTTCTTCTATTTGTGAATAATCGCACCAACTGTTGTCACCCTCTCACCAAGCTGATTGGCGATGGTCTTGTAGCCCATTCCAGCCTTGTGTAGGTCTACAATCTTGTCCCTGACATCCCTGGACAGCTCTTTGGTCTTGGCCATGGTGGAGAGATTGGAATCTGATTGATTGATTCTGTGGACAGTTATCTTTTTATACAGGTAACAAGCTGAGATTAGGAGCACTCCCTTTAAGGGAGTGCTCCTAATCTCCACTCATTACCTGTATAGAAGACACCTGGGAGCCAGAAATCTTGCTGATTTGATAGGGGATAAAATATTTATTTCACTCATTAAAATGCAAATCAACTTATAACTTTTTTGAAATGTGTTTTTCTGGATATTTTTGTTGTTATTCTGTCTCTCACTTTCAAAATAACCCGGCCATTAAAATTTATAGACTAATCATTTCTTTGTCAGTGGGGCAAACCTACAAAATCAGCAGGGCATCAAATACTTTTTTCCCTCACTGTATAGCCAACCTTCGAGCATATGTCAAGCAGTAGTGTATTTAGGTTTTGTGCTGCCCTAGGCCTGACTAAACTCGTGCACCCCCTAATTTAGATATGACCCACCCCTAGCTGTCTAGGCCACACTCTTTGCTGTTTAAGACCCGCCCTGAAATTTTCGAGTGGGGACACTAGTTCTGAGGGCCTGGGTGGGGGGGAATATAACCATGCCAATGGTGCAGCAGAAAACATATAGCACAGTGAGGAAGGTTTGTGGTCCAGGATGATAGGACAGTCTAAATTAGAAGTGGGGCCCCCCCTCACAGTTGTGGAATGCCGGCCGCCCGCATACCGGAAGCAGTGGGGCCGCTTTATGGGGGTGCTAGACTAATTTTCCTCTGAGCTCAGTCCGCCCCATAGGACTGGCACTACACTAATGCCCTGTACACACGATCGGACATTGATCGGACATTCCAGCAACAAGATCCATCGGATTTTTTCCGAATGGATGTTGGCTCAAACTTGTCTTGCATACACAAGGTCGCACAAAGTTGACGGTGACGTAAAACGCGGTACGTCGGGACTATAAACGGGGCAGTAGCCAATAGCTTTCGTCTCTTAATTTATGCTGAGCATGCGTGGCACTTTGTGCGTCGGATTTGTGTACACACGATCGGAATTTAAATTGGGAAAACCGCTCGTCTGTATGCTGTTCCGATGGACCAAAAACAACGCATGCTCCGAAGCAAGTATGAGACGGAAGCTATTGGCTACTGGCTATTGAGCGTCCTTTTTCTATTCCCGTTTTACGTGCTGTACGTCACCGCGTTCTGGACGGTCGGACTTTGGATTGACCGTGTGTAAGCAAGACCGCTTGAATGGAATTCCGGCGGAGAAACCTTTGGAGTTTATTCTGACGGACAAACCGGTCGTGTGTACGCGGCATTACAAATCTATAGGAGTGCAAAATCCCCCTTGAAGCAGGTCAGAATAGGTCAAATGCAGGTCAATTGCACCTGTCATTGAATTGTGAATGATCCCAAATGCAGCAGATGTAGTCCTTGTAGTTATGCCTTCAGTATGTGTAAGAGCAATGTGTTTTGACAAAGATTTTCCAAACCTTTTTTCAACGATCTTCATGCAGCTTTGTTGACTATTGTTTTGGGGGGGTGGTAAACGCAGATCATAATGGGACAACAAGCTGAAGCCTGCTAGCGGCTACTTTTAAAGGGACAATCAACATTTCTATTAGGGCCCTTCCACACAATGGTGTTACGGTAACTGTGTGCTTTACCGCAATGCACAGCAACTCCTCACACCAAACTCGCCTTGCTGACAGACCTGCATTCCTGCGCACGCTCCATTTTGCGCTCCAGTGCATGTACCGTTTTTTAATGGGGTACTGCGCCACAACATACAATAGCGTGTTGTGCTTAAAGCGGACCTTCGGTCATTTTTTCATCTTTCCATCCATTAAATCTTCTGCCCTTGTTGGTTTTAACTTTGAAAAGTAAAACATTTTTTTTCTGCCAGTAAATCCCTTATACAGCCCACTTCCTGTTTCTTGTCTGGTCATTAGCCTAGGCTTATGACATCATGCACAGCTCTATCTCTCACTCTGGTGAGAGTTTACCAGGAGGGGGGGGGGATGAGTCATAAGAGGGCCAATGGGAGCTGCAGAGCTGGAGGTGTGTCTGTGTAAATCCAGGAAGTGAACAGGCAGCAGCTTCAGCTGCCCACAAGTAAAATGGTTGCAGCCAGAATCAGTGAAGGGAGATTACTGCAGCATATTTGGCAAGTACAGAACAGAACAGTGGGCCAGAGCCGGTCGAGGCTGGGTAAAGATCCCAACCATATGGTCCGTGTCCTCCCAGAAGCCTGGACCGGCACCTGGCTCAGCCTCTCTGTGATTCGCTGAGAGGCTGAGCCAGCCAGTGGGCCAGAGCCAGTCCAGGCTGGGCAAAGATCCCAACCATATTGTCCGTGTCCTCCCAGAAGCCTGGACCGGCACCTGGCTCAGCCTCTCTGCGATTCGCTGAGAGGCTGAGCCAGCCCCCCTCCCTTCGCCCCTTCCACAGCCCAGCACACCAGTGAGCACTGGAGGGGAAAGCAGAGAGCTGGAGACTGACAATCACAGCTGTCTGCTCAGAGCGGAGGGGGAGAACTTGAGCGATCAGTGGTGTTTGATCACTCAGTTTTCACTGCAGAGCCAGTGGGGGACAGATCGATGCTGCATCCACCTAGGTGATTTATATGGTTTTTTTTTTTTACATTTTTTTTTTTTTTTAATTCCAAACTTCTCTTTTTAAAGGATAAGTTCACCTTTTTAGAAAAAAATAATAAATGCACATTTTTTTGCAGGTAAAAAGATGTGTGTGTGTGTATATGTATGTATGTATATGTATGTGCCTCACAGGTCTTCTTCAGATCTGTCAGTGTATCTGTGTACATCCTGTACGGGCAAGCAGATGCAATCCGACAGGAAGAATCAATGAACTACCACAGCGCCGTGGTAGTTCCTTGAGAACTACAAGCCGACAACCGCAAAGGATGTCTGGACTTGTAGTTCATTCATACACACAGCTATGTGAAGGAATAATGAGGCTGTGTGGGCGGAGCCCTGCACGGCTGCGCTGATTTTAAAAAGTGACAGCTAGTACAGGAAACTTCTCCCCGTACTGCTGCCACAGGGAGGGGCATAGGGCAGCGGCTTCAGCACTGGGAACATGTTATACGTTGTTGCCCCGCCCCCCCCCCCCCTTAAAAACAGGTGGAACACGTAACCTGTTCCCAAAGGTGAACTATCCTTTATTGGCGCTTTCAGCAATAGTATGTGTGCCTTATGCAGTGCCATTCGATCTTAGGCTCCTTTTTGGGCATGGACTAATGTTAATGGCTCACTGCTCCCTGTAAAACGTTTACAATAGGGGTCAATGTGAATAACGGCTAATAAAATGCTGTAAAATACCGCATGCGGTAACAATTGTGCAAGTGTCCATTTCACTAAGAATTTTAAGCTAAATACCGAATGCGGTATTTGTTCGATTTAGCGGTAATTATTTACCGCTCTTTATTTGTGGCGGCCGGCTTCCCGTCCCGCTCCTTAGCAACCAGCTATTTTTCAAAAAACAGCGAGGGGGTCCCCCTACCCCCCCAGGCTTGGTTTTTGACAAATACCGCATGTGATACAGCCAGCTAAACCATGGTGGTAATTATCGCATTCTTTTTTACACTCTGGTTTGTAAATTTCCTACATGCGATAATGTATGCAAATGAGTAATGTAAAACCCTTATCGCATGCGGTAAAGCTTTGTGAATTGACCCGGATGAAATATACCCTTTTTCCCCAAAAATAAGCCCTACCCTGAAAATAAGACTTCGCGTGAGTTTCTGTAATGGCTGCAATACAAGCCCTACCCTGAAAATAAGCCCTAGTTCAAGTCCTGTAATCCGTTCTGTAAAAAGATTATATAATGTGCAGTGTGTCTCCTTGTGTAACTTTATTGTGGAAAATACCTTAATTACAGCACCGCTGGGTGCTCACGTGACCCCCTGGAGCTCTTCTCTTCTCCTCCCGGGTGACGTCAGCAGCCCCTCCTTCTGCATCGCTCGGATTGTGCTGACATCAGCGGGGATCTCAGCCTCTCCCTCTGCAGTGTTCAGAGCGGGGAAAAAGAGCTCCGGCCGGTCACGTGAGCGCCCAGCGATGCTGCAAAAAGGGTATTTTCCACAATAAAATTACACAAGGCGACACACTGCACATTTTATGTAATCTTTTTATAGAACTCATTACATGAGTTTACAAGGAAGGTTTATTTTTGGAATTACAGAATTTCACAATGCTGACTCCTGAGCTGACAGGGGGAGAAACTTTTTTGTGCATACCGTAAATAACTAAGATATCCCCTGAAAATAAGCCCTTTTTTTTTTTTTGTAGCCAAAATTTAATATAAGACCCGGTCTTATTTTCGGGGAAACACGGTATATCGGCACTAAAACCACCTACATTTCTGTGCGGTGTTCAGCATGCTGTCCTGAAAGTGGGCTCATAGCTAACAAACACCAGGCCCTCTTGCACACTCTGCTCCTTACCTGTCCAGCAGGGGGAGCTGCTTGAGGCCATCGCAGCCTAGGCATCAGTCAGGTGATCTCCACTAAAGGGGAGGGGCTACATATTAGATGCTGGTTCGGCCTGAAGGGTTAGTCCCTTTAGGCTCTTGTTACTACAGAGGTATTTTTTGCTTTGGTTCCAAGCTTATGTGCCTCCATTGAAAATAATAATAAAAAGGCTCATAAGTATGTATGTGTGTGTGTAATATATACATATATGTGTGTGTGTGTGTGTGTACACACACACACACACACACACACACACACACACACACACACACACACACACACATATATATATATATATATATATATATATATATATATATATATATAATAAATATATATATATATATTATACACTCAAGTATAAGCCGAGTTTCTCAGCCCATTTTTTAGGCCGCACAGCAGCCGTACCTTTGATTACTAAAACAGCGGGTGTCTCGCGCAGTGTTATGCAGTCGGTTTGGCGGCTGTCCTCGTAACAAAGCCCCGCCTCCTCCTCGTCCGATAGAAGAACACTGATACAATGCTGGGAAACTGTAAGGGCTCCTTCACACGAACGTGTCCGTGTACGGAGCCCGCTCTGCTCAGCGGGGGATCGCTCCGCCGATCCCCGCTGAACAGGAAGATGACAGGTCTGTCTCTGGACACTGTGCAGCGACGGACCTGTCAGAGCGCCGCTCTCCCCTATGGGGGGATCGGATGATGATGGACCGTAGAGTCCGTCGTCACCCGATCCGATCCGAGAACGGATGGAAAAGTAGGTTTTTCGTCCGTTATACTTTTTCTGATCGGAGCGGGTCAGATGTCAGCGGACATGCCACCACTGACATCCGACGCTCCATAGAGATCTATGGAGGGTCCGTTCAGGTCCGCCTAAAAAAACTGACAGGCGGACCTGAACGGACAGTCCGTGTGAAAGAGGCCGAACAGTGTTCCTCGATCACGGACAAGGAGGAGGCGGGGCTTTGTTGCAGTGGACGTCCCCCGAACTCCGAAAGCGGAGACTCCCGCTGTTTTAGTAATCAAAGGTACGGCTCAGTGAGGCTGCAGATGGGCACAGTGAGGCTGCAGATGGGCGCAGTGAGGCTGCAGATGGGCGCAGTGAGGCTGCAGATGGGCGCAGTGAGGCTGCAAATGGGCACAGTGAGGCTGTAGCTGCTGCATTTTCCCACTCTAGGCTTATACTCGAGTCCAATACATTTTCGCAGTTTCTTTGTGGTAAAATTAGGTGCCTCGGCTTATATTCGGGTTGGCCTATACTCGAGTATATACGGTGTGTGTGTGTATATGTATGTATGTGTGTGTGTATATATATATATATATATATTATAAAATAATTTTTAGGCATGTCGGCTTTGAGCAGCCTTGGCATGTTTTGTGCCCTGACTCCTATGATTTCTCTAGCACCATACTGTAAGTCACAAGCTGGTAGGTAAATAGATTCACCGCCCGCCTATCCGCGGTCTCACCAGCTTCCATCTTCATTCTTTCCCGCCATGTTTATCATTTCTTCAGCTCTTTTTTTTCTTTTTTCTTTCTTTTCTTTCATAACGATGCAGGGAGTTGCTCCTGTCTTATTAACTTGCAGCCTGCATACTTCTCATCTTTTGTTCTTTGTTAAATGTGAGCTGGCATCTGTTAGGCTGCGTTAGCATTCAGTCTCGGGGAATTCAGCGCTTTCTATATTCGGCTCTGCTAAGCCGGTGCCCTGTTTGCTTGAATCAATTGGGGCTGCTATTTTTAGCAACAAAGGGGAATTGAAATAGCAATTTTCTTTCTATGTAATAGATCCCCAAGAGGAATACTGATGTAAGTTTTCTGTCATCCCTCTTATGCACACTCTCCCCCCCCCCTCTTTCTCTCCCCCCCCCCTTTCTCCCCCCCCCCCCTTCTTCTCCTTCCCAAAAGAACTGATAGGAGAGGCATCTGTCACGAGTCTGCAGCAGTATTAATCTTTAATCAATCGAGTGTTTGCTCTATTCAGGTGTTTGGGAAGAAAAGCATGGGGGGGGGGGGTCACAAAATGGGACTTGCTTTGAATTGGCAAGTTGATCGTGCTTGAGCCGAGCTTTCAGATTTCCGTGGATGAAGGAAGAGACAGGGCAGCTAAAAATACCCCCTTTTGCTTGCAGTGTTTTTCTAGTCTATTTTTGATGTTTGATTTAGATAAGGTTGATTGGGTAGCTGCTAAAAATAACTGTTCCCAGAAAGTTGAGGACAAAGAGTGGAGGATATTTTTAACCCACGCTGCCTGCTATTGCTTCTCTAGACGGCGAGCGATCTTCTAGAAGGTGGTCTCGTCTTTGGAGGCTTGACGGACGTGCCAAATAGTTGAAACCTTTAAAGTTTTATATATAAAACCCTCACCTTGTAAAACAACCCATTCAGTTTAAAATAGAAATAAAAAGGCAAAACATTTTGTGTTTTAGATATAAAAACATTCTAAATACCTGTGTTTTTTTTTTTTTCCACCTTTAATTAAAAAAAAAAGATCACATACTCTTTGCTCTCAGCTGCATAAGGATCTTAGAGAGCCGGGGGAGGAGAAACAGCAGTACACTGATCTTCCCAGTGAGTGGCAGGAAGAGGGGTGTCAGGATAAGTATGATCATTGGAGGAGAGCAGGCTGAGTTTCCATCACACCTAGAGAACTGACCACGCTGTGCTCTCCTGTCTGCTGTGATCAGTTTTTAACAGGAAAGCAGAAGGACTGGCAGGAACACCAGGGATTTCACACAATGGAAGCGATACAAAGAGAACTGGAGACTTTCTCATACAAGTACATGGTACTGCAGCCACATATCAGTAAAGTCAGAAGATTTTTTCATCTTAATACATGCATTAAGATAAAAAGCCTTCTGTGTGTAGCAGCCTCCCCATAATGCCTCGGCCATCCGGGACTCTCCCTCCTGATTGGATAAGACACAGCAGCGGTGCCCTTGGCTCCCGCTGCTGTCAATCAGTCAGTTATGCCCCGTACACACGAGCGGGTTTTCCGTCAGAAAAATCTTGGATGGTTTTTCTGACGGAATTCCGCTCAAGCTTGGCTTGCATACACACGGGTCACACATAAGTTTGCTGAGCTTTCGACCGTCAAGAACGCGGTGACGTACGACACTACGACGAGCCGAGAAAATGAAGTTCAATGCTTCCGAGCATGTGTCAAATTGTTTCCGAGCATGCGTAGGAATTGCTACAGACGATCGGAATTTCCGATCGGAACTTTTTCCGACCGAAAAATTGAGAACCTGCTCTCCATCTTTTGCTGGCTGGAATTCGGCCAGCAAAAGTCCGATGGAGCATACACACGGTCGCATTTTCCGAACCAAAAGCTCTCATCGGTCATTTGCTGGTCGAATTTCCGATCGTGTGTACGCGGTATTAGTCAACCAGGAAAGAGAGGGGTCGGGGCCGAAACGGGGGGTTCCTGTCTCTGAATGGACACAGGGAGCTGTGACCCGGCTCTGGTGCCCCCATAGCAAGCTGCTTGCTGTGGGGGCACTCAACAGGAGGGAGGGGCCAGGAGCACTGAAGAGGGACCCGAGAAGAGAAGGATCCGGGCTGCTCTGTGCAAATCCAACTGCACAGAGGAGGTGAGTATAACATGTTTGTTATTTAAAAAAAAAAAAAAAAGACTTTACAATCACATTTTAAAGTGATTGTAAACGATCACCTTGTAAAACACATTTAGTTTAAAATGGAAAAAAAGGGCAAAATATTTGTGTATAGATATAAAAAAAATATAAATACCTTTTTTCTCCTTTTTTTTTTTTCTATAAATGATCAGATTCCCTCTGTTCTCAGCTGAATAAGAGCTGGGGAAGGAGAAGAAGCAGCACACCGAGCTTCCCAGTGAATGGCTGTGCAGGGGGGGCGTGTTAGGACAAGTCTGATCATTGGAGGAGAGCACACTGTGTTCCCTGCATGGCTAGAGAACTGACCACGTTGTGCTCTCCTGCTTAGTGTGGTCAGTTTTTAATAGGAAAGCAGAGGGACTGGAAGGAACACCATTTCACATAAAGGAAGCAATACAAAGGAAAACAGGAGACTACTCATACAAGTACATGGCAGAGCAGGCACATATCAGGAATATGAAATGTTGGGGGTAACATATTCTTTAATGTGACATGTTGAGGCCCTTGCTTTGTCATTTAAATTTTTTAATAGTTGTTATAACTAAACTTAGGAAACTGTATATTTCATTAATACTTACTCTAGCCCGATCTCGATCCAGCGATGTGCACAAGAGCCAAGGCTCTCCCGGGTCTCTTCCTTCTCATTGGCTGTGATGCAGCAGCAGCTGGAGGAGCCATTGGCTCCCGCTGCTGCCAGTCACAGCCAGTGAGGCAGGAGCAGAGGGCGGGGCTGAGCTGCGGCATTACACAGAGCACGAGGGACCCAAGAAGAGGAGGATCAGGGCTGTTCTGTGCTAAACCATTACACAGAGCAGGGCCAAAGACCTGAACAATGCCGGATTCGGCTACAATCGGGTCTCGAATCTAGTAACCTGGAAGCGATGTCATGTCTTCTGGATTACTGAAGACTTAAAGGCGCCATTTTTTTTTTTTTTTTTAATGACCGTATTCAAAACAGCCAAACTTAGTGTTTTGAATGCTTTTAAGTGCAAAGGAGGGATTTGACGTCTTATAGAGGGACAGTGAAAAAATAAATAAGAACAAAAAAAAAAAATCAATTTAAAGCACCCCATCCCTCCATGCTCACGTGCAGAAGCGAACGCATACGTAAGTGGCGCCCGCAAATGTAAACCGTGTTCAAACCACACATGTGAAGTATTGCTGCGATCGTTAGAGCACAAGACCTTCTCTGATAAATATATAGAGTTGCACTAAATTTATAAAAAACAATAAAAATTTAAAAACAAAACAAAAAAAAAGATAAAAATTTTGTCCACAACTGATGTGACAATAAATCTTATTGATACTCTTGATGTGCATCTCCACCATCCAACACCATAGAAAGTGATCTGTGCATCAATGCCACCTCCAAAGGCAGAAATGTCTGCTTACCAGCTCCAAATGACCTGTCACTGCAAGAGGTGGTGCGCCAAGGCCTTTAACGCTTCCCAGAGCTCTCCTGTCCTTAGCGAACTCCTTAACCCAGTACGAGTGTAACTTCGTTCACCAAAATATAAAAGAGCCCCACATGGTGTACAATCCATAAAACCTTTATTCATGCATACAATAAATTGCACTTACAGCAATGTAGAAAGGATTTTGCCTTACGCTTGGAACGTCAGCCTGCACACATCCAAACAAACCATTCTTCCACACTCTAGGGTATTGGTGACGTCAGCGCGTCGCTCCGCCCTATGCATTTCGTCATAGGATGACGTCGGCCAGGGCCAAGACCTCCTCTAACTCTTAACTGGTAACCTGTAGAAATTTTTAAAGCGTTGCCTATGGAGATTTTTAAGTACCGTAGTTTGGCGCCATTCCACCTGCGTGCGCAGTTTTAAAGCATGACGTGTTGGGTATCTATTTACTCGGCGTAACCTCATCTTTCTTATTAAAAAAAAAAAAAAAAAATTGGGCTAACTTTACTGTTTGTTTTTTTTTTTTTTTATTCATATGTATTTCTTACAAAAAAATTGCATTTGAAAGACCGCTGCGCAAATACAGTGTGACATAAAATATTGCAATGACCGCCATTTTATCCTCTAGGGGATATATATATATATATATATATATATATATATATATATATATATATATATATATATATATATATATATATATATATATATATATTTATATTAATGTGTTTGGGGGTTCTAAGTAATTTTCTAGCAAAAAATACGGATTTTACCATGTAAGCAACAAATGTCAGAAAAACGCTTACGCAAGAAGGGGTTATTAACGTGAATTTTATTTGGATTGTTTTATTCCAGAAAAAACCCCCTTTGGGTTCTGAAATATTAGTGTGACGCTCGTACTGCAAACCTTTAAGTGCACGCTGGTCCTTCGCTACCTATAGACTACCTATAGACTGCCTCCCCAGGATCAACTTACCCAAACCACAAGGCTCACACTCCGCTTTGGTTTTCAGAGCCCCCCTAACACATTTATGCAGCAACTTCTCTGTTCCTGTTCTACGTTGTCACCCTGTCACACAGGCTTCTTATGGAGTCTACAAGTGGCTGTTTTAAGACCATACACAGTCATGGACTACTGTTGTGTCGTCATCAGCAAACCTACATTTATGAGAGATGTCGTGCAGGAATCACTGGTTTGGAAGGGTGTACATGTACTTTAGATGAGCCCATTGATATCTCTGACATGCCAGTGAATGCCTGGTAATAAGTGCTGTATATTGATGTTAATGAGGATCATCATCTCACCCTTTTCTGTTCTCTTTTCTCTGCAGTTGTAACTGGAGCTACGGATGGAATTGGAAAGGCATACGCAGAGGAGGTGAGAATTTTGGGGTTTTGCTATACCCATTAAACCTGAACTCCCTTCAGATATAAACAATATCTTTTAAAGTGATTGTAAAGGCTCAAGTTTTTTTTTTTTTTTTTTACTTTCATACATTCTATGCATAAAGGTAAAAAAAAAAAAACCTGTGTGCAGCTCCTCCTAAATACTTACCTGAGCCCCATCGCGATCCAGCGATGTGCATGAGAGTAGCAGCTCTCCTGGGTCTTACCTTTCCCCATTGACTCCTGCTACTGTCAATCACAGCCAATGATGATATAGCGGTGGGGCGGGGCCGAGCCACGCTTCACGTTTGAATGGACACACAGAGCAGCGGCATCTGGAGCGAGCCTGCTTAGGTGCCCCCATCAGGCCCGGACTGGCCTGCTTGCTCTGGGGGCACTCGGCAGGTGGGGAGGTGGCAAGAGCAACGGCGGGAGACCCAAGAAGAGGAGGATCGGGGCTGCTCTTTGTAAAACCATTGAGTATGTATGACATGTTTTGTTATTTAAAAAAGAAAAAAAATCAGCTTTTAATATCCCTTTAATACAGTGATATATTCGCTTAAAATATTTTACAAAGAAGTAGTATACATACCGAAATCCATCCTGATATCCGCTCCTCTCATCCCCTGCACATGTATACAAGCACTATGCATGACACGCATCCCATAGTCCATCTTGGCCATGAGCAAAAGAGGGTGGCTATGTTCCAACATACAGTGGTACCATGCAGAACAAATGTAGCCACCCTCTAACAGGAAAGCTGATCACAGTTAAAAAAAACAAACATTTGAAGATTTGGAAGAGGCTGGGAGAAACAGAAGGAACTTTTTTGAGAAAAGAATAAATGCTCGAATAGATAATTTTTTTATTCATTTTCTTTTTTTTTTATTTAACCTTTTCAGCTACAGAAGGTTTACCCCCCCCATGACCAGGACATTTTTTGCAATATGGCACTGCGTTACTTTAACTGACAATTGCGCGGTCGTGCGACTCTGTGCACAAATAAAATTGTTGTTTTTTGTTTTTTTTTGTTTTTTTTTCCTATAGAGCTTTTCTTTTGGTGATATTTGATCACCTCTACGTTTTTTTTATTTTTGCGCTATAAACAAAAAAAGACCATCAATTTAAAAAAAAAAAAAAAACTATATTTTTTACTTTATGCTATAAAACATTTCCAATAAAAAAATGTAAAAAAATCGAATTTATTCATCAATTTAGGCCAATATGTCTTCTGCTTCTAACTAGAACAAATATCGCATTCTAAATTCTTAGTGAATTGAACACCTTGCACAATTGTTACCGCATGCAGTATTTTACTGCGTATTATTAGCCGTTATTTAACCCTTAGTGGATTGACCCCAATATCGCCAATTCCACAACAACTCAGTTTTCAAAATCCAATTGTCACAGGGACAGAAAGTGAGGGGAAATCTTCTGAACAGGAGCACAGACAGCAAAACAAACCTTACAGGGGTGTCAACCCTTTCTTATTCTATCCAAAAAAGTTAAATAATTTTTTGAACTGGAGTTGCACTTAAAAAATGTACCTGTTCCAACTTACAAATTCAACTTAAAGTATAACTAAACTTATTTAGTTTTGGATGGAGTGGAGAGGGATCAGAACCCCTGTCAGTTTTTATTGCTGTCTGTGCCCCTGTTCGGGAGATTCACCCCTCTCTATTTGTCCGTTTTTTTACTATTTTTTTTTTTTTTTTTTTTTTATGGAGAGTGAAAGTAAAAGAAAATCCCACATTTTGAGTTGTACCTAGAAAAGTAATAGAGAGGAAATCTTCCAATAGGGACACTAGTTCTGGTGACCTGGGGGGTCCCCAAGGGATTGCCTTAATTTGTAGGGATTTCCTCTCACTTCCTGTTTGACTATGGGACAGGAAGTAAAGGGAAATCTCCGCAATGGGAAACAGATGGCCCTTGCTCTATCCAAAATTGGGGGAAAAAAATCTGACGGGTTATAACCCTCCCATACGTTATCCAAAATTAAAAAAAAAAAAAAAAAAAAAAAAGTTCTGCCTATAGTTCTACTTTTAAAGTGGTTGTAAAGTCACCTTTTGTGCTGCACCCCCCCCCCCCCCGCCCTTTTTCTTACCTGAGCCTGATCCAATCCAGCGATGTGCACAAGCCCAGCCGCTGTCTCTCTCCTCATTGGACAGATGGATAGCAGCAGGAGCCATTGGCTCACCCTGCTGTCAATCTAATCCTGTGATGCGGGGGGATGGGGCAGGGTCGTGCTGTCTGTGTCAATGGACGAAGCAGCGGGACTTGGGAGCACGGGTGCCGCACGGGTACCTCAATGGAAAGCGACTTTCCGTGGGGGTACTTGATGAACGGGAGGAACCAGGAGTGGCAACGGGGCACCCCAGAAGAAGAGGATTGGGCCCGCTCGGTTACACAGAGCAGGTAAATATAACATGTTTTGTTATTTTTATAACAAAAAACAAACCTTTACAATCCCTTTATGAACAAACTTACAGAACCGATCTTGTTTGTAACCCGGGGACTGCCTGTACTTTTATGAAGATTATTGGACGTGTGTGGACTTCTACGTTCTCCTCAATAATGGCAAGAATTGCATCAAAGAGGAGGACTGAAGGGCTATAAATGCTTATTGCAATGCACCTTCCTTTCTTATTACATTGATGTTCCATTGAGGTTCCATACTCCCTTCCATGATTACTTCGGTTTGTGGATTTTTTTTTACTAAATTATTGTTGTTTTTCTGCAGCTGGCGAGGCGTGGAATGTCCATCGTCCTTATCAGTAGATCGCAGGATAAGCTCGATGAGGTGGCCAAAAACATCCGTGAGTCTGGTTACCCATTTTATTTTTTATGATTCCAGCTGTTATTAGTGTGCTTTTAAAAATGGAAGAGAAAATGTAGTGGCTGGTGGCAACAGGTGGACAGGCAACCATTGGGGTATAAAAGGTGACTTAAAGGGTCACTTAAACCCTCAGGGTTTTTCACCTTAATGCATTCTATGCTGTGCTGAAGCTTCCCCCCCCCCCCCCTTTTACTTACCTGAACCCGGGCTTTCCAGCGACGGGGGACGAGCACAGCAGCTCCCGCCGGTGTCTCTGGTCCTCATTGGATAGATTGTTAGCAGCAGGAGCCATAGGCTCCCACTGCTGTCAATCAAATCCAATGGGGGGCCGGGTCTTGCTGTCTGTGTCAATGGACGCAGCAGCAGGACAAGGGAGCGCCCCCGCACGAGTTCCCCCAGGGAATACGATTTTCTGCCGTGGCACTCGAAGAGGAGGAGCCAGGAGTGCCGCGCAGGGACCCCAGAAGAGGAGGATCGGGGCCACTTTGTGCAAAACCCTTGCACAGAGGAGGTAAGTATAACATGTTGGTTATTTATTTTATTTTTTTAAAAAAGACCTTACAACCCCTTTAAAAAAAGATGGGCGGACTTGGTGTATTTTGAGCTTCCCAAATGTCCATTAGAAGCTGTGGCAAATCCAGAGTCTGACTTATTCACTGGCTGGAAGATGTCCCTCATCAGCCCTTTCCTGCCCAGCCTTACAGTCCCTGACCCGCCTCTTTTATTCATTGGTTTTCAGGTCTTTCAATCATGCAGGCTCAGCATCATGTGGGTGTTACCTAGAGTGGTCTGCATGCAAATGTAGTCTGCAGAGGAACGCCCACTTCTCCAGACCGCTATCAAGGCATTTTGATATTTGCATAACTCCTCCCAAGAGCCAGCCCACTGCTTAGGACTGAGGGCCCTTCATAGGAGTACTGCATAGGAGTGTGCTGTTATGTTTTTAGGAAGCTATGTACAGCATCCTGCCAGCCTCTCGTACCAGCTACCAGACGCACAGAGCTGAGTCTAAAATCCATTGTGTAATAAAAATGAGTTTTTGTTTAAAAATTTCATTAGCATAAATACAATGAGGGGGAAAAAAAAGTATTTGATCCCCTGCTGATTTTGTATGTTTTGCCCACTGACAAAGAAATGATCCGTCTATAATTTTAATGGTCGGTTTATTTTAACAGTGAGAGACAGAATAACAAAAATATCCAGAAAAATGCATTTCAAAAAGTTATAAATTGATTTGCATTTTAATGAGTGAAATAAGTATTTGACCCCTTCGCAAAACATGACTTAGTACTTGGTGGAGAAACCCTTGTTGGCAATCAGAGGTCAGACGTTTCTTGTAGTTGACCACCAGGTTTGCTCACATCTCAGGAGGGATTTTGTCCTCTTTGCAGATCCTCTCCAAGTCATTAAGGTTTTGAGGCTGACGTTTGGTAACTCGAACCTTCAGCTCCCTCCACCTATTTTCTATGGGATTAAGGTCTGGAGACTGGCTAGGCCACTCCAGGACCTTAATGTGCTTTTTCTTGAGCCTCTCCTTTGTTGCCTTGGCCGTGTGTTTTGGGTCATTGTCATGCTGGAAGACCCATCCACGACCCATTTTCAATGCCCTGGCTGAGGGAAGGAGGTTCTCACCCAACATTTGATGGTACATGGCCCCGTCCATCGTCCCTTTTTGATGCGGTGAAGTTGTCCCCTTAGCAGAAAAACACCCCCAAAGCATAATGTTTCCACCTCCATGTATGATGATGGGGATGGTGTTCTTGGGGTCATAGGCAGCATTCCTCCTCCTCCTCCAAACACGGCGAGTTGAGTTGATGCCAAAGAGCTCGATTTTGGTCTCATCTGATCACAACACTTCCACCCAGTTCTCCTCTGAATCCTTCAGATGTTCATTAGTAAACTTCAGTCATGCTTGTACATTCGGCTGCTAGCGGTGCGGTTTTACCCCCCGCTGGCGGCCGAAAAAGGGTTAAAATCCCTCGTACAGCGCGGCTATAGCCACGGTATTGCCGCGGTATAGCCGCGCTGTCCCATTGATTTCAATGGGCAGGAGCGGTGAAGGAGCGGTGAATACACCGCTCCTTCCCCGCTCCAAAAAAGCGGTTTGCAGGAATTTTTTCACCGCCCTGCCAGCGCACCGCTTCAGTGTGAAAGCCCTCGGGCTTTCACACTGAACAAACAGCGGAGGCTGTTTAGGGGCGGTTTTCAGGTGGTATTTTTAGCGCAACACCGCCTGAAAACCGCTCCAGTGTGAAAGGGGTCTAAGGGTAACTTTTTTTGAGTTCAGTTTTGAATCGATCAATGAAAGTGTTGGCACCAGAACACTGTACACCAGTAATTCAGTGCAGAAAAAAATGACTGTAAAATATTTGCACCACAAACAACTGTTACAAAACACGCATTCCCTGGGTACCGATGTCCAGCTTGGGGAGCCCCAATCTACATATAATTGTTGACTTTTATTTGTGAGTTTTCACCTCCAATATCATTGTGATGGTAAGTCACTTGAAAGTAATGGAGGGGCGAGGAGAGGAAATCCTTTCCATGGGATGAGCAGTAATGCCGCGCCCCCCCCCCTCCCCCCCGGCTCTCCCGTGTTTCTGTGGGTGGATGAGAAATGGCAGGGCTGCTTTTTGGAACCTCTTGCAGGATTCTCACTCTGCGCTGGCTCGGTAAGTCTGCTGTAGCCGGTACTGACCAATATCCTCTCAGCTAGCCTCTTCCAGGATCCCAGATGCTTCTCTGTGGTTGGCCCTGAGTCATATCGAGAGTAGATCACGCACTCGTGTGCATCTCAAAAGACCGAGCAATGCTGTCATTTCCTCATACTTCTCAATATTCTCTTATGTCAGGCATGCATGTTTACATCTATATGTGTGTAATGACAGTAAGCTAAAAAGCTGACATTTTAATCTGGTTATATTTTGCCTTCCCCGGGTCCCGTCCTTCCTCAACATGCTAATTAAGGCCGGGTTCACACCTCCGACGCATGCGGCTCGCAGCAGGGGTACGGTGCGTCCCTGTTCTCCGCTTCGGGGGCGAATCGGGGCCAAATTTTTGCCTGAATTGGGCCCTGAAACGGAGCCAAAGACGCACAGCGTACCGTGCCAGAGCCGCAATGGAGATATGTCAACCGGCCGGTCTCAATCTCCTATCATGCGAATTTGATGCGGAGAAACCCACATCCAATTCACATAGGTGTGAACCCAGCCTAAATCTTTAAGCACTTGCCGACCGCTGCACGCCGATATGTCGGCACAATGGCAGCGGCGGCCAAATGGGCGTACCTGTACGTCCCCCGTTTAATTGACGGGGCATGTGGGCACGCCCGTCGCGCACAGCGTGACCGTGCTCGCGGGTCCCGTGGAATCTATGTCCGCCGGTGTCCCGCAATCGTGTCACGGAGAGACAGAACGGGGAGATGCCTATGGAAACAAGGCATTTCCCTGTTCTGTCTAGTGACATGACAGAGATCACTGCTTCCTGTCATCAGGAGCAGTGATTGCTGTCATGTCAGTGGTAGCCTATCCCCTCCATAATTATAATCACTCCCTAGGACACACTTAACCCCTTGATCGCCCCCTAGTGTTTAACCCCTTCCCTGCCAGTGTCATTTACACAGTAATCAGTGCATTTTTATAGCACTGATCGCTGTATAAATGACAATGGTCCCAAAATAGTGTCAACATTGTCCGATGTGTCCTCCATAATGTTGCAGTCACGATAAAAATCGCAGATCGCTGCCATTACTAATAAAAAAAAAAAATAATAATAAAAATGCCATGAATCTTTCCCCTATTTTGTAGACGCCATAACTTTTGCGCAAACCAATCAATATACGCTTATTGCGATCTTTTTTTTTTTTTTTTTTATCAAAAATATGTAGAAGAATACATATCGCCCTAAACTGAGGAAAAAAATTGTTTTTTTTATATATATATATATATATATATATATATATATATATATATATATATATATATATATATATATATATATATATATATATATATATATATATATATATATATTTTTTTTATTGATATTTTTTATAGCAAAAAGTAAAAAAAATATTGCTTTTTTTTCAAAATTGTCGCTCTTCTTCTTATTTTTTTGTTTATAACGCAAAAACTAAAAACCACAGAGGTGATCAAATACCATCAAAGGAAAGCTCTATTTGTGGGGAAAAAGGACGTCAATTTTGTTTGGGTACAATGTCGCACAACCGCATCAGTTAAAGCGACGCAGTGCCGAATCGCAAAATATGCTCTGGTCAGAAAAGGGGTAAAATCTTCCGGGGCTGAAGGGGTTAACTAAAACCTTTCTGTTTTGATTACATACCAAATTTTAGATCCAGTGATGTCATCACTGGATCTCTGGGCTCCTCTATGCAATCCAGGCAGATCACGCCTGGTGTAAGGAAAGGGATGGTCGGCACTCGGGATGCAATTTTAAAATGGTATTTCTTTATTAAATACATGTAAAAAGCTGTAAAACGACCTACGCGTTTCGGACGTTAGTCCTTAGCCACGACTAACGTCCGAAACATGTTGGCTGTTTTACAACTTTGTACATGTATTTAATAAAGAAATAACATTTTGGATGTCATCCTGAGTGCCGGTCATCTCTTTCCTTATTCTGGTACGTTGGGGATGTCGGCAGCCTCAAGGTCTGAGCACCGGGCGGAGCTTTTATGTGGGAAGGTTGCAGCGCCTATACATCAGTTTTCCTTAGATCACGCCTTGTGGGAGGGGCTGACAAGATGCTGCACATGGCTTCCTGGAAAACCCCTCAGTACTCCTCTCCGGAGCTCTCAGCCCCAATGCAAGCAGCGGATTGGCTTTTGAGAAGGAGTTATGTAAATATCAAAATGCCTTTTGAGTTGATGTCAGTCTAGAGGAGTTGGGTGATCCTAGGCGGGTATGCGTTTTACATGCAGACCATCCTAAGTAACACCCACATGTGATGCTGAGCCTCCATGATGGAGAGAATTGAAACGCAGAGATTTAAAGGGGCAGACCAGGGACAGTAGGGCTTGGGAGCTTAGGGCTAGAGGACGCTGGGTGTTCTGCAGCGAACAAGTGAGGCAGGCGCTTTTTAGAGTTGCTGCAGCTTCTAATGCATATTGTGAGAAGCACACAGTGTGCAGTAAAACCTGTAATAAGCAATTTCAGTACAGAAGAGGAGCCAGTACAACTGCGCAAGACGAAAGGTCAGGCTGGGGTTCAGATTTAAAGTGGAACTAAATCGCTATACAAATACACACACACACACACACACAAACACACACACACACACAAACACACACACACACACAAACACACACACACACAAACACACACACACACACACACACACACACACACACAAACACACACACACACAAACACACACACACACAAACACACACACACACACACACACACACACACACACACACACACACACACACACACACACACACACACACACACACACACACACAAACACACACACACACTTTTCACATATTTATTTGTAAAAAATTGTGAAAACCATTTATCATTTTCCTTCCACTTCACAATTATGTGCCACTTTGTGTTGGTCTATCACATAAAATCCCAATAAAATACATTTACGTTTTTGGATGTAACCTGACAAAATGTGGAAAATTTCAAGGAGTAATTTTTCAAGGCACTGTATGAATGAAGGCAAAAGGGGATCCACCCTGGTACTAGCCGGGTGTACCTAAAATAAAGTGTCCGGTGAGTGTACGTAATCCAGCATAGGAGGGTCTCACGGTAGCAGTAAAGCTACAGGAGGCCGTCCGGAACTGGTTAGTGTCTGTTAGGAATGTGAACACATTATGGACTTATGGACTGTACTTACCTGTGCAGCCTAGTGCTTTGAAAACTTGTAAACCCAATCTCTACAATCTCCGATAATCATTACGTGTGAGGGTATTTTTGAAAGGAATTTTCCATCTACACCTTTTAATTAAAATAATACTTGGTGGTCCTTTCATGAAGACCCTTGTTTAGGTACCTATATAGTTATGGGGTGACAATTCTCTGTACTGGTCTTCCAGTTGTTCTTTTATTTATGTCGCAGCACACAAAGTGCACGAGGGAAGCAGCCTCCGAAAGAGGAAGGGCCTCAATCCCTGAAGCTCCCCGGGGTGCAAGGCTCCTGACAGGGGCAAGGCACTCTGGACCACCTAGGTCCTCATGACCAGTGACCACCTCATGGCCAGGTGGTCACTGCTTCTATATGGACCTGTCGAGAAGCTGGTCCTCCAAGTACTTGGTGAGGGTTCTCCCAAAGAGAGAACCCTGGTTAGGAAGAGGAAAAGCACCTGAGGGCCACAGATCCTCTCCCAGACATCAGGGCACGCCCAGACAAACCTGCACCCTTGGGGCCCATTCACATAAGATGCAGTTGGATGCATTTTTGACTGCATTCCCACTGCATAGACAGTCCAAAATCCAGGTTATCCTATTGGGCATAGTTCACACTAGGGATGCACCGATACCATTTTTTTTTTCACAAGTACCGATACTTTTTTTTTTTTTTTTTTTTTTTAGTACTTGCCAATACTAATTACCGATACCTACCGCAACTGTTTTGTTTTCACTTCAACTGTCAGCAATGATACAAAGCTTTGGAAAGTTATTTACAAATGAAATAAATTGATTTTTGTTTTTAATTTTGCGCTTTTTCAATGTGAAATGTGTAAATATATGTTAATATATATGTGCAAAAATATTCACTAACAAAGCAAATAAACAAAAAGTTAAAAAAAAAAAAAAGACGTGAACAAAAAAAAAAAAAAGCAGGAAAATAATAATTAAATGGAGGAGAATAGAGAGTTAATTAAAGTAATTGTAAACCCTTACAGACCACTTTGACCTACAGGTACGCCTAGATTAAGGCTTACCTGTAGGTGCAAGAAATATCTCCTAAACCTACACGGGTTAGGAGACATTTGCAAAAAGACAGGCACTGCTGTCTACAGTGCATGCGCCGTAGACAGTGGCACGCAGGTGCACTGAGCATGCCTCTGCTAACGGCGATATGCGTGATATGAGTGACGTCGTCGGGGCTCCGGCCAATCACGGCGCCGGAGCCACGATACCTGGAAAGATGGACGCTCCGTAGCAGAGGGGACAGCGGTGACATCGCAGGCTCCTGTGTCCGGTAAGTGACACATAATGGGTAGCCCATTATGCTTTACCTTTGCAGGGAAACAAAGAGGAAGTAGACCCATCAGAGTTTACTTCCTCTTCAAGGCTGATTAGAGAAAATTAATGGTTATTAAGGGGTTAAACAGAGGAACATTTGTTCATCCCTTTGATCTGCAGCTAATCATAGATCGGAGTAAGGGATCGATCCCGACCCCTTACTACGTGATCAGCTGTCAGCCAATGACAGCTGATCATGTGACGTAAACAGAGACGGTAATCGGCTATTTTTTTTTCTCCTCACGCTAAAAAAAAAAAGACGATCACCGGCGGCTGTGAGATGGACATCAGTTCCGATCGTGGAGTGCCTCTGCTGAGGCATCTGTGTCACCTACCAGTGCCACCTACCAGCGCCCACAGTGCCACCTATAAATGTCACCAATCAGTGCCTCATCACTAGTGCTGCCTATCAATACCACCTATCAGTGCCCATCAGTGACATCTATCAGTGCAGCCTCATCAGCGAATATCAATGAAGGAAAAAAATTACCTGTTTGCAAAATTTTATAACAAACTATGAAACTTTTTTTTTTTTTTTTAATTCTGTCTTTTTTTTGTTTGTTTAGCAAAAAATTAAAACCCAAGTGGTGATTAAATACCACCAAAAGAAAGCTCTATTTGTGTGAAAAAAAATGATAAAAATGTCATTTATGTACAGTGTTGTATGACTGCCCAATTGTCATTCAAAGTGTGACAGAGCTGAAAGCTAAAAATTGGTCTGAGCAGGAGGGGGGGGGGGGGGGGGGTTTAAGTGCCCGGTAAGCAAGTGGTTAAAAGGGGGGGGGATTGCAATTGTTTATAATACACAGAGCTTTAGCAAACTGATATATAGTTTAGGGAATTTGACAACATTGTTTCCTTGTGTGTCAAATCATTTTGTACATAGGAGGACTTTTTATTTTTTCTTCTTCTATTACTTGAGAAGTAGTGCTGTTTCTAGACAACTAAACTTCTCCATAAAGTGAAGGGAAAAAGTTTCCTTTTTTTTTTTTTTTTTGTGTGTGTGTTGTGCCTTCACCCTCAGGACACCAAGCGGCCTGCTGCAAGCCGCATTCCCTGCACAAGCAAGCATTTCATTCAAAAAGCAACTTCTAGCCGAGGCCCCATTTGTGCGGACATAATCGCAGAGGAATTATTCTCTCGCTCTCTGCCTGCTGTTTTTAAGAAGTGATCTTTTAATCAAACTCAGCAGCCATTGTGAGTGTCACTTTCCCGTTTTCTGCTTGAACGGGCCACACGATCCTGGCGCCTGCTTTCCGTGAATGGAGAGGTGCATGATGGGATTACAGAAAGCTCTTGGCCTGATTTTTTTTCTGAATGAATGCAAATAAATCGGATTGTCTTTTTAGTGCGTGGAATAAAGCTTTTCCTCTCATAGGCTGCTGCCAGATTGAGTAGCTTGGGTTTATTATGGGGGGGGATATGGAATGGTTTGTGTCTCCCCAAAAGTGATGATTTGAGATTTCAATGTGGGGAGTGGGGGCTGTGACTTGTCTATTCTGGACCCCAGTGGAGAGATCTTCTTCCTCCCTTCTGTCCAACTGGATTTTGGGTGTTGCGGTTGCATTCTCTTTATTATATAATAGGTACAGTATTTTAGCCTAATGGGGTGACTGGCAGCGAGTAGTAGTAGTTAAATCTCTTAGCAAGGAATCAAAATTGCCTGTGCAGCTCTAGCCTTAAGGGGTTTAAAGGAAATACGTTTTTATAATTTTAGTGTGTGCATACAGTATGTTAAAGCGGAACTTCAGTCATTTTTTTTTTTTTTTAACTTTCCATCTATTAAATCTTCTGCCCTTGTTTGATTTTTGGATAGTATCTTCTGCCAGTAAATACCTAATACAGCCCACTTCCTGTTTCTTATCTGGTCATTAGCCTAGGGCAGTGATGACGAACCTTGGCACCCCAGATGTTTTGGAACTACATTTCCCATAATGCTCAGTGCAGTGTAGTTAAGCATCATGGGAAATGTAGTTCCATAACTGGTCATTGGCCTAGAGCAGTGATGACGAACCTTGGCACCCCAGATGTTTTGGAACTACAATTCTCATAATGCTCTTGCACTGTGCAGTGTAGTTGAGCACCATGGGAAACGTAGTTCCATAACTGGTCATTGGCCTAGGGCAGTGATGACGAACCTTGGCACCCCAGATGTTTTGGAACTACATTTCCCATAATGCTCAGTGCAGTGTAGTTGAGCATCATGGGAAATGTAGTTCCATAACATCTGGAGTGCCAAGGTTCACCATCATTGACCTAGGTCATGGCCAGGTGGTCACTGCTCCTATATGGACCTGTCGAGAAGCTGGTCCTCCAATTACTTGGTGAGGGCTCTCCCAAAGAGAGAACCCTGGTTAGGGAGAGGAAAAGCACCTGAGGGCCACAGATCCTGTGCAGTGTAGTTGAGCATGATGGGAAATGTAGTTACAAAACATCTGGAATGCCGAGGTTTGCCATCACTAGCCCATGGGCTTATGACATCATGCACAGCTCTCTCTCCCTCACGTGAGCGTTTGCCAGGAAGGAAGGGGGGGATAGGTCATAAGAGGGCCAATGAGAGCTGCAGAGCTGGAGATGTGCCTCCTGTGTAAATCCAGGAAGTGAACAGGCAGCAGATTCATCTAAAATGGTTGGCAGCCAGACTTAGTGGAGAGAGATTTCTGCAGCATATTTGGCAAGTACAGAATCGCAGTATATATAAAATAATAATGAGTGAATTGTGGGGAAAGACTGCACAACAACAATGACAAAGCGAAAAAAGGGAAATTAAGCTGCCAACACTCAAACATGCAAGGTTCTATGTGATTATTAAAGTGGCAGTGTGGCGCTAATAATAAAAAAAATTATTTTGCGTACCCTGGATGTGGTACAGTTAAACAAAAAGTAATGTGCAAATACACCATAACGAAACAAAAACGAAAATACGCTGCGCTCAACACAGTAAGTGTATGAAGCATAAAATAATAGTCCACAAAAATGTGAAGGGGTGGGTTCTTCCCGTGAAGATGTCTCTCCAATCACGTGGGAATAGGGAATTGCTTGTCTGTAGTAACTTTCAATAACACTTCGAAGGTAAATAAATACTCTTCCCAACTGTGGTGGACCCAGGGTGTCATACGACAAATGGGTCTTGCAGGCTCGAGATCCTATAAGTTATGGATCAGGTACTGGACGCAGGGAGGTCAGACGGGTCCGATGTGGTGTCCCCAACTCTTGGTTCGTGGATTTGACCGGTACTCTGTGATCCAAACGGCTCCCATCGGTGCAGCTTTATCGTCTCCCATCGGTGCAGCTTTATCGTCTCCCATCGGTGCAGCTTTATCGTCTCCCATCGGTGCAGCTTTATCGTCTCCCATCGGTGCAGCTTTATCGGCTCCCATCGGCGCAGCTTTATCGGCTCCCATCGGCGCAGCTTTATCGGCTCCCATCGGCGCAGCTTTATCGGCTCCCATCGGCGCAGCTTTATCGGCTCCCATCGGCGCAGCTTTTCAGCCGTTTTTTTTTTTTTTTAGTTTTTGTAGCAAAAAATAAACCCTGTGGTGATTACATACCAGCAAAAGAAAGCTCTATTTTTCTCCAAAAAATGATAAAAATGTCATATGGGTACAGTGTTGCATGACTGAGTAATTGTCATTCAACGTGTGACAGCGCTGAAAATTGACCTTGGCAGGAAGCTGTTAAAAGTATCCGGTATTGAAGTGGTTAAAGTATACTTGCTAACAATGTGGTGCCGGATCCTGGGGCACCGTTAACCCCCGCCAGCTCTTTTAATTTTTTGTACACCCATATTCCAGGTGAGCATGCCGAAACCACACCTACTTTATGGGTTGGTCTTGCCCAGACCCCCGCGATCGCGTGCACGAGCGCCAGCTTGGGGATTTGTGTGTGGAAACACACAAATCCTTGTGCTGTCAGGGAAGCAGAAACATATCATTTGTTCCTACTAAGTAGGAAAAACTACATGTCTCCTCTCCTAGTCACTCACATCCCCATACAGTTAGAACACGCTGAGGGAACACACATTTAACCCCTTGATCGCCCTCTAGTGTTAACACCTTCCCTGCTAGTGACATTTATACAGTAATCCATGCATTTTTATAGCACTGATCGCTGTATAATTGTCAATGGTCCCAAAAATGTGTCCGATCTGTCCGTCGCAATACCGCTAAAAATCGCAGATCACCACCATTACTAGTAAGAACAAAAATCATAAAAGTGCCATAAATCTTTCCCATAGTTTGTAGACGCTATAACTTTTGCGCAAACCAATCAATATACACTTAATGTGTTTTTTTTTTTTCCAGCAAAAATATGTAGAAGAATATATATTGGCCTAAACTGATGAAATTTTTTTTTTTTTTTTTTAGCAAAAAATTATAGCAAAAAGTAAAAAATACTGTTTTTTTTTTTTTTCAAAATTGTAGCTGTTTTTTTGTTTATAGCACAAAAAATAAAATTGGCAGAGATGATCAAATACCACCAAAAGAAAGCTCTATGTGTGGGGGAAAAAAAGGATGCAAATTTTGTTTGGGTACAGCATCGCACGACCGCGCAATTGTCAGTTAAAGCGACGCAGTGCTAAATTGTAAAAATTGTTTTGGTCAGGAAGGGGGTAAAATCTTCTGGGGCTGAAGTGGATAAAGTGTTTGTAAATGATTGTAAGTGATGATCATGATTCCGTTTTAAAATAGAAATAAAAGGCAAAAACTTTGTGTATAGATATAAAAAAAATTAAAAAACATTATAAATTAGAAATGCACTGAAATTTTGGCAGCTGAAATCAGACGAAAATAGGGTTATTGTTATTTTGCCAATAAAGAAATAGGTGCCGATAATGCCACTGAAAACGCATGTGATTTTGCTGCGATTTCACTGTGCTTATGGTGTGTTTTTGATAGGTCATGTGACTCAAAAACTGCATTAAAAACATAACGGGTGCGCCATTGATGCGTTCTTGCTGCATTTTCAATGCATTTCAACAGGGAGGTGCGTTTTTTTTTTTTTGGTGCAGTTTTGACCAAAAATTCAGCAAGCAAGATTTTTATTACAACGGAAGAGGTTTTTAAGTTGTTGATAGTGGGCAACAATAAATTCATATTCGTTTACACTCATGATATTAAAAAGTCGAATATAATACAATTCTGTGTGTGTGTGTGTGTATATGTGTGTGTGTGTGTGTATATATGTATATATATATATATATATATATATATATATATATATATATATATATATATATATATATATATATATATATATATATATATATATATATATATATATATATATATATATATATATATACACATACACATACACACACACACACACACACACACACACACACACACACACATATATATATATATATATATATATATATATATATATATATATATATATATATATATATACACACATACATATATAATGTGTATATATGTGTGTGTGTATATATATATATATAATTTGGTGCACCTCTATTTCAAATACTTTTTTTTTTTTTTTTTTTATAAATGATTACATTCCTTCTGTTCTCAGCTGCAAAAGATCTGGGAGGAGGGGGAGGAGCAGTACACTGAGCTTCCCAGTGAATGGCTGTGCAGCGGGTGGCATAACAGGACAAGTCTAATTATTGGAGGAGAGCAGGCTGAGTTCCCACTATAGCTAGAGAACTGACCATGCTGTGCTCTCCTGCTTAGTGTGGTCAGTTTTTAATAGGCTAGCAGAGGGACTGGCAGGAACACCAGGGGATTTCACACAAAGGAAACAATACAAGGAGAACAGGAGACTTTCTCATACAAGTACAATGGTACAGCAGGCACATATCAGGAATATGAAGTGTTGAGGCAGGAAACCCTTCAAGTCCCGGAACGGTACAATGCTGGTCATTCCATTGGGGACCTTTTTTGGATAGCATTTCCAAAGGGAAGTCGGCAATAGGAGCTTCCATGTTTTTAATCGATTCTTGGCTTGAGTGAGGCCTAAAATAGCAAAGGGACATGCGCTTTCATTGACAAGTAAAAGACAATCCTAAAAAGTCATGCGTCGGCTGTAACGATTCAAGCTGATTCGCAACCTAACTCAGCATTTGTCCAGCCCTGCGGCGTGCACACCAAGCAAAAGTCACTTTTGTCGTCACACAACACATTGTTTTCATTTTTAGCCGTTTTTTTTTTTTGCCTTTTTGTTATAATTATAAATGACAATGTAAGCCAACAAAATACATCATTAAATGGCTAAAAATAATTCCCTATACAGTATGTTTTTTTTCTTGCAAGTCCCCTGAAATGTCAGCTCATTGGCCGTCCTTTTTGTCACTTTTGGCAGCGGCACAATGGTCTGTTTTTTTTTTTTTTTTTTTTTAACAATACTTAAAGCAATGCATTTGGAACGTCCTTTAAGCCACCTGAGTGCCCAGAGATTCCTGTAGCACGTCACAAGGCCGAACGCCCAGGGGACTGTACAGCAGATACATAATGCAGTGTTCACCGTGGAGAATTGCAGGCCATGATGCGTCGGTTCACTGATGCCCATCTTTCCACGCTACCCCTGGAGATGTTATTGAGGTCACCCAAGAGCGCAATGCATAGTAGTGACGTTCTGCACAGAGCTGTCACTTGCTCTGTACCTGCACGCAGGCATATGCGTCCTTCTAACCTTATATGCTGTTATTGTGTTACCTTCGTTTCCATAATCCTGTGTTTATAATTTTCTGTTCGACTTTATTGTGAAGACCTTCCCTGCCTTTTATCTCATGCCGTTGTTACAGGGCTTTGCCGCTTTGTTTGGAAATGTTCATATCTAAAATTGCTAAATGATCACTTACCTGTCCAGGGTTTGTATTGTAGGCTTCTCTAGGTGTCTGCACTCTCTTTCTAAAAGCACCCTAAGGCTGTGTTCACACCTGAGCGTAGCGTCTTTGAGCACTTTTCCGGCGTTTTTTCATGTGTTTTTATGCACGATTTTGGCACGTTTTTGTGCCAAATTTTATTATTTATATTATTATTATTATTATTATTAATAATGTATTTTTTGTTAAAGTCTGGGTGTTTATTATTTTATTATTATTATTAATATTTTTATTATTGATAATAATGTTTTTTAATATTTTTAAGGTTTGAGGTTATTTATTATTATATTATTACATATTGAGAAATAGCAAGGAACAGAAATGGGAGTTTTGAGGTGTAAAAAAAAAAATCGATCAAATTGATCGTACCTATTTTATTAACCACCTCAATACCGGGCACTTGCACCCCCTTCCTGCCCAGGCCATTTTTCAGCTTTCAGCGCTGTCACACTTTGAATGACAATTGCGCGGTCATGCTGCATTGTAACCATGTGAAATTGTTTTCATTTTCTTCACACAAATAGAGCTTTCTTTTGGTGGTTTTTAATTTACGCCTGGTTTTATTTTCTTTCCAAAAAAAAAAAAAAAAAGACCAACAATTTTGAAAAAAAAAAAATTTTTTTTCTTAGTTTCTGTCAGTAAATTTTGTAAATAAGTAATTTTTCTCCTTCACTGATGGGCGCTGATAGGCTGCACTGACGGGCACTGATGAGGTGGCACTGATGAGGCATGAATATGCTGCACTGATAGGTGGCACTGATGGGTGGCACTGGTGGGCACAGATAGGTGGCACTGGGCATTGATGGCCAGCAGTGATGTGCAGTGATGGGCATTGATGGACAGCACTGATAGCTAGCACTGACTGGCATCACTAATGGCCACTGATTGCTGGCACTTATGGGCACTGATTGCAGGCACTTGTGGGCACAGATTGGTGGCAATTAAGGGCACTGGTTGGCACTGATTGCTGGCAGTGGTGGGCAATCATTGCCGGCACTCGTGGGCACTTGTGATCAGAGCACTGATGATCAGTGCCCTGATTACATACCTAGCTGTCCCCTGTGAGAAGATGCTGCTGATCGGCTCTCCTCTCCTCACTCTGTCAGTGTGAGGCGAGGAGCGCTGATTACCGGCATCTCCATGTTTACATGTGATCGGCTGTGATTGGACACAGCCGATCGCATGGTTAAAGAGCCGCCACTGCGGCTCCTTACACAAATTGGGTTCGCGCCGTGTTGCTCGTTTATCGTGTCCTAGCAACACGGCGCGATCGCCGCGCTGCGCACCCCCGGTCGTTCTTGGATGCCGTCATATGACGTCCACCCAGAATGAGAGCTGCACCGCCCAGCCGTCATTTGACGGTGGGCGGGCGGCAAGTGGTTAAACAAACATAATTGAAATAGAAAATTTAAAACCAGAACATGAAAATCATGCGGTCACAGTACAGAAGTTGGTTGCCTCTACATGTTTCGACATAATCATGGCTTCTGCTGGAGCTTTTGTAAGACCTTTTTTATATACAATGTCACTAAAAATAAGAAATAAACCATAAATTTTAATGAACATTCGGAAAAGAAAAGACACTAATACATACAAAGACCAAAATAGGTCTAGCATATATACAATTCATATATTTACATAAATACAGCAATATATAGATAGAATATACGATGGATGCACTATCACCCCAAACTTGAATAAGATTCCAAAAGACCATCAAGGCCCCCCAGGTGGTCCAGCTTCGTATCAGTGTGCCATAGAGGGGATAAAAACTTCCTATTACATATTATTTATTTATTTGGCTTATTTATGATGATTTTTAGTTATTTGTGTATTTATTTATTTTTTATGTTTTATTTATACATATAATATTTTTTACTTTTTCTCATTTGAGCAGAAATCCACGCGAATGGCGCATTTCTATTCATTTCCATGGGAATACAAACGCGCCAAAAACTCCTAAATCCGCCAAATTTCGAGCGACAAAAAAAGCTCCTGAACTTGTTTGAGCTTCAGGCGACTTGGAGTGAAGATGTGAACCCATATCCATAGAGAATAATAGATTTTTTCTTTTTGTTCCCCTCCAGCGTTTTTGAGCTTCAAGCAGATAATCGCTCAGGTGTGAATGGGGCCCTGAGAGCTCTAAAAACCCAAAGACGATCTGTTTTTTTTGCAAATTGCAACAGCAGCTTGCATGGACAACGCTCAAGCAGCGCCCTCCCACACTTGCGCTTCCTTGTTAGCTGGTAGGGCCACTTATCACATTTTTATGGTTAGTAAAGGAGGCGTGGAGGGCAAAAAGGTACGAGCCAGAGTGCGACCGTGCCAGATCTAGTCGTAACGTGTGCAAGGCAGCTCTGCATATCAACTGAACCTAGGTGTAGGCAGGGGCGGACTGACCATTCGGGCACTCGGGCACTGCCCGAGGGCCCCATGCCACTAAGGGGCCCCATCAGGGTTGCCAGCCTCAATAAAACCAGGGACAGTATGTAAAAATCTGTGTTTTTTTAAAAAAATCCCAAGATTATAGCTCCCCCGCCTCTCCAGTACCCTTTTCAGTGTGTGTGTGTGTATGTGTATTCTGTGTGTGTATATTGTGTGTATATTGTGTGTCTGTATACTGTATGTGTGTGTGTGATTATACTGTGTGGCCCCATAATCTATTGCCTGAGGGCCCCATAATCTCCTATTGCCCGAGGGCCCCATAATCTCCTATTGCCCGGGGGCCCCATAATCTCCTATTGCCCGGGGGCCCCATAATCTCCTATTGCCCGGGGGCCCCATAATCTCCTATTGCCCGGGGGCCCCATAATCTCCTATTGCCCGGGGGCCCCATAATCTCCTATTGCCCGGGGGCCCCATAATCTTCTCCTATTGCCCGGGGGCCCCATAATCTTCTCCTATTGCCCGGGGGCCCCATAATCTTCTCCTATTGCCCGGGGGCCCCATGAGTTGTCAGTCCGCCCCTGGGTGTAGGCACATGAAAGATGCCTGCGATTAGGAGCCAGCGCCAGTTTTTGATTATTCGGGATGCTATAGGTACTCTTTGGAGCCCATATTGATGAAGCTGCTTTGCACCACATGTTGGACTTATTACAGTTTTCTGACACCTCGTACCCTGTGCTGGTTCTGGAATGGAGATCACACACATTAAACATAACTAAACTCTCTCAATCAATAGTTTTTAATCGTTATGCTGCTGCAAGCATTAGTAAATAGATGGGAAGGTATAATATATTTACTTGTTTTAATCTCCCTCTGTCCCTCTTTCCTCCTTATTTTGTCCCTCATTTTGGTCTGATCTATATGGTTGTATATAAAATACACTTTTTATCTTTCAAAAAGTGTTTCCCAGTGCTAAACCTTTCATCCAATTTCTAAATTGCTCCATTTTGTCCCAGTGGGTCTCCACTATCAACGACATTATGAGAATGGAGATGTTGGCAATGGATACTAACACCTTTGACAAAATATAAGGTTTTATGGTATGTTTGGCTCTGCTTCTCTTCCTCTGATTACCCTTGCTACAATACTCTCGACCCCGGCGGGGTCACCCCCGGCCTTGCCTTGATTTAGGTCTTCTGGGGTTGTCGTTATAATGCCATACTGTCCCCGCCTCCTAGAGGTGATACCTCTCCTGGTAGAACTGTGATCACTAATACTCAATGTTCTCAGAATGTTTTCCCAGCCACCCTTTGTTTTCTCCTTATCTTCTCATATTGTCAGGGCTGGGCTCAGCCCTTCCTTCTCTGAACTGGCCGCTCAGCTGTCGGCTAATTGCCAGCTCCTATCTCTCCACAATCACTCAGCTGTTGATGATATCCTGCTCGTCAGTCCTGCCTACTTAAGCCGTCCAGCCCAGAGGATCTCTGCCTTCGTCTTAGTCAACATCACAGAGACGCTCTATAGAGGCTACTATACCTCCAGTCGACCACACTCGGCGTTTGCTTGTTCTCTATCATTTACCACAGCTTTGTCCACAAAGGTGATTGGCTCTTTTAGTCAAACGCTCTCCTCTATACCATTGGACATCGCTGGTTATTGTTACAACAATTAACATTGACGTCAGTTCATTTATTCCACCGCTGTAGATGAGTATTTAATATTGTGTGTCTATCATCTTTTTCTTGCCGGTGACATTTATTAGCCATACATGGTTTTGATTACACGCCTGCACTTAGCCTATGATATGCAAGCTCCTGAAGAAGCGCATCAACGCACGTAACATGTAGAGCGACTTTTCTGAGCGACCTCCAAACACGACTCGACCTCTCCACATATCCAAACAACCATTGGATTCGTATTATTCTATGTGCTTCAAATCTTTGCGCTTTGTTACATGTGGTATATATACATGTATTAGAGGTGTTATGAGAGTCCTTGAGGCCACTCAATTCATATGTTTTGTTTTTTAAATGTGTTTGTATACAATGGTTTTTACCTTATCCTAACTGTACCTGAGCCTGATCTCGATCCAGCAATGTACATGAGAGCAGCAGCTCTCTCGGTCCTCTCTCCTCATTGGACAGAGGAAGCAGGGGGAGCCATTGGCTCCTGCTGCTGTCAATCACAGCCAGTAAGGAGAGGTGGGGCGGGGCCGAGCTCTGTGTGTGTTAAAGTGGAGGTCCACCGACCTTTTTTTTTTTTTCAGCCATTCATACACTTTCATAGTTACAATATTACTCACTTGTTGGCTGTAAAATCTCCCTGATGTCCGGTTTGGCAAAAAAAAAGGAAGTTATAATAATTGATGATGGCCGCTTCCATCTTGCTTGTGGGCTTGTGAAGCCCACAAGCAATTAATTCCTGGATGCGGTGAATGCTGAGCTCCCAGCATTCACCGCTCATTCCCGGGCATGCTCAGTGTTGACGGGGAAAGCGCCGTAAACTTCCAGGTTGCCAGCACAATGGGCGGTGTCGTCGGAAGTTCCCGCCCGTTGTGATGGCAGAAAAAAACAAACACAGATGATGCAAAGCTCAGTACGGGGAGAGAGCAGTGTCACGCGTCACTTCCTGTTTTACGATCTCTCTCGGCGGCGATCTGCACTGACTCCTGGGAATGCTGACACTTAGCTCCCCGGAGACAGTGCGCCGCCAGGGAAAAAGGATAAACACGCCTACTTCTGCGGGGGTGACAAGCAGGAAGTGCCACTAAAAAGACCGATAATAAGGTAAATACAGCACCAAAATTTTTTTTTTTGTTCATTGGCACATCTGTGCAATGCACTAATTGGGTTAAGCTTAAAGTGGATGTAAACCCGAAAAAAATGTTTTCTTTTTTTTATGTCATAATATACAGTATAAGATTTCCTATCATTTGTGCCCAATCTTGACACAAAGAGTTAATCCATCTCTGAGCAATCCTCTTTTATTGTTCAGTGGGATAAATCTTGACAAATAGAGAAAAACTTTGTCAAATCCTCCCCCTTGCTGTGAGTGACAGGTGATTTACATATCTGTGCATTAGCCTAAGACAGGCATTATTTCTTAATTCCCTCCCCCACTCCTTTCTTCAGCAGCTCTGCAAGGATTGGCTGTTCCACACCTCAGCATGATTGGGCATGCTGAAGTCATGTGGTTACTTTCCTGTCTTTTCACTGGATGTTAGAGATCATAGCAGAAGTTCAGTGTAAGAAATACACAGGAGAAAATCCATATTGACAAGGGGAGTGTAGAGGTGGGCGGGGAGTGTAGAGGTGGGCGGGGAGTCTACTGACATCACGACTCCACCCACCGAGCTCCAGACAACAGACCCGCCCACAGAATCTGCAGTTTTTCGGGTCTCATAACAGACAGAGGGGAGACATTTGACAGGTAAAGATACATGCAGGAGGCTCATGTATATCCTTATAGATAACCCCTATGGCAGTAGAGTAGAAAGGATGACATTGGGTTTACATCCACTTTAAGTGAGTCATTTGTGTGGACCTCCGCTTTAATGGACACTCTGAGCTGGCTTGGGAGCGAGCACACATCAGTGCATCCTGCTTGCTATGGGGGAGGAACCAGGAACACCGGCAGGAGACCTAAGAAAAGTACAACATGTTAATTATTATTATTATTTTTTTTTTTTTTAAATGTAAAAAAAAAAAAAGTGCCTTTTAGAATCACTTTATATAAGAAGGGGGAATTGGGACTTTAAATGAGGCACGGTTAGGTGTCTCCATCCCTGTCTCAGGTACATAACAAAGGGAAGTTGGGACTTTAAATGAAGCAGGTGGAATGCGGAGGTAGGAGTAAAAAGTTTTTAATTCGTAACATAATGATAGACAAAAAGAATTTTTTTTATATATATACATGTATATCCTTAGCACAAGATGTAGGCATGATAGATACAAAATACGTATCAATAAAACGCATATCATAATAGATACATGTTAATAAAAGTAACGGGATATAAAGCGATAATATGGTCTGCAGGTGCCAAGAGTGGCATACCCGATGACTGTGTCCATGATCACATGATAAGTAAGTACCGTATTTATCGGCGTATAACACGCACCCCAATTTAGGAGGGAATTTTAAGGAAAAAAAAACTTTTAGGAGGGAAGTTGAAGGGAAAAAAACTTACATTTAAATGCCCATCATTGCAGCCTTCTCAGTGCAGCCTTGCCCCAGTGCAGCCTTGCCCCAGTGCAGCCATGTCAGTGCAGCCTTGTCAGTGCAGCCTTGTCAGTGAAGCCTTCCCCAGTGCAGCCATGTCAGTGCAGCCATGTCAGTGCAGCCATGTCAGTGCAGCCATGTCAGTGCAGCCATGTCAGTGCAGCCTTCCCCAGTGCAGCCATGTCAGTGCAGCCATGTCAGTGCAGCCTTCCCCAGTGCAGTCTTGTCAGTGCAGCCTTCCCCAGTGCAGCCTTCCCCAGTGCAGCCTTCGATCCCCTGTCCCTGCCATCCTGGAGTCGGTTCAGATAGCTCCGCTCGGGACTACGAGTGGAGCCGAAAGTGAACGAGAGCCGCCGAGAAGAGCCGAGGACCTGCTCTGAGTATTTCAGCGCCGGCGGCGCCATTTTCAAATCGCGGTCGGCGATTCTGAAGTTGTGACAGCTCGGGATCGCAGGGGATCGGCGTATAACACGCACCTGCGACTTTCCCCTGATTTTAAGGGGAAAAAAGTGTGTGTTATACGCCGATAAATACGGTATATAAATACATAGCTAGTGTAGAATCACTTTAAGCCGTTTACGTGGCAGTCATCAGTCACAGTACTGCTGTCCTGTACATAAAGTATCTCTCAAAAACCCTATTGATCATCTGTGGGACATCCTCAAACGGAAGGTGGAGGAGCACAAGGTCTCTAACATCCTCCAGCTCTGTGATGTCATCAGGGAGGAGTGGAAGAGGACTCCAGTGGTAACCTGTGAAGCTCTGGTGACCTCCATGCCCAAGAGGGTTAAGGCAATGCTGGAAAATAATGGTGGCCACACAAAATATTGACACTTTGGGCCCAATTTGGACATTTTCACTTAGGGGTGTACTCACTTTAGTTGCCAGCGGTTTAGACATTAATGGCTGTGTGTTGAGTTATTTTGAGGGGACAGCAAATTTACACTGTTATACAAGCTGTACACTCACTACTTTACATTGTAGCAAAGTGTCATTTCTTTGGTGTTGTCACATGAAATCACTGCGCCCCCCCCCCCTCTCTCTCTCGCCTCCCCCAATAAAATAATGACTGGCATTGTTCTTCAGAAAAGGAAAATCTTTCTGGTGGGAATAAAGGGCGATGGGTGTTACAGAGCAGCAGAGACGTGGCCTGTCTGTCCTCACATGGCCTCCATACTAAGACAAATCTATAGGAAAATCACCAGCTATTCTCCTCCCTTAAGTTTTTCTTTCTGCCTTTCATAAAAAAAGAGATGCCGATGCATGTTCAGGGAGGGGAGGCACGCTTCCCAGCCGATTCATGTGCCTGTATCGTGACTTCAGGCTGCAGCAAAGGATGCTCTTGCTTGATGAAGCGATTTCAATCAATGGATTAGGTTTGCGGGGGAAAGGATGGGTGGAGGCGTCGTTCATAGCAAACCCGATTCTTAATTCCAACGTTTCTAAAAATACACCCCGGTATCTGATGGAGGGTTTGGACAACGTTTTCCCACTTTTTTTTTCCTCTGTATCGGTTTTATTATGAAATGAGCCGGCTCAGTCTTTTCTCCTTCCCCTTTTAGGTTTGTTTGGCTTTTTCATTACAAAAAAAAAAAATTGAAAGATGTGGCATCAGATATATATATATATATATATATATTTTTCAGGTTAAAGCCTAATTCCTTCCAGATCCATCAGTTTGGTTTTTATTGGTTAGTGCAGGGGTCTCCAAAGTAAGGCCCATTTTTTTTCCCGACCCACAGCTTGATTCCTCTGACTTATTATAGGGTCAGTCTCTGCTCAAACCTCCTGTCAGAATGCAGCGCAGGTCCTGCAACCCGACAAAGCCTGCCCAACACGGTCCCTCACTGTGTTGTCGGTTGCTAGGACCGCTGGGGTCCCGGCAACCATTGAAGTACTTTGGTACGCACCTGCTGCACCTCCCAGGCCCGGCTGTATTTTTGTATACAATATTACAATATGCCTGTGTAACAGCTGGACGGGAGCTGGGAGGTGCAGCAGATCTGCACTGATATGCTGGGGAGGTTGTGCTTCTCTGATGGGGACACAAAGGTGCGGGGAGGGGGACACAAATGTGGAAGGGGGCTCTTAGGAGAACACAAGAGTGCAGGGGGGGTTCTGATGGGGACTGTGTGTGTGTGTGTGTGTGGGGGGGGGGCTCTGATGGTGAAATAAATATGTAGGGGCTCTGATGGGGACACTGTGTGTGTGTGTGGGGGGGCTCTGATGGGGACACTGTGTGTGTGTGGGGGGGCTTGATGGGGACACTGTGTGTGTGTGGGGGGGCTCTGATGGGGACACTGTGTGTGTGTGTGGGGGGGCTCTGATGGGGACACTGTGTGTGTGTGGGGGGGCTTGATGGGGACACTGTGTGTGTGTGTATGGGGACACTGTGTGTGTGGGGGGGCTCTGATGGGGACACTGTGTGTGTGTGGGGGGGCTCTGATGGGGACACTGTGTGTGTGTGGGGGGGCTCTGATGGGGACACTGTGTGTGTGGGGGGCTCTGATGGGGACACTGTGTGTGTGGGGGGGCTCTGATGGGGACACTGTGTGTGTGGGGGGGCTCTGATGGGGACACTGTGTGTGTGGGGGGGCTCTGATGGGGACACAGTGTGTGTGGGGGGGCTCTGATGGAGACACTGTGTGTGTGGGGGGGGCTCTGATGGGGACACAGTGTGTGTGTGTGTGTGGGGGGGCTCTGATGGGGACACTGTGTGTGTGTGGGGGGTGCTCTGATGGGGACACTGTGTGTGTGTGTGGGGGGCTCTGATGGGGACACAGTGTGTGTGTGTGTGGGGGGGGCTCTGATGGGGACACTGTGTGTGTGGGGGGCTCTGATGGGGACACTGTGTGTGTGGGGGGGCTCTGATGGGGACACTGTGTGTGTGGGGGGGCTCTGATGGGGACACTGTGTGTGTGGGGGGGCTCTGATGGGGACACAGTGTGTGTGGGGGGGGCTCTGATGGAGACACTGTGTGTGTGGGGGGGGCTCTGATGGGGACACAGTGTGTGTGTGTGTGTGGGGGGGGGCTCTGATGGGGACACTGTGTGTGTGTGGGGGGTGCTCTGATGGGGACACTGTGTGTGTGTGTGGGGGGCTCTGATGGGGACACAGTGTGTGTGTGTGTGGGGGGGGCTCTGATGGGGACACAGTGTGTGTGGGGGGGGCTCTGATGGAGACACTGTGTGTGTGGGGGGGGCTCTGATGGGGACACAGTGTGTGTGTGTGTGTGGGGGGGCTCTGATGGGGACACTGTGTGTGTGTGGGGGGTGCTCTGATGGGGACACTGTGTGTGTGTGTGGGGGGTGCTCTGATGGGGACACTGTGTGTGTGGGGGGCTCTGATGGGGACACAGTGTGTGTGTGTGGGGGGGGCTCTGATGGGGACACTGTGTGTGTGTGGGGGGCTCTGATGGGGACACTGTGTGTGTGTGTGTGGGGGGGCTCTGATGGGGACACAGTGTGTGTGTGTGTGTGGGGGGGCTCTGATGGGGACACTGTGTGCGTGTGTGGGGGGCTCTGATGGGGACACTGTGTGTGTGGGGGGCTCTGATGGGGACACTGTGTGTGTGGGGGGCTCTGATGGGGACACACTGTGTGTGTGTGGGGGCTCTGATGGGGACACAGTGTGTGTGGGGGGGCTCTGATGGGGACTGTGTGTGTGTGTGTGTGTGTGTGTGTGTGTGTGTGTGTGTGTGTGTGTGGGGGGGGCTCTGATGGGGACACTGTGTGTGTGTGTGTGGGGGGGGGGGCTCTGATGGGGACACATTGTGTGTGTGTGTGTGGCTCTGATGGGGACACATTGTGTGTGTGTGTGTGTGTGTGTGTGGGGCTCTGATGGGGACACAGTGTATCTGTGTGTGTGTGGGGGGGCTCTGATGGGGGGACACTGTTAGGGGGGGGGCTCTGATGGGGACACTGTGGTGGGGGGGCTCTGATGGGGACACGGTGTCTGTGGGGGCTCTGATGGGCACACGGTGTGTGGGTTTGTGTGTGTGTGGGGGGGGGGGGGCCTCTGATGGGGACACAGTGTGTGGGGGGTCTTTGATGGGGAGACCAATTTGGGGGCTGACTCTGATTAGGACACAAATGTGTGGGGAAACTCTGATATGGACACAGATGTATCGGGGGGGGGGGGGGCCTCTGATGGGGACACTGTGTGTGGGGGGCTCTGATGGGGACACAGTGTGGGGGGTCTTTGATGGGGAGACCAAATGCTGGGGTGACTCTGATTAGGAAACAAATGTGTGGGGAAACTTTTATAGGGACACAGATGTACGGGGGGGGGGGGGGCTCTGATGGGGACACAGTGTGTGTGGGTCTCTGGTGTTCCTAGTGTCCCTCTACTTTCCTACTAAAAACTTACCACACTAAGCGTGGGGTGTAGCAAGATGGCGTCGGTACGTCACTTCCGCTACAAAAGCTGACGGGTCGCCTAATCTGACAAAACACCAGTCTGAATTGTGAGAGGAAGCAAAAGTGCAAGGAACCATTCCATTCATAGTACGCTGATAGGAGCAGAGAGCAGGGTGACAGAGAGATGAGCTCATCACTGTGCCGGTTCTGCTTTCATTGTCCAGTCACAGGTTGAGGGGGGGGGGTAGGTACAGGACGACCTGGGCTCAGGAAGTGGGTTGAATGATGCTGGTCATCAGACTGGAGGACATCTACAATAATGTACTGCGGGGGGGGAAATCTGTGAATTGAAGGTAAATATTGTCGCAAACGGTGATATTGTGTCTTATCTTCTATTCATTCTTATCTTTGTGGTTTTTTTTTAACTGAAATTCTGATTTAATTACGTGTGTGTGTGTGTGTGTGTGTATATGTATATGTATATATATATATATATATATATATATATATATATATATATATATATATATTTATTATGTAAAGACCTTCATATCCTTACAGAAGACGAATATCTCTGGGGTCATATCCTGAGGCTTCTGTCTGAAATCTTATATACACCTACTAGCTCTGATGAATATATCAGAACCATTTATATGTATTTTTGTTTTTTGTTTTTCCCTTAGGAGAAAAGTTCAAAGTGGAAACCAAAGTAATTGCGGCAGATTTTGGAAAACCTGCAGAGATCTATGAGCGCATTGAGGTGGGACTGAAAAGTCTAGAGATTGGAGTCCTTGGTAAGTAAAACTGGGGCTGTGCTATAAAACTGGGGTTACACGAGGCCCAACTGGGCTGAGGGTATACATCAGTAGTGTATTTGGGTTTTGTGCTGCCCTAGGCCTGACTAAACTCGTGCACCCCCTAATTTAAATATGACCCACCCCTTCCTGTCAAGGCCACACCCCTTGCTGTTTAAGACCCACCCTGAAATTTTCTAGTGGGGACACTAGTACTGAGGGGGGGGGCAATGGATTCCCTTAATTTGCATAGATTGCCTCTCACTTCCTGTTTGGCTATGGGGCAGGAAGTGAAGGGAAATCTCTGCAATGGGACAGGGATGGTATAAAAGGGGCTATAACCCTCCCTTACTCTTTCCACAATGAAAAAAAAAAAGTGTTGCCTATAGTTCTACTTTAACCACCTCCATACCGGGCACTTTCACCCCCTTCCTGCCCAAGCCATTTTTCAGTTTTCAGCGCTGTCACACTTTGAGTGACAATTGCGCGGTCATGCTACACTGCACCCTAATGAAATTTTTATCATTTTTTCCCCACAAATAGAGCTTTCTTTTGGTGGTATTTGATCACCTCTGTGGTTTTTATTTATTGCGCTTTAAACAAAAGAAGAGGGACAAGTTTGAAAAAACACAACATTTTTTACTTTTTGCTATAATAAATATCGAATTTTTTTTTTTTTTTAAACTAATTTTTTCCTCAGTTTAGGCCGATATGTATTCTTCTACATATTTTTGGAAAAAAAAAATCGCGATAAGTGTATATTGATTGGTTTGCGCAAAAGATATAGCGTCTACAAAATAGGGGATAGATTTATAGCATTTTTATTTATTTTTTTACTAGTAATGGCGGCGATCTGCGATTTTTATTGTGACTGCGATATTGCAGCGGACATATCGGACACTTTTGACACATTTTTGGGACCATTCACATTTGTACAGCAATCCATGCTATAAAAATGCATTGATTACTGTGTAAATGTGACTGGCAGGGAAGGGGTTAACACTAGGGGGCGATCGAGGGGTTAATGTATGACCTAGGGAGGTGATTCTAACTGTGGGGGGAGGGGACTCACTAGGGGAGGAGACCGATCGATGTCCCTATGTACAAGGGACACACCATCGTTCTCCTCTCCTCTGACAGGACGTGGATCTGTGTGTTTACACACACAGATCCACGGTCCTGCTTTGTTACCCGGCAATCGCAGGTGCCTAGCGGACATCGCGGCCGCCGTGCACGCGCACCGGGTCCTGAGCAACACAGGGGGCACGCGCGCACGCCCCCTAGTGGCTCGGGAGGGCGATCACGTCATATGACACAGGGGGCACGCGCGCACGCCCCCTAGTGGCTCGGGAGGGCGATCACGTCATATGACGTCCGCCAGAACAAGAGATGCCTCGTCCCGCCGTCATATGACGGTGGGCGGTGGCTTAGTGGTTAAGCACAAATTGCTGAAAATTTTCTGGAGAGGACTAAGAAGATATAACCATGCCAATGGTGCAGCAGAAAACATATAGCACAGTGAGGAAGGTTTGTGGTCAGCTTGGGACACAGCTGATCACAGATCGAGGTAAAGGGACAGTCACAGGGGGCCCTTTACCATGTGATCAGCTGTGTCCAATCACAGTTGATCCCATGTAAGCAAATGCCGGTTATCGGCATTTCCTTTCCTCAGCGCTGTCACTGTGTGAGGAAAGGCAATACTATAACTGGCAATCCTGTGACAGCACAGATTTACACTGATCATCAGTGCAGCTTATAAGTGCCACCTCAGCAGTGCCCATCTGCGCAGCCTCAGCAGTGCCCATCTGCGCAGCCTCAGCAGTGCCCATCTGCCCATCTGCGCAGCCTCAGCAGTGCCCATCTGCGCAGCCTCAGCAGTGCCCATCTGCGCAGCCTCAGCAGTGCCCATCTGCGCAGCCTCAGCAGTGCCCATCGGTGGAAAATATCGGGCTATCGGAAGCCAATTACAGCGGGTGTCGGCCGGGGGCGCGCATGGGTACGTCGCTTTGTCTACAGTGGCCACCCATCCGTAGTACATTGCAGGCGGGCATTAAGTAGGTAATATTAAATCCTCATCGTGTTTTTTTTTTTTTTTTTTTTTTTTTAGTACATGTTGAGTAAAATAAACATTCCCCAGGAAACCATTTCTTAAAATTCTTACCCCAGCCCTTGCATTTTACAACTTTCAATTCCGCAGGCTCCTGGTCTTTCAGTGCTGCTTCCATGAACTTCCGGTCTTCGCAGGAAAAGGGTGGACAGTGCAGTCTCAGGACAGTCTGTTCTCTTGGAGAAGGGAAGGTGCGGATGATGGGAGTGCCTTGCCAGTCTAGGCTACAGGGCTGTGTGTTTCTGTTGATGCACACAGTGTAGAGAGACGCCACTTTAGTTCCTTTATGCAAGGGTGGCTCCATAGAATGCTTCAAGTGGAAGGAGTCACCCTCAAACAGGAAAGCCAGGGCAACCGGGTTGGTCCCAATATAAACTGGAACATAGCAAGGGTTAAAGGGGTTGTAAAGTTTCAGGGTTTTTTCACCTTAATGCATTCTATGCATTAAGGTGAAAAACCTTCTGTGCGGCAGCTGCCCCCCATACCACCCACCCCCTTTTTCTTACCTGAACCTGATCGTTCCAGTGACACGCCCAGCAGCTCCAGCCGCTGTTTCGGGTCCTCATTGGATAAATTGATATCAGCGGGAGCCATTGGCTCCCGCTGCTGTCAATCAAATCCAGTGACCCGGGGGGCGGGGCCGAGTCCTGCTGTCTGTCAATGGATGCAGCAGCAGGATTCGGGAGCGCTTTCAGTTGGGGACACTTGCTGAAGAGGAGGAGCCAGGAGCGCCGCCGGGGGGACCCCAGAAAAGGAGGATCAGGGCCGCTTTGTGCAAAACCCTTACACAGAGCAGGTAAGTATAACATGTTTGTTATTTAAAAAAAAAACGAACCTTCAGTGCCGGTTCACACAGGGGCGACTTGTCAGGTGACCTAGCCGCCTGACAAGTAGCGTCCCGTTCTGTACTACGGAACCGTTCTAAAAGGAGCGATGACTTAGAAAAAGGTTCCTGTAGTATTTTTGGGCGACTTCAGGCGACTTGCATGGACTTCTATACAGAAGTCGTTTTGCAAGTCGCCGCTGAAGTTGTGTGCAGGTCGCCTCGGTGAGTCGACCTGCAAGTCGTGCGCCCCTGTGTGAACCGGCAGTTACATTCACTTTAGGAGAGCAGCATTGTTAATCTGTGGGGAGGAAAGTGTTAGCAGATTTAGATACACTAACAAATTGAAGCCAATCTCCAGCTAACACTTTATAAGCAGTTACTTGTTGTCCCCCTTTGGGATAAAGGTTTACATAAATAAATTATTGTAAGCACCCCTGCCAGTGGTAAAGGGTTTGTCTCAACCCTCTAACTGCTGCATCTGCAGAGCAGCTTGTTCTGTGTTAAAACAGACTTATTGGCCAGATCCCTAGGTGAAAATTAAGAGGAAAGCCTAAAAAAAGAAAACCAATGCAGCCATCACATCTAAGAATTGGTAAGCTGCAATATAATAAATGTTTGCTTTTGGGTTATTAGCACTTTAACGCCAGTGGGTGATCAAGGAATTTTGTGCTAAGTGGAGCTTTTTTTGAAGTTTGCACCAAAATGGACTGTTAGACATACATAGACATTCATCACCCACCATTTCTGGGGAGGGGGGGTTGGCTCCACAGAAAATCAGTCAGTTTTTTTGTTTTTTTTTTAGTTCACAAGCCAAAACCTCCAGAAACTCCGTCTGTAGGTTTTGTGTCTGTGCACTTTTTCTATAGACAGCTTTGGGGAATCATCCAGTTGAGTTTAGATGATCTAGCAGAAGTGTTTTCATTCTGCGGAAAAACCACCGCTCTTCTTCTGAGCAATTACTGCCATCTAGTGGCCAGTGTGTGCTTGTACAGGGGATGCAAAATGTGTACATTAGGATACCCATAGACATAAAAAAAAAACACCTTTCAGCAAAGTATTCATTTGTCTATTTATTGTTTTTCGTTTTTTTTTGGACAAAGTCATTGGTCTGTTTTTTCTTGTTCTTTGTATGCACAGTGTGTAGTGGGTAGCACTCTCGCCTAGCAGTAAGAAGGGTCACTGGTTCGAATCCCAACCACGACACTACCTGCCTGGAGTTTGCATGTTCTCCTGTGCCTGCTCAGGTTTCCTTCTAGTACTGCGGTTTCCTCCCACACTCCAAAGACATGCTGGCAGGTTAATTGGCTTCTGTCTAAATTGTCCCTAGTATGTATGAATGTGAGTTAGGGACCTTAGATTGTAAGCTCCTTGAGGGTAGGGACTGATGTGAATGTACAATGTATATGTAAAGCGCTGCGTAAATTGACGGCGCTATATAAGTACCTGAAATAAATAAAATAAATAATCCATTGGCTCATTTTTATTGTACCTAGAAGTATTCTTTTGTTTTATTATTATTTAAGGTACTTATATAGCGCTGTCAATTTACGCAGCGCTTTACATATACATTGTACATTCACATCAGTCCCTACCCTCCAGGAGCTTACAATCTAAGGTCCATAACTCACATTCATATACTAGGGCCAATTTAGACAGAAGCCAATTAACCTACCAGCATGTCTTTGGAGTGTGGGAGGAAACCGGAGTACCCGGAGGAAACCCACGCAGGCACAGGGAGAACATGCAAACTCCAGGCAGGTAGTGCTGTGGTTGGGATTCGAACCAGCAACCCTATTTACTGCTAGGCAAGCATGCGACTCACTACACCACTGTGCCGCCAATATGGCAAGGCATGGAGCTATTGAAATGTGAGTTTTCGGGTGAAAGAAAATTGTAACATCTACAGAAAGATCTTTTTATTACAAAAGATTGTTTGTCTGACAGATCAGCTACAAGCAGTAATCGCTTTCATATCGATTAATAGCCTTAAAGTGATACTAAAGTCTTGTTTTTTTTGTTAAAAATGACAAACCTGTTATACTTACCTGCTCTGTGCAGTGGTTTGCACAGAGCAGCCCCCGATCTCCTCTTCTCAGGTCCCCCGCCGACTTTCCTAACCCCTCCCTCCTGTTTAGTGCCCCCATAGCCAGCAGCTTGCTATGGGGGCACCTGAGCCAAGTCGCAGCTCCCTGTGTGCATTCAGACCCAGCCCTGCCCCCTTTCTCTCCTCATTGACCCACTGACTTTGATTGACAGCAGCGGGAGCCAATGGCGCAGCTCTGCTGTCTCAGCCAATGAGGAGAGGAGTCCTGGATAACAGAGTCTCTTGTGCAATATCTCTGGATCTAGATCAGGGGTCTCAAACTGGCGGCCCTCCAGCTGTTGAGAAACTACAAGTCCCATCATGCCTCTGCGAGTCATGCTTGTAACTGTCAGCATTGCAATGCCATCATGGGACTTGTAGTTCTGCAACAGCTGGAGGGCTGCCAGTTTGAGACCCCTGATCTCGAATGGACCTCAGGTGGAGGCTGAGGGGGGCTACTGCACACAGGTTTTTTACCTCAATGCTTAGAATGCACTAAGATAAAAAAAAAACCTTCTGCCCTTACAACCACTTGTAAACCATCACCTTGTAAAATAACGCATTCAGTTCAAAATAAAAATGAAAGGCAAAACGTTTTTGTACAGATATAAAAAAAAAATTATAAATACTTTTTTTTTTTCCCCCCCTTTTTTTTTAAAGTGATCACATTCCCTCTGTTCTCAGCTGCATAAGAGCTGGGGGGGGTGGGGGAGAAGCAGCAGCACACTGAGCTTCCCAGTGAATGGCTGAGCAGCAAGGGCATATCAGGACAAGTCTGATCGTTGGAGGAGAGCAGGCTGAGTTCCCAGCATAGCTAGAGAACTGACCACACTGTGCTCTCCTGCTTAGTGTGGTCAGTTTTTAATAGGAAATTAAAAGGACTGGCAGGAACACCAGGGATTTCACATAAAGGACGCAATACAAAGAGAACAGGAGACTTTCTCATACAAGTACATGGCGCAGCAGGCACAGATCAGGAATATGAAGTGTTGGGGGTAACAACGCTTTAACGTGCAACTATTGTAACTTTGGACCCCTCGTATTGGGAGATCAGTGAACACGTGTTCATTGCCTGGGCTTTTGCTCACATGACTGCCTGCCATGAGATCTCAGAGACGCAGGTATTCCATACCTTCTCTCTGATGTCATTTAAAGCCCAACTCCGGGCAAAAAAAAAAAAAAGATCCTTTTTCAGTGTGGCTGCATCTTGTACAAAACTGTGGGGCTGTGCCCACACTACAAGGGTTAATTGCTCTTTTATGTCTAGGGGAACAATAAAAGGAGATTTACTTACCCAAATCCTCCACGCAGCTAGACAGGTCCCTGCAGCTCCTGCACCAGCAGTCTAAGGTCCTGACGACTGTCCTGCAGTGTCCGCTCTCGCAGAACACTGCAGGGACTGTCCACTGCTGGATCAGTGCCACAGCCCCACTGCAAGGGATCATTTATTATCTGCCTGAAGTTAAGCTTTAAAGGGGTTGTAAACCCTCATATTTTATTTTTTTTTTTTAAATAAAGATAACAAACATGTCTATACATACCCTGCTCTGTGCAGTTGTTTTGCACAGAGCAGCTCTGATCCTCTTCTTCTAGGTGGCGCTCCAGGCCCCTCCTCTTCATTGGGAGCCCCCAGGGAAAGCCACTTTCCCTGGGGGGCACCCCTTTATCTCCCGAGTTTGCTGCTGCATCCAGTGACAGACAGTGGGCCCCCCCCCCCTCAATTCCAAGTCACTGGATTTGAATGACAGCAGCAGGAGCCAATGGGTCCTGCTGCTATCAATCTGTCCAATGAGGAGAGAGACAGCAGATGAGCCACTCGTGCTCATCACTGGATCAGATTGGGCTCAGCTAAGAAAAGGGGGGGGGGGATCTTTTTCTGTGAAGAACCTTAAGTCTCAATTCACACTGGGGCGGCTTTAAAGGGGTCCGACTCTGAAGCCGCCCCACACAGTGCAACTTCAGTGTGGCTTGCAAACAATTTCTGTAATAGAAGTCAATGCAAGCCGCTCCGAAGTCCGTCCGTCCGTCCCCGTCCCCCCCCCCCAAGTAGTACAGCAACCTTTTTCTAAATTGCTACGATTTAGAAAGGTTCCATTGCACTGAAGGGAGCGCAACTTGTCAGGTGGCTAAGTCGCCTGACAGGTCCCCCCAGTGTGAACCGAGCCTTATGCCCGTACACACGATCGGACATTGATCGGACATTCTGACAACAAAATCCATGGATTTTTTCCGACAGATGTTGGCTCAAACTTGTCTTGCATACACACGGATCACACAAAATTGGTCAGAAATTCCAAACGTCAAGAACGCGGTGACGTAAAACACGTACGACAAGCCGAGGAAAATGAAGTTCAATAGCCAGTGCGGCTCTTCTGCTTGATTCCGAGCATGCGTGGAACTTTGTGTGTTGGAATTGTGTACACGCGATCGGAATTTGCGCAAACGGATTTTGTTGTCGGAAAAATTTGAGAACCGGACCTAAAATTTTGTGCAATGGAAATTCCGATGGAAACTGTCCGATGGAGCTTACACACGATCAGAATTTCCGACCACAGGCTCCGATTGCACATTTTACTTCGGAAAGTCCAGCTGTGTGTACGGGGCATTAGGCACTTTAAAGGCAACCTGCTGTATTTATAGGGGATACCTTGTAAAGGGACCTATTTATATTGAAGAACAAATATCACTTTGCGGTTGATTTTCTACAACTGGAGAGTGTAAAATCGAGTGTAGCTCTGCATAGAAACCAATCGGCTTCCAGCTTGCTTTGTCAAAGATTATTTGAACCAGCTGAAGTTAAAAGCTGATTGGCTCCCATGCACAGCTACACCCATTTTACACTCTCCAGTTTTAGTAAATCAACCCCTGTGTGTCCTCCGCTGTACCCCAAATTATTACTCCGCTCCTCAGCTTGCACTTTACGGCCCATTCATAAAATGCAGGCCATGGTGTGATGCCTGCAGTATGTCAGAGTTTTCTCTGCTGCGTTGGAAAAGATTCTGGTCATGTGATTTTGACTGTTCTCTTGATTGCCACAGGGAAATATTTAAAAGGCACTGGGATTTCAAGGCTTTTTTCAAATGATTGAATGCAGGGATGTATTAAAACAAGCTCTCTGTAGTAAGGCAGATCCCAAACAGGCCTCCTTCGATAGGTACTCCGGAATAACACAATGGGGTGGATTTACCAAAGGGCAAATAGACAGTGCACTTTGCAAAGAGCAGTTGCTCCAGAGCTTAGTAAATAAGCAGAAGCTCTGCTGACTTCCATCATCCAATCATGTGCAAGCAAAAATGCAGTTTTTTTAATTTCCTTGTATGTGATTGGGTATTCTTTGCAAAGTGAAGCTTTACCTCATTTACTAAGCTCTGGAGCAACTGCACTTGGCAAAGTGCAAATTCTATTTGTCTTTAGTAAATCAACTCCAATGTTTAGACCTAAGGCTGGGTTCACACCTTTGCGAATTGGATGCTTGTTCCTCCGCAATCCAATTTGCAATAGCAAGAGATTTTGACTGGAGCCGGTTCACATATCTCCACAGCAGGTCCAGTGCATTTCAGGTCCGAATTCAGCCCAAAATTCGGGGTGAAATCGGACCTGAAACGGTGAACCAGGACGCACCTGACCCCCTGCTGTGAGCCGCATGCGACTCATATGTGAACCCAGCCTACAGAAGCTGACGCCATACACTGTGAAAGAATCAGATGCTCTTAATTGTTCGTAATTCAATTACAAAAAACATCCATTGCTTTTCAGAGCCCCCTCCCCCACCTTTCATTAGGGTTTACAAAAAAAGAAACAATGCAATAAGGACTTTGGTCGGCGGCAGTGCGTAATTGCAGTCCAGACAAGGGTTCATCTCAGACCACATCTAGATCCCTTCCGTTATAGTTTCCTCATGTCCTTATTTCATTTTTTTTTCTAAGCCATGAATGAATGAGTGACTTGTATAGCACTACCTATGCGAACTGAATCACCTCAGGGTGCTTTTTTGCAAGCCCTGATGAAGGGGGGGGGTTGTTCCCCCTGAAATGTGTTGGTGTTTTTTTTTATGTGGTAGAATCCTAAACAGTTCAACACTTTGGACTCTCACCTTTTTGGTTTGACACCCATTTCTATGTGTCTATATTTTAAGACCCTTTTAACTAATTTTAATTGCGCTCACCTTGCTTCAGGAAACGTATTGCACTTTTTTTTTGTAAGCAGCATTCTGCATGTGCCCACCTCAATCATTGCACATAATCAAGGTTTATGGAGATGTAAAGGCTTGCCCGGCCCTGGACAGGCTGCATTCAGGGACTGTGGGCATCTGCCAAAGTACTCACCGGTCAAACCTAATCCAAGGACTAAGAATGTGTTAAAAGAGGCACAATATTTGTCATGTGAACAGTGAGAATTCCAGGGGCATTGCACCCTTTCTCAAGCTTGAAATGTACATTTAACCCAACATTTTACCTCTTGCCTAACACAGAAGATACGTCTGTAAGGTGACACAGAACAGACCGATACATAACATCCTCCTCTTCTTTTACAGTAAACAATGTGGGAGTTTCATACGAGTATCCAGAGTATTTCCTTGACATCCCGGACCTGGATAACGTGAGTAATCGTACTGTAGATGACGTCTTTCTCTACAGAGTAATGTAACCAAGACTTGTGTTTATAATGCTGGAAGACCGGACACAAAATACACCTCATTGATTGCATTCCCGGTAAAACAAGCACTGTGATTTAAAGGGACAACAATTGTGAAATGTGCAGAATTATATTTTCCTGTAGCGTAAATATGTATTTCTAATACATGTTTATGTTCCAATTTACCCGGTCTAATGCCTTTTCGGCATTGGTGCTTAAGAAAACACACGGGGGGCGCCCTTAGAAGTTGTTACGTGGAGGAGGTTGAGTGCTTTGATGGTGTTATCTCTTGCCTCCCTAGTGGGGATAAAGCCCACCTGGTCAAGATGGGCCAATTTCTGGAGATGTTGTGCCAGCCGGGTAGTCAAGATCTTAGAGAACAGTTTCAAGTCGATATTTAAAAGTGAAATGGGCCTATAACTTCTAATAATACACAAAGAGGTAGGGTCCTCAAGATATGAGCCCTCAAGGTATCTCTAGGGAAGATGGTCTCGGATCCAACTGCATTGAAAAACGATATGTGGGCCTAGTAGCGGGAGGAGGGTTTTATAGTATTGTTTGGTGTAGCCATCTAGACCCGGGGCTTTGCCTGGTTTCATAGTTCCAATAGCTAGCTGCAGTTCCTCTAGAGCTATAGGGGAATCTAGTTCTTCCTTAACCTCAATGGGAAGGGACGGGAGTAGGGAGGTCGTTATATAGTCCTCAATCTCGGCTTGGGGAGGTGTCCTGTTCGGTAGGTTGTAAAGGGTGGAATAGAAGTGCCTGAACTCTTGTGAAATTTGTGCGGGGAGTGTGTCTTTCTGCCCGGTGGAGCACATGTGAGGAATGTAAGCTGAGAGCCTATGTTCCCTGACCATCGTAGTCAACACCTTCCCACAATTGTCCCCCACCTCGTAGCTCGTTTTACGGCAGAATTGCAATGCTGCCTTGGCCTTATAGTGCAGTAAATCCGTGATCTGTTTGCGTAATAGCCCAAGTTCCCTCTCCAATGCGTGGGAGGGGGCATGTTTGTGACGAGCTTCAGTGGAGGACAGCCTGGAAAGGAGTCTGGTGAGTTGTTTGTTTCGTTCCCTCTTAATGCGCACGCCATGTTTGATGAGAATCCCTCTGATAACTGTTTTATGAGCTTCCCAGAGGGTGCCTGGGTCGCATCCCGGGCAGTCATTCGTTTGGAAGTAGAGGGTCAACTCTTTAGATACATCTGCTAGCACCTCTGAGACTTGCAGAAGGCTCTCGTTTAGACGCCAAAAGCGGTGTCTGGGGGAAGACATTCCGGAGAGTGTATATACTAGGGAGATAGGAGCATGATCCCACCACATTATGTGGCCGGTCGAAGAATCGGACACTGAGTGCAGTTGGCCATGGGGGATAAAGAAATAATCTTTCCTGGAGTAGGGCTGGGGAAAAAAATTGATTTGAATCTTCAATCGAGTGGTCAAATCGAGAGGTCAAATCGGTTCAAATGTTCAGAAAATAGATTTTTTAGATTTTTTTTCACAAGGACCGGCACCTCGCTGGTCTTGAGGAGCTGCGGGCTGGAGTTTTTAGGTGAGGCCTAGTCCGTGAGGCTTGACGCCATGGACTAGGCCGAAGCCGCAGCCTCGCCTAAAAACTCCTGCCGCAGCTCCTCAGGACCGACGTGGTGTCCATCAAAGTAAAAAAAAAAATTTCGAATCGTGAATTCTTTTTTTTTTTTTTTTTTAAATCGCAGATTTTTTTTTTGGGAGAAAATCGCCCAGCTCTATCCTGGAGTAGATCTTGTGTGGGAAGGAGTAGAACGTAAAATCTCGCTCACCTGAATGCTGTAAGCACCATACATCAATCAGGGATTAGGGACTAGAGGAGTAGAAAGGTAAAGGAAAGGGCGGTAGGTTAAGTGGGTAGAGGGCAAGTAAAAGAAACAAACAAATTCAGGGCAGAAACCCTGAAGTAACTACATTTTGTAAGTAACAAACTTGTGATGTCGTAGCACGACCGGAGATCCGGAAGTGTACGCTAACCTACCTGGGGGAGAGGTTAGTCGGCAACCAAGAAGATAGGACCCAACCCTCCCATCCACCCCTGTAGGAACTTCAGTTTGGTTAGAAGCATTAATGGTGAAAAAAGATAACATAAAAAACCAACATAATGAAAAACAAAAGAGAAAATGAGAATGGAAATGCAGCATCGTAGAGTCATATTGCACAGAGGAGGGACCCCCCCGCCCCCCCTGGCACGGCGTGTCTCATGAGGCCTGCACACCAGCTGTCAAAGTTCACCCCTTCCCCGCTAATAGGTATGGGCTCCCCCGGGGGCATGGTTCAACCTTATGTGGCCTTACAAGTGACCAGGAACAATGTATTATATCAAAAATGGTAAATTTATTAGAAAACGCATATAATAAGTAAAAGACTTATGTCAACAACGACAAAAAGTACATCAATATTGTTGCATATAAATAATTTTGCATAGTACGTGCTGTTTTTCCCAGTAGTCACTGGGCTGTGGATGTTAAGAAACCCCTGAAGAAAGGCACCAAGCCGGAAACGTTGGGTTCATCCAAACAGCCTACCTGTGTCTGCACGTACTATGCAAAACTATTTATATGCAACAATATTGATGTACTTTTTGTCGTTGTTGACTTAAGTCTTTTACTTATTACATGTGTTTTCTAATAAATTTACTATTTTTGATATAATACGGTACATTTTACTTAGTCAGTTTTAAAGTCCCACCTACCCATGGGGGTTTTGTTCTTTCTATTTATCCTGGGATGTGGTGACCTAGAACTTATGACTTCACGTGGGAGGCCTCTCACCCCAGATAGACATTCAGCTGGATTCTCTCACTCTGGATAACCTGTGGTGCTAGGGGTATATACAGATTCCCCCCTAGCTGAACATAACATCAAGTGAGAGGAGCATAACTCAGCATTTCAATTGAAAATTTAGGCATCAAAAGCGTCCGAGTGGTGTCCTCACTGTGAAGCTCACAGCTCTGTAGAGAGTAGGGGGTCTCAGCAACATCACGAGTGTCCGCCACTTCCGGCAGTGCCCAGTGACAACCCCCCCCCTGGGATAGTGCGGGTGTAAGTTCGTCCCTGTAGCCCCCCTCCCCAGGGAAAACCCGTGGGGGGGGCACACCCCAGTCATCAGTTTAACAACATACCCCTCATACAGTGTTACAACATTGAATATGCAACTAAAAAGATAGATAGATAGATAGATATAGATTATATATATATATATATATATATATATATATATATATATATATATATATATATATATATATATATATATATATATATATATATATATATATAATATCTCTATATCTCACAAAGCAAGGAGTTGTATGGAATGCACTCTGGGAGCCAAGCCAGTAGCTGAACATCAGTACCAAAGCTAAATGTACTCATGACCGGACAGGGTACTGGGGGGTCTCCAGCAAAAATATGAAGACACCAGGTCCTTCAGAGCCACTTGTAGGTGCATAGTGGGAGCATAGTTCTGCATCCATGATGTACAGGGGGAGAAGACTCTGTCGTGTGCGGGTAGTCATCTGGTATGTAGCCACACTCGGCAGAGTGGGTACAGACACTGTGGGCTATCCCTCAGTGATAGGGGGGTTCCAGCATAAATGTGCCATAGTAAAGTTATGAGGAGGCTGGCTATTTGCTGGGGGATAGTAACGGGTGCCCCAAGCAAAAAATAAAAAATAAAAATAAAAATGAGACCTAACCAAAAGAGAGAAAAAATTGAAATAGAAAACGCTGCACAACTAGAGGGCAGAACAGAATGAACATTTAATGGAAGGTGACTTTCGTGCTGTGCAGGGCTGCTCGCGACTCGCGTGCCTCTTCTGGGGAGGGTGCTCATGATCGGCGGCAGCTCCTTTGCGGTCTGGGTTGGAAGTCACTGCCAGTCACAACATGGCCCATACGGCCGAAGGATCACGGGATAAAGGCCAGCCAGTTAGGGACCGCAATCAGTGCTGATACCAAGAAGGTGAAGAGAGCTGGAAGGGACTCCGGTGAGCGGAGAGTAAAGGATCGCTGGTCCTTCCGGAAGGTGATCGATGGGGGGGGAAGCCCCAGCGGTAGGTAACATCCAGTCTTCTGGCTAGATCCAAGAGCAGCTTCAGAAGGGCTCGGGACTGTAATGTTGCTCTGGAGAGGTCTGGTAGAATTTTGACCGATGCGCCGTCGGAACTCCCAGGTCTCCTGCCTCCCATGCTTTTCAGACTATAATATCCTTGTGTATATAGTGGTGCAGCCGACAGATCACATCTCGGGGTCTAGCTGGGTCATTCAATCGGGGGGCCCAAGGCTCTGTGTACCCGGTCTAATTCCACGCGTTCTGGTAGTTTCTCGCCCGCCACTCTCCTGAAGATGTCGGTAGATCTGCTGGGCCTGTGGCTTCCGGTAGGCCTCGGAGCCATAAGTTGTTCCGTCGGCTCCGATCCTCCGTTTCCTTGAGGTGTAATTGCAGGCCCACCGCAGGTTCTGTGTGGGAGTTTTGTAGAGCCTCCAAAGCAGTTACTCTCTGGGCCATCGTGGACAAGGAGGCTTCCCCTGCCGTGAGCCTGGTGGTGAGAGTTTGAACGTCCTGTTTAACAGCGCGGATTTCCTTCCGATGAGTAGCTTCCAGGCGTCCTATCAGGGCCTCAATGTCAGCAGTGCCTGAAGAATGGATTTCAGTTCGGCATCTGCTCTTTAAGTCGGGGGCAGGTGAGGTGAATTCCGCAGGAAAGCTGGTGGGATGTCAGGGTAAGGCTCCGAACTCAAGGAACCTGAGGGGGATGCTGGATAGGCGAAGGGGGTCAAGGCCTCCGGAGTGCGAGGCACGTGCGGCCGCCATCTTGAACTCCGGGGAGCCCGACTGGAGGAGCTGGAAGAACCGCTGGATCTCACCCGGGGATGCAGCCACCGGAGACGGTTTTGTGTTTTTCGTGTTTCACTTAGTTGAGCGTTTCTTGGATGGGAGCATAATGTAGAAAATAGAGCTAGATAGGCTGGGGTAGATAGGAGACGGTCAGGAGCTCATCAAACACAAGTCTCTAGTCGGCCATCTCCAGACCACAAACCCTGAAATCCAATGTCTATGACAGGAACTGAAAGTTGTGCTCCCGATTTCTGAATGCAAGAGGCCGATACATCACACTCCAGGTGGTCAGAGGCTTGTTATTGTACTGGGGAATTTTATAACTAGTTGGCTCGTCTTCCTGTGAGCTGCTTCTTGACTTTTACAGAACATTTCCATAAATATTTAAAAAAAAAAAAAATTTTACTTTTTTTTTTTATTTCTTTTTTTAAAACATTCATGCAAGCAACGAAAACTGTTGGCACTGTAAAATGATAGGGCGCACGCTCTTTTACAGAAGATTTAGAGGTCCAGTGTGCCATATAAACAACGTATCCCATGATCCTGAATTTGTCAGTAGTAAGGGTGTGTACGAGGACAATGATTGACAGACCTGACCACTCCCTCTGTGCATTTCCATTCATTGGCTGGAGAGCCGTGGCTAAGCGGAGGGAGGTGAGAACAGCAAGTTTATTATAATCAGATTGGGGTACTGTGCCGACATTCATGTCAGTACATAATCCTATAGTACAAGGGTGACAACACTGATTGCCATTTCATTAGTTTGGTGTCAGAATTGTCAACAGAAGTAAAGAGGTGACATACAAATAAGGTTTCTGGCAGGATCGCCAGCTAAATTTTATTATAAACTGTGCTAAAAAAAGAAAAAAAAAATCTGCTTGTGACTTTTGGGGACTTCTGTATGATTTTTATATTTAATTTTTCCTGTTTTGACTATATATATATATATATATATATATATATATATATATATATATATATATATATATATATACACTAATTGTTTTTTATTATTTTTTTCTTCTCTCGTAGACTCTGGACATGTTAATAAATATCAACATCACCTCTGTTTGCAAGGTAAGAAGGAGATATGAAATGTTCTGTTGGTAGGGTTAGTAAATTTACAGGAAATTATGAGCTGCGGTAACACCTCATGTAGTGAACTTGGTACAAGTGTATTCACTTATCCCGGCCATACACGGTTCGAATCTCAGCTGGTTCAGCAGGAGCCGGACAAAATTCGAACCGTTAATGGGCAGGCTGAATGTACCAACTTGATCGATCAACTTGGGTACAACCAGCCTGCTGGATTCGCTTGTGATTTTTGCCAGTGGTTGCTATACCTCCTAGCAAAAATCACCGGCGAAGATGGCTTCCCCCGTCTGCCCCTGCCGGGAGAAAACAATGGCTAATTCCCCTGTCAGCACTGCCTGTGTTGATGAGGGAATCACATTTAATGCATTAAGGTGAAGAACCTTGAGATTTTAAAACCCCTTTAATCTCTGCATAAAGAAAGGCTTTTATACAGTAAAGTAATAAAAATGTAGTGTAGATTTCCTCTGGAGCTAGTTCTGTCCAACTCCAGTAGATAGCCTTTCTTAACCTTTTCAAGGGAGAAACCCTTCAAACATTTTCATTTCTAAGGGAACGCCTGCCTAAAATTATTATACCTACAGTAGTGTGAAGAGTAAGTTGTAAATATAAGCATAAACAAAATAATAAGAAATGTGGCATGTTTGGGGTATTTGATGCCCAAGGAAGCTCTATACAACAATATTTACAGTAATAATAATTAAATGAAGCCATAATAATTGATAATGACCAGAAAAAAAAATAAACTCAGACCCTGAAAACTATAGAACTCCCTTGTATTAATGTGGAGTGGAAAAGTGTCACCCCCCCCCCTTCCTTACATTGATGGTTAGTGAAGAAGTGCTGGTCAGTGAAGGGCTCTAGTACACTGAAGGCCAGTTGAAGGATCGCTCCTTGCATTGATGGTCAGTGGAAGAAATGCTTCTTATATTGATGGTCAGTTGTGAAGTACCCCCTTACACTGGTGGTCACTGAAGGGCACTAGTAATCAGTGGAAAAATGCATCTTATGTTGATTAGTGGTGAAGTGCCCCCTTACATTGGTGATCAGTGGAAGAATTATCTTTGCATTGGTGGTAAGTGCGAAAAATGCCCCTTTAAACTGGTGGTCAGGGGGGAGGCTCTCCCTTATATTGTTTGTCAGCAGGAAGAATGTTCCTTTCATTGGTGATCAGTGAGAAGAATGTTCCTTTCATTGGTGATCAGTAGGAAGAATGTTCCTTACATTGGTGATCAGTGGGAAGAATGTTCCTTACATTGGTGATCAGTGGGAAGAATGTTCCTTTCATTGGTGATCAGTGGGAAGAATGTTCCTTACATTGGTGATCAGTGAGAAGAATGCTCCTTACATTGGTGATCAGTGGGAAGAATGTTCCTTACATTGGTGATCAGTGGAAGAATTCTCTTTGCATTGGTGGTCAGTGCGAAAAATGCCCCTTTAAACTGTTGGTCAGGGGGGAGGCTCTCCCTTATATTGTTTGTCAGCTGGAAGAATGTTCCTTACATTGGTGATCAGTGGGAAGAATGTTCCTTTCATTGGTGATCAGTGGGAAGAATGCTCCTTACATTGGTGGTCGGTGAGAAGAATGTTCCTTACATTGGTGATCAGTGGGAAGAATGTTCCTTTCATTGGTGATCAGTGGGAAGAATGTTCCTTACATTGGTGGTCGGTGAGAAGAATGTTCCTTACATTGGTGATCAGTGGGAAGAATGTTCCTTTCATTGGTGATCGGTGGGAAGAATGTTCCTTACATTGGTGATCAGTGGGAAGAATGTTCCTTAAATTGGTGGTCAGTGGAAGAATTCTCTTTACATTGGTGGTAAGTGGAAGGAATGCCCCTTAAACTGTTGGTCAGGGGGGAGGCTCTCCCTTACATTGGTGATCAGTGGGAAGAATGTTCCTTTCATTGGTGGTCGGTGGGAAGAGTGCCCCTTACACTGGTGATCAGTCGAATGTTGTTTACACTGGTGGTCAGCAGGAAGAATGATCCTTACCTTGATCGCTGGGGACGATGCCCCCTTACGGGTACGTCAATATATTGTTAGTGTCAGTATTAGTATATCAGAGACACGGATATTGCTCACTGTTTAAGGCACCCCCTTGCAACCTCTGGAGGAACCTTCGAGTTCTATGGAACCTTGGCTGTAGGCAGACTTTTTTTTGTAAATTGAAGCACACTTAGTGTTTTTGCCTTATTTTAGATTACTTCTGGGTTTTGGGGTTCTGTGGATGCAGGTTTCAATTATTTTTTCTGTTGGTTGAACCTTATGGACATTTTTTTGGTTTTCAACTTGACTCTTTTAGGTCGTTCCCATGAATTCTGCTGTATGAACTGCTGCTGTTCCCTCCTGTAGGCAGCATTGACAGTACATATCGGATAAAACTCCAGATTCAATTAAACCATTTTGCTCTCTTGCTTGACCTTACGTTTATTATAGTAAATGGTATGCACAAATGTACCGACATCAACAAGGGAACCTTAATGCATTTCACACAAAGTACTTAATCGTAAGTACCCACCTAGTGTAAAACGCGTCAAGGTTCCCTTGTTGACGTCTGTGCATACATTTTTCTCTACAATAGCCCAAGGGCTTATTATAAACCAGGGACACCAAAATGTTACCTGACAGCTTATTTGTGATTGGTCATCTAGCTCCACTTGAGCTTCCAGGTTCATTTCATACGCGAGTCTGGATATAGATATTCAGAGTCTTGAAGCTTTTGAAAAAGAGCTGGTCGGTCACTGCTCGGATCCGCGAACCGAGCTGCTGAGCCACTGCACTAAGCTTCAAAATCACTGGTAGGAGGAGGTGGGGGACTGAAGTGGTGAGAGGAGGACTTGAATGACTTCAATGCTTCTGCTATGAACTTTAAGAATGAATTGCTCCACGGTGCCTGCAGTTACAAAGGTCAATGGACTTGAATGACTTCAATGCTTCTGCTATGAACTTTGAGAATGAATTGCTCCACAGTGCCTGCAGTTACAAAGGTCAATAGACTTGAATGACTTCAATGCTTCTGCTATAAACTTTGAGAATGAATTGCTCCACAGTGCCTGCAGTTACAAAGGTTAATTAGGGCTTGTTTTAAAGCTAATTTTACTTTTTGGTATAACCATATAGTTAAAGTAGAAGTCCACCTCAACACTAAAATTCCTGCATCTACAGACATCCACGATCTAACACTAACTGATCTAGCCCTGTAAAAAATCAGTATACAGTATACAAGCCGATCAGACCCGAACCCACGCTGAGGTGTCAGCTGGGGCATCTCTGTCTAGGCGGGTGTAGAGGACACATCCAACAACGGAAGCCCCATAGTAAGTCTATGGGTGACGTCATTCCCCGTTCATTCGGAGAACGGCTGTGTCCTCTGCAGAGCTTCCGCCGCTGGAGACCGGGATCAGATCAGCTTCAAAAAAGGAATATATACTGATTTCTTCTTTACAGGGCTAGATAGGTTAGTGTTAGATCGCGGATGTCTGTAGATGCGGGAATTTTAGTTTTAGGATGGACTTACACTTTAAATATTCATAACCTGGCCATACGTTTTCTCCAAAGTAAATCTGAGAGGACACAAATACAGGTGCAGGTATTGGTGTTTTTAAAAGGTGAAGGTTCCAAAGCTGTCATCCTGATCCTAACTTTACTACCAAGTGAATCATAGACCTGGTATAACTGTAAAGGAAGGGAATTCCATCTTCAGACTTCCCTGGTTGGGTGCTTTGTCTGGGTTATTGGCTTGCTGATGTAGTGAAGTGGGGATAAGAATGACCGCTCCAGAGGCTGCACCTTTTAAAACCAATCAGTATTGGTAGCTTCTACCCCTTATGCATTTCCTTTATTTCACCACAGAAGTACCCTAGAGATAAAAGAAACCTTTAGCTTGTTTAAAGCTGAACTCCAGGCAGCTATAAAAGATGCAAATGAAAGCAGCTATGTATTCATTCATATATCATTACATTTATTTTTTAATGGAAGCAGTATAAGTACGTGAATTGGTATCGGTCTCTTGTAGTCCTGTACAACAGAGCTCTGACTGGGAAAGGGAAAAAGGAACCAATAGGTCTTGTAAAGAGCATGCTGATAGGAGGAGAGAGCAGAGCGACAACGAGATGATCTCATCAGCCTGATGCTTCTCCTTTTAGGCTGGGGAATGGACAAGACCTGTAAGTGTTGCTTAAAGGGGTTGTAAAGGTTTTTTTTTGTGTTGTTTTTTTTAATAACAAACTTGTCCTACTTACCTCCTCTGTGCAAGGGTTTTGCACAGAGCGGCCCCCGATCCTCCTCTTCTGGGGTCTCCCAACGGCAATCCTGACTCCTCCTCTTCTCAAGTGCCCCCATGGAGAGCCGCTTTCCATGGGGACACTTGTCCGAGGGCACGCTCTCGAGTCCTGCTGCCGCGTCCATTGACACAGACAGCAGAGTTGGCCCCGCCCCAGGCTCTCGTGTCACTGGATTTGACTGACTGCAGCGGGAGCCAATGGCTGCTGCTGCTGCTATCAATCTATCCAATGAGGACACGAGACAGCGGCTGGAGCTGCTGTGCCTGTTCTGGATGCTTGGACGATCGGGTTCAGGTAAGTAAAAGGGGGGGGCTCGGGGCGGTGGGGGGGGGGGCTGCTGCAGTACAGAAGGTTGCATTAAGATGAAAAACCTTGAGGGTTTACAACCCCTTTAAAGTAGAATTCCAGCCTCATCTTAATCAGTCTTTGGCTTCATGTACACTTTAACCGCCGGCCGTGGGAAAACGCGGCAAGATCGCAGTTTGCTTTTTCCGGTGGTCAAAACGTTCCTATCCTAAACACGATTCTTCTGTGTTCAGAAGAGGGAGATTGAGTGAGGTTAAAGCTCCCCTAACCGCAGCAGCTCCTAAAGTACATTGTATAGTAAAGTGTACATTATGGAGTTGAGCTCAGGAGCTTTGGAAAAAAAAAAAAAAAACTACAAAAGCTCCTAAACTCAATTGTAATTAAAAGGTATGTAAACGTTCGTGTTTTTTTTTTTTTTTTTAAACAAACATGTCATACTTACCTCCTCTGTTCGGTTGGTTTTGCACAGAGTGGCCCCGATCCTCCTCTTCTGGGGTCCCTCAACGGCGCTCCTGGCTCCTCCTCTTCTCGAGTGCCCCGTCGGAGAAGCGCTCTCCCTCTGGGCACCAGTGCGGGCGCGCTCCTGTGTCCTGCTGCTGCGTCCATTGACACAGACAGCAGGACTCGGCTCTGCCCCCGGCTCTCGCCTCATTGGATTTGATTGACAGCAGCGGGAGCCAATGGCTGCGCTGCTATCAATCTATCCAATCAGGACCCGAGACACCAGCTGGAGCAGGTGTGCTTATCTCCCCGGCGCAGGAACGATCGACCTCATGTACGTAAAAAAGGAGGGCTGGTACACTACAAGAGGTTTTTTGACCTCAATGCATAGAATGCATTGAGGTGAAAAACCGCAAGGGTTTACACCCCCTTTAACATGGTTTCCTATGGAACACGTTCTGTAGTACAAATCTGCAAAATGCATTAACCACTAAAAATGCCATAGGTGTGAATCAGGCCTTAAAGGGAGTGCTCCTAATCTCAGCTTGTTACCTGTATAAAAGACACCTGTCCATAGAATCAATCAATGCGACTTGTGCTCTGATGATCTTGAAGGGTAACCCTTTTTAAAAAAAAAAAAGCCTGGCAGGTCAGAAAAGGGGGTGGGGACGAGCGAGCGCCCTCCCCTCCTGGACCATACCAGACCACAAGCCCTCAACATGGAGGGGTGCTTTGGGGCAGGGGGGGTTGTTCCAGATCCCGGCCCCCTACCCCATGTGAATGAGTATGGGGTACATTGTACCCCTACCCATTCACCTAAAAAAAAGTATCAAAAATAAAAACAGTACACAGGTTTTTGACAAAGTAATTTATTAAAGCAGCTCCAGCATCTCTTCTCCCTGCGGCGATGTCTTCCTCTTCCGGTTCTTCTCACTCCGCTGATGTCTTCTTCCACTGCCCGTTCTCTCTGCGATGTCTTCTCCCTCTGTTCTTCCTCTGATGTTCTCTTGATCCTCCCTCCAGCTGTAATGCTGGGTCTGCCGTGTGCCATTACTTATATAGCCATGGGCGTGGCCACCTGGAGGCCCCGCCCATTGTGATGTCACCGCCTGTGGCATGATGGGCCTGCATGAGGGGTCTCCATATGATGTCACTGGGTTGCCACACCCCATTGCTGTATAAGTAATGGCACACGGCAGCCCTAGCATTAGAGCGGGAGCCAGCATCAGGAGAACATCGGAGGAAGAACAGAGGGAGAAGACAGCGGAGGGAGAGGAGAACCGACAGACGGAGAAGACCTCAGCCGAGAGAGGAGAACTGGCGGCGGAAGAAGTCATCAGCAGAAGGAGAAGAATCAGATGCTGAAGCCATCGCTGGAGGGAGAATTAAAAAGATGCTAGAGCTGCTTTAGTAAATTACTTTGTCAAAAAACGGTTTACTGTTTTTATTTTTTACACTTTTTTGGGGGGCTAATAGGTAGGGGTACAATGTACCCCATACTCTTTCACATAGGGTGGGGGGCCAGGATCTGGGGACCCCCTTGTTAAAGATAAGCCCCCACCCACAGACTCCGACAACCACCGACCAGGGATGTTGGGAAGAGGCCCTTGTCCCCATCAACATGGGGACAAGGTGCTGGGGGGCGCCGGACCCTCCTGCCCCAAAGGACCCACCCCCCTATGTTGAGGGCATGTGGCCTGGTATGGTCCAGGAGGGGAGGGGGCTTGCTCATCCCCACCCCCTTTCCTGACCTGTGGGGCTGCATGTTCGGATAAGGGTCTGGTATAGATTTGGGGGGGGGACCCCACACTGAGGGTTCCCCTTAATATCCATACCAGACCGAAGGATCTGGTCTGGTCTTGGAGGGGGAACTTCTGTGCCTTTCTTTTATTGTGGAGTGGAGTTTACCCTCAAGATTCATACCAGACACAAAGGGCCTGGTATTGTCAGGATCAAAGTCGGATCCACGTACATTGTCAAGTTGGACTTCAAGCCGCAGGGCAAAGTCGGATCCACAGTCGTGTCGTATCAGTGTGAACCCGGCCTAAATAAACAAGCTGAAGTTAGAAGATGATTGGTTACTATGCACAGCTGCACCAGATTCTGTGTGCTCCAGTTTTGGTAACCCCCCCCCCCTGTGTTCTTGCTTTAAATTGCAGCAAAGAAAAAGTAGGTCTTTTATCCTTGGCTATGTGGCAAAGCTGTGAAAATTTTAAATTTCAGAGCAGGTTCACTTCCAGCTCCCATATATATAGTTTTAGGCATATGTGCAGCCGCGGGTTCATGCCTGGGCTCCAGAGCCTGGGGTCCGGTGCCTCCCTGTTTGCCAGTTCAGGTGCAAATCGGGTCCGAAATTTTTGCCTGAATTCGCACCTGAATCGGACCCAAAGACACACAGGACCCTTTTTGTATGTGGACCGCAGCCGCCCCCAGACCTGTGTAAACCGGCTCCATTGTGAGCCATTCACAGTCGCCTCTCATGCGAATTGGATGCGGATAAACCCATATGTGTGAACCTGGCCTTATGTAGTTGACCCCCTTCTTTTTTTGTTTTTTTGTTTTTTGTTTTGTTTTTACTCATTTAATTTTTTGTGTGTGTAATTTGGAATTTCTCATTCAGCTTCGCCTAGAACTTTGGTAACATGGAATTTTCCAGCGATGAGCAAAGCAACAGCGGGACCAGATATTGGAAACCGGCGAGGAAACCTTGCCCCTCAGAGCTCGCAGCCTGTTGGGATTCCTACGTGTATTGTTTGCCATATGCCCCAGGATCCTCGCCAAACTTTTAGGAATAACAGACTGAATGATTTTCTTGCTAGACTTGAAATGAGCATCTGTGTTTTTTTTTTTTTTTTTTGTATTTTTTCGTCTTCCCCTCCTTGTCTTTACAAAGCCATCTGTTTTCATCCTGTATTTTGCCACCACACTGTCCTTCAATCCAAACAGTTTGAATTTTTCTTAGAAAATATTTGGGTTTATTTTTATTTTGTTTTTTTTTTTGGTTTTGCTTATTTAATTGAGCGCATTGTGAGAATCTTTTCCTGATACCCCCCCCCCCCCCTTTTTTTTTTTTCTTGAGGAAGAAGTCCTCGTTAGTTGGTGTTGTTCAGGGGAATGTCTGAAACAGACGCCTACGCAGAATGCACTCACCCACGCAACGTCCGCCCCCACACAGTTCTTCTCACCCACTTTCCTCCCGTCGTCTCTACGTCTGGATCCAGCATAGTTCCCAGGCTGCCTCTCATTTTCTCCTTCCCCACTCTGATGGAAAATACGCCATTTATTTTCTTGCGCCGCTTTTTTTTTTTTTTTTTTGGCTTTTTTTTCCCCCTTTTTTTTTTTTTTTTTTAATTTTGTTCTTTTCCGCTCTTTAAATACATATGTAGGCAGCGAGCGTGCACACATGTACGTCAAGCCGTGGCATTCTCATTGTATCTGCTCGATTATAAAGTCAAGGAGAAAACAGGTGTATGCTGTGTAGGGATTTCTAATCGTTGGCTTTCCCTGAACAAATGTGTTATTGTGTTATCGCGCAGCGAAAAAAAGAAAAAAAAAAACTCTTCACGCTCGCATCTGTAACCAGGGTTATCCTTTATTGCATTGCTAAAGGACCGCATAGATGTATTTTGTTTTATGCTTTGCTTTGTTTTTTTTTTTTTTTTTACCTCAAACCATCCTTGAAGCCCAGAAAGCTATCTGCTGAAAACTTTCTATTGTTATGCTTATTTTATTTTTTTAACCACTTCAGCCCCATAAAGGATTTACCCCCTTAATGACCAGGCCATTTTTTTGCAGTACGGCGCTACTACGCTACTTTCACTGACAATTGTGCGGTAGTGCGACGCTGTGCACAATCTAAGTTTATGTCCTCCCCCCCCCCCCCCACACACAAATAGAGCTTTCTTTTGGTGGTATTTGATTTTGCGCTATAAACAAAAGACCGACAATTTTGAAAAAAAATAAATAAAAAACAATATTTTTTACTTTTTGCTATAATAAATATCCCCCCCCCCCCAAAAAAAAACAAATGTCTTCATCAGTTTAGGCCAATTAGTAATCTTTTACATATTTTTGGTAAAAAAAAAATCGCAATAAGCGTATATTGATTGGTTTGGGCAAAAGTTATAGCGTCTACAAAATAGGGGATATTTTTAAGGCATTTTTATTATTTATTTATTTATTTTTTTACTAGTAATGGCGGTGATCAGTGATTTTTAGCAGGACTGCGACAATGCAATGGACAGATCGGACACTTTTTTGCTACCAGTGACATTTATACAGCGATCAGTGCGAAAAATAGCCACTGATTACTGTGTAAATGTCACTGGTAGGGAAGGGGTTGGCACTAGGGGGCAATTAAGGGGTTAAGTGTTCCCTGGGAGGTGTTTCCAACTGTAGGGGGGAGGGGACTGACTGGAGGAGGAGAGAGATCGCTGTTCCTGATCACTAGGAACAGCAGATCTCTCTCTCTCCTCCCCTGTCAATCAAATGCTGTGATGCGGGGGGGGGGCGAGGAAAGTTGCCACCTCATCCCTTTAAACCCGAACACATATTAATTACACAGGTTCTGTGGCTGATTAAGGTGGTAATTAAACTCACTTGGTGCCTTATCTGAGCTAAATTAGTCTCAGAACCCGTGTAATTCATATGTGTTTGGGTTAAAAGGAATGAGGTGGCAACCCTAGGGGCGAGGCTGAGTCGCGCTGTCTGTGTCAATGGATGGCAGCAGTGGGGCTCGGGAGCAAGCACGTACGGGTGCCCCCATAAAAGGGAGGGGCCTGGAGCGACAGCAGGGGATGCCAGAAGAGGAACATTGAGGCTGCAATGCTTTTGCACAGAGCAGGCAAGCATAGACATGTTTGTTATTTTAATTTTAAAAAACCCGAAGGTTTAAGATCACTTTAAGACTGTCCTCTGATACATCAGCAAATGAGTAAAGTCTGCAATAGATTAATCAAAATTTTGCCGGTTCAGCAGGAACTGGTTGAATTTCAATCCATCTATGGGCAGGCTGGTTGTACTGAAATTGATCAATCGATCAACTCTAGTACAACCAGCCTGTAAGATTTTTTTTTTTCATGCGATCACTGCCGGCAGCTATAGCCGCCAGCATTGACTGTTGTGTTCTGATGTCAGGGAAGGCTCCCCGCCAGCAGAACACAAAAGCGCTGCGGGAGGGATTCCCTCCTGGTGAGCATCCTCGAGCAATTTTCTTGCATAATCTGTGAGCTGCTCAAAGCTCACCTTACACATTACAATCTGACCTTACAATCTTTGCACAATCAACTTTTAGGTTTTTAAAACCATGTAATCTGAGGACCTACTTAATCTATCCAGTCAATTTGTATTCAGTCAGGCCTTTGACCTGGTAGATCTAAAGGAGTCAAATTGAAACGTGTGGTAAGCTTAAAATGGTGAATGTAAGAAAATTACATTCGTGTGCAATTTTTGTTATAGCAGGGGTTTCTAGCCGTCTCTTGTAATATGTCTCCAGTCGATAACGGTCTCCTGAAGCATGTTCTCAGTCTCCAACAACTCCTATACCATGTTCATAGTCTCCAACAGTCTCTTGCATCATGTCTGCAATCCCTGACCATCGCTTGTATCTTCGGCCCCTGACCATCGCTTGTATCTTCGGCCCCTGACCATCTCTTGTATCTGCGGCCCCTGACCATCGCTTGTATCTGCGGCCCCTGACCATCACTTGTATCTGCGGCCCCTGACCATCACTTGTATCTGCGGCCCCTGACCATCTCTTGTATCTGCGGCCCCTGACCAGCGCTTGTATCTGCGGCCCCTGACCAGCGCTTGTGTCTGCGGCCCCTGACCAGCGCTTGTGTCTGCGGCCCCTGACCAGCGCTTGTGTCTGCGGCCCCTGACCAGCGCTTGTGTCTGCAGTCCCTGACCAGCGCTTGTGTCTGCAGTCCCTGACCATCGCTTGTGTCTGCAGTCCCTGACCATCGCTTGTGTCTGCAGTCCCTGACCATCGCTTGTGTCTGCAGTCCCTGACCATCGCTTGTGTCTGCAGTCCCTGACCATCGCTTGTGTCTGCAGTCCCTGACCATCGCTTGTGTCTGCAGTCCCTGACCATCGCTTGTGTCTGCAGTCCCTGACCATCGCTTGTGTCTGCAGTCCCTGACCATCGCTTGTGTCTGCAGTCCCTGACCATCGCTTGTGTCTGCGGTCCCTGACCATCGCTTGCATCTGCTATCTGCAGTCCCTGACCATCGCTTGTGTCTGCGGTCCCTGACCATCGCTTGCATCTGCGGTCCCTGACCATCGCTTGCATCTGCGGTCCCTGACCATCGCTTGCATCTGCGGCCCCTGACCATCGCTTGTGTCTGCGGTCCCTGACCATCGCTTGCATCTGCTATCTGCAGTCCCTGACCATCGCTTGTGTCTGCGGTCCCTGACCATCGCTTGCATCTGCGGCCCCTGACCATCGCTTGCATCTGCGGCCCCTGACCATCGCTTGCATCTGCGGCCCCTGACCATCGCTTGCATCTGCGGTCCCTGACCATCTCTTGTATCTGCGGCCCCTGACCATCTCTTGTATCTGCGGCCCCTGACCAGCGCTTGTGTCTGCGGCCCCTGACCAGCGCTTGTGTCTGCGGCCCCTGACCAGCGCTTGTGTCTGCGGCCCCTGACCAGCGCTTGTGTCTGCGGCCCCTGACCAGCGCTTGTGTCTGCGGCCCCTGACCAGCGCTTGTGTCTGCGGCCCCTGACCAGCGCTTGTGTCTGCGGCCCCTGACCAGCGCTTGTGTCTGCGGCCCCTGACCAGCGCTTGTGTCTGCGGCCCCTGACCAGCGCTTGTGTCTGCGGCCCCTGACCAGCGCTTGTGTCTGCGGCCCCTGACCAGCGCTTGTGTCTGCGGCCCCTGACCAGCGCTTGTGTCTGCGGCCCCTGACCATCGCTTGTGTCTGCGGTCCCTGACCATCGCTTGTGTCTGCAGTCCCTGACCATCGCTTGTGTCTGCAGTCCCTGACCATCGCTTGTGTCTGCAGTCCCTGACCATCGCTTGTGTCTGCAGTCTCTGACCATCGCTTGTGTCTGCAGTCCCTGACCATCGCTTGTGTCTGCAGTCCCTGACCATCGCTTGTGTCTGCAGTCCCTGACCATCGCTTGTGTCTGCAGTCCCTGACCATCGCTTGTGTCTGCAGTCCCTGACCATCGCTTGTGTCTGCAGTCCCTGACCATCGCTTGTGTCTGCAGTCCCTGACCATCACTTGTGTCTGCGGTCCCTGACCATCGCTTGCATCTGCTATCTGCAGTCCCTGACCATCGCTTGCATCTGCGGTCCCTGACCATCGCTTGCATCTGCGGTCCCTGACCATCGCTTGCATCTGCGGCCCCTGACCATCGCTTGCGTCTGCGGTCCCTGACCATCGCTTGCATCTGCTATCTGCAGTCCCTGACCATCGCTTGCGTCTGCGGTCCCTGACCATCGCTTGCGTCTGCGGTCCCTGACCATCGCTTGCATCTGCGGCCCCTGACCATCGCTTGCATCTGCGGCCCCTGACCATCGCTTGCATCTGCGGCCCCTGACCATCGCTTGCATCTGCGGCCCCTGACCATCGCTTGCATCTGCGGCCCCTGACCATCGCTTGCATCTGCGGTCCCTGACTATATCCTATTGTGTGCCTGTTGTCTCTGACACAGAATATTCACTGAATTGTATGTGTGGCTCTTTAGTAGTGATGAGGGCCACTCTTGAGGCCTCCTATATCAAGAAGGTTTACCACCACTGCTACAGAGTGTCACTTCATTGACCTCTCATGGGCTGCTGACATCACATCCAAGATGGCGGCACGCGACAGCAGTATATGGGCTTTTGAATGCCTACCTAAAAGAGTCTTTTACAGGTAAATAACATGCATAAAATACTTTCAATGCATCTTATAAAAAGATTGTTGTTGAAGTCTGGTGACAGGGTCTCTTTAACGTGCTGGTAGATTTTTGTATTGTGGAGGAGCCCATGAGTTTCCGGAGCAGATTTAGGCCAACATTAGAAGAACATGCAGATATTGTCTCCAAGTAGGTATATACAGTGCCTTGAAAAAGTATTCATACCCCTTGACATTTTCCACATTTTGTCATGTTACAACCAAAAACATAAATGTAGCTCTGGCTGTATGTTTCGGGTCGTTGTCCTGCTGGAAGGTGAGCCTCCACCCCAGTCTCAAGTCTTTTGCAGACTCTAGCAGGTTTTCTTCTAAGATTGTCCTGTATTTGGCTTCATCCATCTTCCCATCAACGCTGAACAGCTTTCTTGTCCATGCTGAAGAAAAGCATCCCCACCACATGATGCTGCTACCACCATGTTTCACGGTGGGGATGGTGTGTTCGGGGTGACATGCAGTGTTAGTTTTCTGACACACACACGTTTTGCCAAAAAGTTCAATTTCGGTCTCATCTGACCAGAGAACCTTCTTCCACATGTTTGCTGTGTCCCCCACATGGCTTCTAGCAACCTGCAAACAGGACTTCTTATGGCTTTCTTTCAGCAATGTCTTTCTTCTTGTCACTCTTCCATAAAGGTCAGATTTGTGGAGAGCACTACTAATAGTTGTCCTGTGGACAGATTCTCCCACCTGAGCTGTGGATCTCTGCAGCTCCTCCAGAGTTACCATGGACCTCTTGGCTCTTCTCTGATGAATGCTCTCCTTGCCCGACTGGTCAGTTTAGGTGGACGGCCATGTCTTGGTAGGTTTGCAGTTGTGCCATACTCTTTCCATTTTCGGATGATGGATTGAACAGAGCTCCATGAGATGTTCAAAGCTTGGGATATTTTTTTATAACCTAACCCTGCTTTATACTTCTCCACAACTTTATCCCTGACCTGTCTGGTGTGTTCCTTGGCCTTCATGATGCTGTTTGTTCACTAAGGTTCTCTAACAAACCTCTGAGGGCTTCATAGAACAGCTGTATTTATACTGAGATTAAATTACACACAGGTGGACTCCATTTACTAATTTGGTGACTTCTTTATCAATAAGATTTTTATTTGAAGTTTTTGCAAATAACAATCAGTAACTGGTAAAGTCTTACAAGTAAACAATTGAATGTAGTAAACAAGTCCACACTTAAAGCATAGTCAGTTAACAAACAGATATAGACACGTTTGGATTGGAGTAATGCGATTGGTAATACCAGAGGAGCTATGGTTGCCACTTGTTTTCTGAGTGCTGTAGGCCCTTCACTAGATGTAATTAGGTGACTTCTGAAGGCAATTGGTTCCACTAGATTTTAGTTAGGGGTATCAGAGTAAAGGGGGGCTGAATACAAATGCATGCCACATTTTTTACATATTTATTTGTAAAAATAAATAGAAAACCATTTATCATTTCCTTCCACTTCACAATTATGTGCCACTTTGTGTTGGTCTATCACATAAAATCCCAATAAAATACATTTTACGTTTTTGGTTGTAACATGACAAAATGTGGAAATTTTCAAGGGGGTGTGAATACTTTTTCAAGGCACTGTAGTTCAGCACCCTGGCATTGGAAGGCAAGAGTGATAAAAGCCACAAAGTGGGGGTTATTCAAAACCTGATTCTTTATGGGGTTAAGCGAGTGTCAGGTGATGAGGTCAGGTGTCTATCCTTGTAATATGAGGTCAGGTGTCCATCCTTGTAATATCAGGTGATGAGGTCAGGTGTCTATCCTTGTAATAGGTGATGAGGTCACTGTCTATCCTTGTAATATCCGGTGATGAGGTCAGGTGTCTATCCTTGTAATATCAGGTGATGAGGTCAGGTGTCTATCCTTGTAATATCAGGTGATGAGGTCAGGCGTCTATCCTTGTAATATCAGGTGATGAGGTCAGGCGTCTATCCTTGTAATATCAGATGATGAGGTCAGGCGTCTATCCTTGTAATATCAGGTGATGAGGTCAGGCGTCTATCCTTGTAATATCAGATGATGTCAGGCGTCTATCCTTGTAATATCAGGTGATGAGGTCAGGCGTCTATCCTTGTAATATCAGGTGATGAGGTCAGGCGTCCATCCTTGTAATATCAGGTGATGAGGTCAGGAGTCCATCCTTGTAATATCAGGTGATGAGGTCAGGCGTCTATCCTTGTAATATCAGGTGAGGAGGTCAGGCGTCTATCCTTGTAATATCAGGTGATGAGGTCAGGCGTCTATCCTTGTAATATCAGGTGATGAGGTCAGGCGTCCATCCTTGTAATATCAGGTGATGAGGTCAGGTATCCATCCTTGTAATATCAGGTGATGAGGTCAGGCGTCTATCCTTGTAATATCAGATGATGAGGTCAGGCGTCTATCCTTGTAATATCAGGTGAGGAGGTCAGGCGTCCATCCTTGTAATATCAGGTGATGAGGTCAGGCGTCCATCCTTGTAATATCAGGTGATGAGGTCAGGCGTCTATCCTTGTAATATCAGATGATGAGGTCAGGCGTCTATCCTTGTAATATCAGGTGATGAGGTCAGGTGTCCATCCTTGTAATATCAGGTGATGAGGTCAGGCGTCCATCCTTGTAATATCAGGTCAGGCGTCTATCCTTGTAATATCAGGTCAGGCGTCCATCCTTGTAATATCAGGTGATGAGGTCAGGGGTATATCCTTGTAATATCAGGTGATGAGGTCAGGTGTCTATCCTTGTAATATCAGGTGATGAGGTCAGGTGTCTATCCTTGTAATAGGTGATGAGGTCACTGTCTATCATTGTAATATCAGGTGAGGAGGTCAGGTGTCTATCCTTGTAATATCAGGTGATGAGGTCAGGTGTCCATCCTTGTAATATCAGGTGATGAGATCAGGTGTCCATCCTTGTAATATCAGGTGATGAGGTCAGGTGTCTATCCTTGTAATATCAGGTGATGAGGTCAGGTGTCCATCCTTGTAATATCAGGTGATGAGGTCAGGTGTCCATCCTTGTAATATCAGGTGATGAGGTCAGGTGTCTATCCTTTGTAATATCAGGTGATGAGGTCAGGTGTCCATCCTTGTAATATCAGGTGATGAGGTCAGGTGTCCATCCTTGTAATATCAGGTGATGAGGTCAGGTGTCCATCCTTGTAATATCAGGTGATGGGGTCAGGTGTCCATCCTTGTAATATCAGGTGATGAGGTCAGGTGTCTATCCTTGTAATATCAGGTGATGAGGTCAGGCGTCCATCCTTGTAATATCAGGTCAGGCGTCCATCCTTGTAATATCAGGTCAGGCGTCCATCCTTGTAATATCAGGTCAGGCATCCATTCTTGTAATATCAGGTGAGGAGGTCAGGCGTCTATCCTCGTAATATCAGGTGATGAGGTCAGGTGTCCATCCTTGTAATATCAGGTGATGAGGTCAGGCGTCTATCCTTGTAATATCAGGTGATGAGGTCAGGTGTCTTTCCTTGTAATATCAGGTGATGAGGTCAGGTGTCTTTCCTTGTAATATCAGGTGATGAGGTCAGGTATCTATCCTCGTAATATCAGGTGATGAGGTCAGGCGTCTATCCTTGTAATATCAGGTGATGAGGTCAGGCGTCTATCCTTGTAATATCAGGTGATGAGGTCAGGCGTCTATCTTTGTAATAGGTAATGAGGTCAGGCGTCTATCCTTGTAATATCAGGTGATGAGGTCAGGTGTCCATCCTTGTAATATCAGGTGATGAGGTCAGGGGTCTATCCTTGTAATATCAGATGATGAGGTCAGGGGTCTATCCTTGTAATATCCGGTGATGAGGTCAGGGGTCTATCCTTGTAATATCCGGTGATGAGGTCAGGGGTCTATCCTTGTAATATCCGGTGATGAGGTCAGGGGTCTATCCTTGTAATATCAGATGATGAGGTAAGGCGTCTATCCTGCTAATTTGATAACTTTGTTTGAGGTCTGGGTCACACTGATGTGAAATGCGCTCCGACTTTGGCGCACGTTGCATCAGAAGTCACACCCCATTCAGTGTAATGGAACTGTTCTAATAGGAGCAACTTGAGCCGCTCCGACTTAGAAAAAGGTTCCTACACTACTTTTGGTCCAACTTCGATACGACTTGCATAGACTTCTGTTAACCACTTCCTTCCCCGCCCATAGTCATTAGAGGTCCGTAGATAGGATCTCCCATCCTGGGCGGACATCATGACGTCCTCGGCTTCCCGGCGGTATAGGGGGCGTGCGCACACCCGCCGCGTCACCGAGGAGCTGATGCGTGTGCCCGGCGGCTGCGATGTTCACCGGGCACCCGCTATCGCTCGTGACAGAGCAGGAGCGTGTATCTATGTGTGTAAACACACAGATCCACATCCTGTCCGGGGAGAGGAGACAGATCGTGTGTTCCTAGCGAATAGGAACACTGATCAGTGTCCTCCCCTAATCAGTCTTATCCCCCACAGTTAAAAACAACTCCCTAGGTAACACATTTAACCCCTTCATCGCCAAATAGTGTTAACCCCTTCCCTGCCAGTGACATTTATACAGTATTCAGTGCATATTTATAGCACTGATCGCTGTATCATTGTCAATGGTCCCAGAATAGTGGCAAAAGTTTCCGATCTGTCAGCCGCAATATCACAGTCACGATAAAAATCGCAGATCACCGCCATTACTAGTAAAAAGAAAAATAATTATTAAAATGCCATAAAATCAATAACCTATTTTGTAGGCGCTTTAACTTTTGCGTAAACCAATCAATATACACTTATTGCAATTTTTTTTTTTTCTTTTTTTTTTTTTTACCAAAAATATGTAGAAGAATACATATCGGCCTAAACTGAGAGAGAAAATGTTTTGTTTTTTTTTTTTAAATCGGGGTTAATTATTATAGCAAAAAGTAAAAAAATGTTTTGTTTTTTTGCAAGATTATTGCTCTTTTTTTGTTTATATCGCAAAAAATAAAAACCGCAGAGGTGATCAAATACCACCAAAAGAAAGAGCTCTATTTGTGGGGGGAAAAAAAAATGTATAAAAATGTAATTTGGATACAGTGTTGCATGACCGTGCAATTGTCATTCAAAATGTTACAGCGCTGAAAGTTGAAAATTGGCCTTGGCAGTAAGGAGGGGGGGGGGGGGGTGTGTTTATGGGTGAGAATGCCCGGTATTGAAGTGGTTAAAAAAGTTACATGCAAGTCGTGCCGAAGTCGCGCTGGGATGCGGCTTCAAAGTCGCGGCAGTGTGAACCCGGGGGGGCTGCAGAGTAATATTGATGCACAAAGAGCGGTAGCCCGTAGCAGCCGCTCATATATTTTTTTTTTTTTTTTTTTAATATCGGCTCATTAAAAGAGGGATTCTGATTGGTTGCTCTTGGTTTGCCGCACGTTATCTCTCTTAAGTCGGTGTGTGACCCTGCGTTTTCTCACGGCTGTCCTCTGTTTCTCTCCTGTAGATGACACGCCTGGTGATGCCCGGAATGCTGGAGAGGTGAGTCACTCCCGAGCCTCAGACACACAAATAAACACTACCCAGACAAGCCCTCATTATTATTTATAGGGGAGAATCCTTTTCTTTGAAAAATTCATTCTGGTGACTAATCTGCCTGGCCTCCATGTTGGGTAACGATGGAGCGATCGAAGGTGACTCATAAGGACGGAGGGTGATTCACCGGCTTCGTGGGAATCCTCCAGCTCTCCTCGTTGCTCTTGTGGTGATTTTCTTTTTAAGAGCAGAATTAAAAAAAAAAGAGTCTGTGAGTCATCAATACGGAGTGAACAGCTTTCTATTCTTAGGGGGAGAATTACAGTGAATGAGGGGTGGGAGTTTCCTAAGGGATTACCTGCTTCCAGGCTGCAACTGTACAGCCATGTTAAAAATGGCAACATATAAACGCATAGCGGTGCCATGCACTCCAATGGCCCGTACACGCGATCCGAAAATCCGACGAAAAATACCGCTTTCGACGCGATCGTACGGTCATCAGACTGGTTAGTACAGAGCTTTTCGAGAGCCAATCATGACTGTTCATCCGATTATTATTCGATCAGACAAGCACCAAAGTTTTCCTCGTACGATACCAGATTGTGCGATTTTCGTTTAGTCAGTACAGTTGTCGTCCAAAAATACAATACAAATACATCACAACACATGACATCACTTACGTTTTTTTTTTTTTTTTCTGTCGTACGAGAATTTTCGTGACTTTAGTAACCTGTACACTTTCTACTTGCGACTATTAAGCGAAAAAAGTTGTACGATATTCGGATCGTGTGTGGGGGCCATTAGGCAGCGGCCCTCGGGAATGATGGCCTAAGGCATGCTGGCACTGCTGCCTGGGTTGGCATCCTTCTTGGTATATAGAAGCCACGTTCGTCTGGATGCTTGTTATGCTCATGAATGGCCAGTTTCAACCCAGCTGCAACGCTCCAGTTGGTGCAGCTTTTAGTTCAATTTTCAGTCCCCTACCACATTCTGGGAACCCTCAAAGATAATGGTGAGGAGACCTTATACTTTATATTGTTGAATTGAATTAAACTTTTTAACACCAAAACCTGGAAGCTGATTGGTTTCTATGCAGAGCTGCGCCAGATTTTGTGTGCACCAAGCTGGCCCAAACGAACGACGTCCCTCACTAACCTGTGAGGAGGCTGGATGTACGGTATAAACTGTATGTTGCTGCGGCCACCTACAGCACTGTGTTCTGGGTGCAAGCTGAGACTTCCTGTCTCTGAACACAGATTAGTCTACAGCAGCAGCACTCAGCCTCTCAGAGAAAGCGATGTCTTCCATCAACAAATACAAAGCTTCCTCTGATTGGTTGAGTCAGAGAGGCCAGCCGATGATGTCACAACCTCTGACTCAGCCGATCAGAGGAAGCTTTGTATTCATTGATTGAATACATCGCTTGCTCTATCAAGGAATACAATCAATGAATACAAAGCTTCCTCTGACTGGCTGAGTCAGAGGTTGTGACATCATCAGGCTGCTTCTCTGACTCAGCCAATCAAAGGAAGCTTTGTATTCATTGATTGTATTCATTGATAGAGCAAGCAATGTATTTAAAGAGGAGGCCTGATGATGTCACAACCTCTGACTTGGCCAATCAGAGGAAGCTTTGTATTCATTGAAAGAATACATCGCTTACGCTGAGTGGCTGAGCGCTGCTGCTGTAGACTGATCTGTGTTCCGAGTATGAGACAGGAAGTCTCGGCTCGCATCTGGAACACAGTCTGGTATGCTGTATGTCAGATTGTGACATCCGCAGCCCACCACTCTGACGCAACCAATCAGAGGAAGCTTTGCATTCATCGATACAATACCACGCTTGCTCTATCAATGAATACAAAGCTTCCTCTGATTGGCTGAGTCAGAGGTTGTGACATCATCAGCTGGCCTCTCTGACTCAGCCAATCAGAGGAAACTTTGTATTCATTGATAGAGCAAGTGTTGTATTGTATCAGTGAATGCAAATCTTCCTCTGATTGGCTGCGTCAGAGTGGTGGGCTGCGGATGTCACAATCTGACATACAGCATACTGGACTGTGTTCCAGATGCGAGCCGAGACTTCCTGTCTGATAGTCTGATACTCGGAACACAGATCAGTCTACAGCAGCAGAGCTCAGCCACTCAGCGCAAGCGATGTATTCTTTCAATGAATACAAAGCTTCCTCTGATTGGCCGAGTCAGAGCTTGTGACATCATCAGCCCGCCTCTTTGAATACATTGCTTGCTCTATCAATGAATACAATCAATGAATACAAAGCTTCCTTTGATTGGCTTTGTCAGAGAGGCAGGCTGATGATGTCACAACCTCTGACTCGGCCAATCAGAGGGAGCTTTGTATTAATTGACTGAATACATTGCTTGCTCTATCAATGAATACAATCAATGAATACAAAGCTCCCTCTGATTGGCCGAGTCAGAGGTTGTGACTTCATCAGCCCGCCTCTCTGACTCAGCTAATCAGAGGAAGCTTTGTATTGATTGACTGAAGACATCGCTTGCTCAATCAATTGATACAATCAACGAATGAGTCAGAGAGGCGGGCTGATGATGTCACAACCTCTGACTCGGCCAATCGGAGGAAGCTTTGTATTCATCGATAGAATACATCGCTTGCACTGATTGTGGCTGAGCGCTGCTGTGGTAGACTGATCTGTGTTCCGGATATGAGACAGGAAGTCTTGGCTTGCATCCGGAATACAGTCCGGTATGCTGTATGTGGCCGCCGCTACATACAGTTTATACCGCACATACAGCGGCCTCACAGGTTACCACCATGTAAAGTGTTTAGAAAGATGGAGTTCTTCTTTATGTCTATCACCGGTACTGAAGCTGAGGGAGAATCCAACATTTTTAGTTGTCACTGGAACAGGAATAGATGGTAAATCTTCCAGTGGAGACACCTATTACTTAACTGTCTGAGGGGATTCCCCCATTGGAGATTTCTTCTCACCTACTGTTGTGGCTGCAGGACAACAAGGAAATCGAAATCTTTCAAACACAAATGGCAAAATTAAACTATTTAAAAAAAAAATGGCCCAATGTCCTCTTTCATACTTCATCCACAATGGAAATACACTTTAGGCTGAAGCGTTAACTAAGGGAGTAATCCTTTTTTTCAAAGTTGAATCCTCCCTCCGACCTTCCCTTCAGTCTTGCACATTTGTACCGACTTCTCTCCTCTCCTCTCCTGTACTGATATGGCTTCCTCTGATTTCCCTGCACACTGTGAGCCCCCACTTCTTCAGACTGACTTCCAGCCTTCAGAATGTTTTGATATTTGCATAACTCCTCCCAAGAGCCGGCCCACTGTTTACTTCAAGGCTGAGGGCTCTGGAGAGGAGTACAGAGGAAGCTTTGTACAGCACCCTGCTGGCCCCTCCCACCAGACATGATCTACCTGCATTGCATAGAGAAACACAGAAA
>JBBGZY010000993.1:87500-182322 GCA_037952925.1 Lithobates clamitans
ACATACATACATACATACATACATACATACATACATACATACATACCACCCAGGACTGCTAAAACAGCCCTGACCCATTGAGACATGGGCACCAAAGTAACATCCACATGAATGCCAGGACCCGGGGGTTTCCCAGCAGAACATTGCCCCAAGCATCACACTGCTTCTGCCAACTTGCCTTATACTGCATCCTGGTGCCATCTCTTCCCCAGGTAAGTGATGCACCCGGCCATCCACATGATGTAAAAGAAAACGTCACTCATCAGACCAGGCCACCTTTTTCCATTGCTTAGTAGTCCAGTTCTGATGTTCATTTAACCATTGTAGAAGGTTTTTGCTGTGGACACACGGGTTACCATGGGCTTCACAGCCCCATACACAACAAACTTTTTTTCTGCTTTCACCACATCAACTTTATGGACAACATGTTCACTTGCTGCCTAATATATTCCACCAATTTTCAGATGCCATTGTAACAATATATTCCCTTTACCCGTTAGTAGTCATAATGTTATGGCTGATCAGTGTATGTTACTTTAAGGGCCAAACCCTAGCTTGGCAAGTTTAAATAATTGCACTCCCTGACATCTCCGAAAAATAAGGAAGCGGCTTCAGCTTCTATACTCGCCACTTCTTTGGAGCTCTTCCCTGCAGACTCCCCCATCCAGCAATGCTGTGCCACCCCCTCTCTGGGTTGTATGACTCCAAGCGTCCTTCAAGCCACTTCCTGTGAGCCCAGGACGTCATGGCTCCACCCCCTGCCTTGGTATCACAAGAGAATGCTGCAGAGCGCATTGACACACGATTCCATCAAGTGCAGACCTAGGCAGGAAATCTGTGCAGAGATTAAGGCAGAATGGGGCCCCAGGCAAGGTAGCAGCTTTGCCCTCCCCCAAGTAGACATGTGTCATACCTGGCTGATCCCCATGGAAGCTGGAAATCACTGTAGTAGGTATTGCTACCACAGGGATGGCCACGCTACCTCTCCTGGTCCCGTCACCAGTGGCTGCCCTGCTACTTAGCTAATACAGGGGGTTGCTCGATCAGCAGGGACACCATTCAGAGAGCTGCAAAATGTTCTCTGAATGGCGGTTGCGCTGCGTGATCTCCTTTGTTTAGTAAGCAGCAGGGCAGCCACTTGCCATGAGACCCTGAAATTAGTGGCAATCGTTGTAGCAGCGGTGCCTACTACAGTGATTTCCAGCTTCCACAGGGATTGGTCAAGTATGGAACTATGCAAAAAAAATCCATACCTAAACTTCAACTTTGAATGTGAAATGAAAATTAATTTAAAAAATTTGCGAGCAGGCAGCCTTCTATTGCAGAAGAGACATGCTATGTTTCTTCTGCAATAATACAAACTTACCTGCCCGTTTACAGCTCAGCATACATTCAGTGCTGGTGTGCCAGGATGAATAACTACCATGCAAATGCACAAGAGCCGCGGCATCCTGGCTGGCCAATCAAAAGTCCAAAAGCCCTGCACCTGAAAGAGACCTGGGACGAAGAGGTCAGCGGAGGTCCGTGATCCAAAAGTTGTGTGGCTGGAGGTGAGTATTTTGCGGGCTGAAGTTCAACTTTAATTCTGACTGGAATGAAATGAAATAATTTCTGATATTAGCATTGTTCCAGTGTTATACAGTGCATTCACAGCACTTCACTTTTTCCACATTTTGTTATGTTACAGCCTTATTCCAAAATGGGTTAAATTCATTATTTTCCTCAAAATTCTACAATCCCCCTTAATGGCAACTGGAAAGAAGATTGTTTGAAATCTGTACAAATTTATTAAAAATGAAAAATATCCCATGTACAGAAGTATTCACAGCCTTTTCTCAATACTTTGGTGAAACTCCTTTGGCACCAATTACAGCCTCAAGTCTTTTTGAGTATGATGCTACAAGCTTGGCACACCTATTTTTTGGGCAGTTTCTCTCATTCTTCTTTGCAGGACCTCTCAAGCTCCATCAGGTTGGATGGGGAACGTCGGTGCACAGCCCTTTTCAGATCTCTCCAGAGATGTTCAATCGGGTTCAAGTCTGGGCCACTCTAGGACATTCACAGAATTGTCCTGTAGCCACTCCTTTGTTATCTTGGCTCTGTGCTTAGGGTCGTTGTCCTGTTGGATGATGAACCTTCACCCCAATCTGAGGTCCAGAGCGCTCTGGAGTAGGTTTTCATCAAGGATGTCTCTGTACATTGCTGCATTTATCTTTCCCTCAATCCTGACTAGTCTCCTGGTTCCTGCCACTGAAAAACATCCCCACAGCATGATGCTGCCACCACCAGGGCCGGTACAAGGCAGGGGCGGAAGGGGCACGTGCCCTGGGCGCTACCATTTGCTATAGGGGGGGGGGGGCGCAGCCTGCAGGTGACGTTCTGCCACGCCCGCCGCCCGCCAATGTGTACAATAATACAACAGTCCAGTGCATTTACAGTCCCCAGCGGCACTGTACAAATTGCCTTCGTGTGCTCCTGCATCCTCCCTTCCCTCAGCACAAACTACTCTTACAGTTTACTCCCCTATGGAGGAGTGCCGTAGTCCCTGCCAGCGCCGTGACGTCACACACGGCCGGAGGCGAGGTGGGAGGACGCAGAGGAGCGCAGGGAGGCGGGAGCTGTGTCGGCGCGCTGTCACCTCAAGGAGCGAGCGAGCTGAGGTGAGGAGCTGAGGAGCTGCTGCCTGGCTGGCTGGCTGGCAGGCAGGCTCTAGTAGCTTCTGCTGGATTCAGTCTGGAAGGAAGCGAAGGTAGAAGATTGCAGTGCCCGTGTGTGCCACTGCCAGTGTTCTGACTCAGATCTTCAGCAGCGGTGGTCACTGGTCAGTAACCTCGCCTCAGCCTCAGATTTATTAATCTGTTTTTAGTGTTTACTTACACAAGTTCAGACTCAGAACTTCTGAGTCTGAACTTGTGTAAGTAAACACTAAAAAACAGATTAATAAATGGCTGGATTGGGGGAGGGGAGGAGGCTGAGGCGAGGTTAATGACCAATGACCACCGCTGCTGTTTAACCACTTAACAACCGGCCCATAGCCGAATGACGGCTACAGGGCGGTTGCTTAACTCTGGGAGGACGTACTATGACGTCCTCCCAGAATTCCCCTCTCGCAGCGCTGTGGGCTGGATGTGTAGTGCCCACAGCGCTGCTCAGTGACATCCAGCCATCCATCCATGCTCAGCCATCCCTAATACTCTGCAATGCCCCACAATACTCTGCAATGCCCCAGAATACTGTGCAATACTCTGCAATGTCCCACAATACCCTGCAATACCCCACAATACTGTGCAATACTCTGCAATACCCCACAATACTGTGCAATACTCTGCAATACCCCGCAATACTCTGCAATACCCCACAATACTGTGCAATACTCTGCAATACCCAGATATACTCTGTGATACTCGACGATACCCCGCCATACTCTGCAATACCCCGCAACACTGTGCAATACTCTGCAATAACCCACAATACTGTGCAATACCCTGCAACACTGTGCAATACTCTGCAATACCCCACAATACTGTGCAATACTCTGCAATACCCAGATATACTCTGTGATACTCGGCGATACCCCGCCATACTCTGCAATACCCCGCAACACTGCAATACTCTGCAATAACCCACAATACTGTGCAATACCCTGCAACACTGTGCAATACTCTGCAATACCCCACAATACTGTGCAATACCCTGCAACACTGTGCAATACCCCACAATACTGTGCAATACTCTGCAACACCCTGCAACACTGTGCAACACTGTGCAATACCCCACAATACTGTGCAATACTCTGCAACACCCTGCAACACTGTGCAATACCCCACAATACTGTGCAATACCCCACAATACTGTGCAATACTCTGCAATACCCCACAATACTGTGCAATACTCTGCAATACCCCATAATACTGTGCAATACTCCGCAGTACCCCAAAATACCCTGCAATACCCTGCAATACCCCACAATACCCCGCAATACTCTGCAATACTTTGCAATACCCCGCAATACCCTGCAATACCCTCTGATACTCGGCGATACCCTGCCGTACTCTGCAATACCCCACCATACTCTGCAATACCCCACCATACACTGTAATACCCTGCCATACTCTGCAATACTCTGTGATACCCAGCCATACCCTTCCATATCCAGCCATAGTCTGCAATACTCGGTGATACCCAGCCATGCTCAGTTATACCCAGCCATGCTCAGTTATACCCAGCCATACCCAGCCATGCTCGGCCTCTGTATGTGGCCAGGCTGTGGAAGTCTCACACATGTGGTATCGCCGTACTCAGGAGGAGTAGGAGAATCTATTTTGGGGTGTCATTTTTGGTATGTACATGTTATGTGTTAGAAATATTGTATACATGGACAACTTTGTGTTAAAAAAAAAATGCGTTTTAACCACTTCTCGCCCGCCGGTTGTCATACGACGTCCTTGACTTTGTGCAGGGATATCTGAATGAAAAACGGGGGGGGGGGGGGGGGGGGGGCGCAGTTTGCCATCTTTGCCCTGGGCACCAAATGGCCTTGTCCCAGCACTGGCCACCACCATGCTTCACTGTAGGGATGGTATTGACCAGGTGATGAGCGGTGCCTGGTTTCTTTCAGACATCAGGCTCACCATTCAGGCCAAAGAGTTCAACCTTTGTTGCATCAGACAAGAGAATTTTGTTTCTCATGGTCTGAGAGTTCTTTAGATGCCTTTTGGCCAACTCCAGGTGGGCTGTCATGTGCCTTTTACTGAGGAGTGGCTTCTGTCTGGCCACTCTATCATACAGGCCTGATTGGTGGAGTGCTGCAGAGATGGTTGTTCTTCTGGAAGGTTCTCCTCTCTCCACAGAGAAACGCTGGAGCTCTGTCAGAGTGACCATCAGGTTCTTGGTCACTTCCCTGACTAAGGACCTTCTCCCCCAATCGCTCAGTTTGGTCAGGCGACCCGCTCTAGGAAGAGTCCTGTTGGTTCCAAACTTCTTCCATGACGGAGGCCACTGTGCTCATTGGGACCTTCAATGCTGTAGAAATGTTTCTGTACCCTTCCCCAGATCTGTGCCTCCATACAATCCTGTCTCTGACGTCTACAGACAATTCCTTGGACTTCATGGCTTGGTTTGTGCTCTGACATGCACTGTTAACTGTGGGACCTTCTATAGACAGGTGTGTGCCTTTCCAAATCATGTCCAATCAAGTGAATTTACCACAGGTGGACTCCAATCAAGTTGTAAAAACATCTCAAGGATGGTCAGTGGAAACAGGAGGCACCTGAGCTCAATTTTGAGTGTCATGGCAAAGGCTGTGAATACTTGTGTAGTTGGGATTTTTTTTTTAATTTTAATTTGCAAAGATTTCAAACAAACTTCTTTCACGTTTTCATTATGGGGTATTGTTTGTAGAATTTTGAGGAAAATAATGAATTTAAACCATTTTGAAATAAGGCTGTAACATAACAAAATGTGGAAAAAATGAAGCGCTGTGAATACTTTTCGGGTGCCCTTTAGCTCTAGCTGTTCATTAATTGATTTTACACTCTGCCTGTGTTTTTCATTGCTGTACCTTTTCAGCTTGAGACATCACAGACCAAGGCTAATTAGTGACATCGAATGAAGCCAGAGAACCAGACTATATGGTCAAAGATTGTGAACACCTGATCCTCACACCTATATGAGCTATATGAGCTTATTGGACATCCTATTCTTAAACCATAGGTGTTAATATGGAGTTACCCCCTTTGTCACTATATATATATCTATATATAGATATATAGATATATATATAGATATATAGATATAGATATAGATACACACACACACACACATACACATACACACACCCACAGTTGTAATAAAAAGTATGTGAACCCTTTTGGAATGATATGGATTTCTGCACAAATTGGTCATATGTGACCTGATCTTCATCTAGGTCACAACAATAGACAATCCCAGTCTGCTTAAACTAATAACACACAAAGAATAAAATGGTACCATGTTTTTATTGAACACACCATGTAAACATTCACAGTGCAGGTAGAAAAAGTTTGTGAACCCCTAGACTAATGAGATCATCAAGAGCTAATTGGAGTGAGGTGTCAGCCAACTATAGTCCAATCAATGAGATGAGATTGGAGGTGTTGGTTACAGCTGCCCTGCCCTATAAAAAACACACACCAGTTCTGGGTTTGCTTTTCACAAGAAGCATTGCCTGATGTGAATGATGCCTCGCACAAAAGAGGTCTCAGATGACCTACGATTAAGAATTGTTGACTTGCATAAAGCTGGAAAGGGTTATAAAAGTATTTCCAAAAGCCTTGCTGTTCATCAGTCCACGGTAAGACGAATTGTCTATAAATGGAGAAAGTTCAGCACTGCTGCTACTCTCCCTAGGAGTGGGCGTCCTGTAAAGATGACTGCAGGAGCACAGCGCAGACTGCTCAATGAGGTGAAGAAGAATCCTAGAGTGTCAGCTAAAGACTTACAAAAGTCTCTGGCATATGCTAACATCCTTGTTAGCAAATCTACTATACGTAAAACACTAAACCAGAATGGATTTCATGGGAGGATACCACAGAGGAAGCCACTGCTGTCCAAAAAAAACATTGCTGCACGTTTACAGTTTGCACAAGAGCACCTCTATGTTTCACAGCAGTACTGGCAAAATATTCTGTGGACAGATGAAACCAAAGTTGAGTTATTTGGAAGAAATACACAACACTATGTGTGGAAAAAAAGAGGCACAGCACACCAACATCAAAACCTCATCCCAACTGTGAAGTATGGTGGTGGGGGCATCATGGTTTGGGGCTGCTTTGCTGCGTCAGGACCTGGATGGATTGCTATCATCAAAGGAAAAATGAATTCCCAAGTTTATCAAGACATTTTGCAGGAGAACTTAAGGCCATCTGTCCACCAGTTGAAGCGCAACAGAAGATGGGTGTTGCAACAGGACAACGACCCAAAGCATAGAAGCAAATCAACAACAGAATGGCTTAAACAGAATAAAATACGCCTTCTGGAGTGGCCCAGTCAGAGTCCTGACCTCAACCTGACTGAGATGCCATGGCATGACCTCAAGAAAGCGATTCACACCAGACATCCCAAGAATATTGCTGAACTGAAACAGTTCTGTAAAGAGGAATGGTCAAGAATTACTCCTGACCGTTGTGCACGTCTGATCTGCAACTACAGGAAACGTTTGGTTGAAGTTATTGCTGCCAAAGGAGGTTCAACCAGTTATTAAATCCAAGGGTTCACATACTTTTTCCACCTGCACTGTGAATGTTTACATGGTGTGTTCAATAAAAACATGGTAACATTTAATTCTTTGTGTGTTATTAGTCTAAGCAGACTGGGATTGTCTATTGTTGTGCCTTAGATGAAGATCAGATCACATTTTATGACCAATTTGTGCAGAAATCCATATCATTCCAAAAGGGTTCACATACTTTTTATTGCAACTGTATATATGTGTGTGTATATGTATCTCTATCTATTTTATACAAATTTTTTTTTTTTTTTACTTTCCACTATAGAACATCCAATAACAATTTGTCAATACAGTAAAACCTTGGTTTGAGAGCGTTTTGCAAGACAAGCAAAATGTTTTAATTTTGCCTTGATATACAAGCGATGTCTTGATATAGGAGTAGCGTCATGTCAGAGCGGAGTATAAAAAAAGAAGAGAGGCACCTCTAAGTGTAGCAATATGGTTACATTTAATGAAGGTACAACATTTAGCAACTTATTGCTACACTTATGCACTGTCGCTGTACTAATGACACTGGCTGGGAAGGAGTTAACATCTAGGGCGATCAAAGGGTTAAATGTGTGCCTAACCAGTGTTTGTGTGTACTATGTGCTGCTTTCTGTAATGAATGTGCTGGATTTTATCCCCTGCTTTGCAGGGACGGAAAAGCCAGCACATCCCCTCTGACAGGAGGCAGCTCTGCATTGTATACATAGGCAGAGCTCCGTTCTGTGTCTCTGCCTGACGATTGGCGGGTGCTGGTGGACATCCAGCACCTGCAGATCGGCTTCTGCTTTGAATAAATACAGCAGAAGCGGCCCCCTGGCAGCGCCAACGCACCCCCTGTAGGTGAAAGTGCAGAATCGCTTATCTATACGTGATTCTGCACAGGAGGACCGCCCTGTAGCAGTAAATCTGCTATGGGGCGGTCCGTAAGTAGTAGAACCAAGTCTTCACGGAGCTGGCTTTGTGCTCAGCGACATGGTCATCCCAAAACTCTTACCACAAGTGCACAAGTTCCCAAAAATGTTTTTACGTGCTGCAACAATAATTAGGCCTCCTTCACACAGGCGTACTACAGTGTACGCCCGTGCAAGGGTCCGTGTTTACCCCCATGGGGATGCACAGGTGTTTTGTGCATTCCCATGTGGGCAGTACCATTAATGTCCATTGGGACACAGCAGCTGCACAGACAGTTGCTACTCCTGATTTACCTTCGGTGTGGGTGCACAGTTCCGAGCACACAGTCTGTGTTCAGGGCTGTGCGCCCGCATGGATTTCAAATTGGGAGCAGCCACTGTGTCCCGGTTTGACATGAATGGGAGTGCCTATGCATTTTTTTTAATGCTTTTTCAGTTTTGCAGAAACACACTGCAGTCCATTTAACATGGTTTCCTATGGGTCATGTTCACATCTGTGCATTTTATGGAAAGGGCCAGGGACTTTTTTCACTTTTTTTCGTTCCATAGACTTCAATGGATCAAAAACATGTATTGAAAAACGCAAAATGTACTTGGAATATGCAAACTGCAACCTGCATAGGTGTGAACCAGGCCTTAACCAGCACCCTTCACTGGAGGCACCTGAATGCAATCATTAGCAGTGCTGTCCTTCACCTGAATGCAATCATTAGTGCTGTCCTTCACCTGAATGCAATCATAATGGGTGGTGTCCTTCACCTGAATGCAATCATTAGGGGTGGTGTCCTTCATCTGAATGCAATCATTAGGGGTGGTGTCCTTCATCTGAATGCAATCATAATGGGTGGTGTCCTTCATCTGAATGCAATCATTAGGGGTGGTGTCCTTCTGAATGCAATCATTAGGGGTGGTGTCCTTCACCTGAATGCAATCATTAGGGGTGGTGTCCTTCACCTGAATGCAATCATTAGGGGTGGTGTCCTTCTGAATGCAATCATTAGGGGTGGTGTCCTTCACCTGAATGCAATCATTAGGGGTGGTGTCCTTCTTCTGAATGCAATCATTAGGGGTGGTGCCCTTCACCTGAATGCAATCATTAGGGGTGGTGTCCTACACCTGAATGCAGTCATTAGGGGTGGTGTCCTTCATCTGAATGCAATCATTAGGGGTGCTGTCCTTCACCTGAATGAAGTCATTAGGGGTGGTGTCCTTCACCTGAATGCAGTCATTAGGGGTGGTGTCCTTCACCTGAATGCAATCATTAGGGGTGGTGTCCTTCACCTGAATGCAATCATTAGGGGTGGTATCCATCTGAACGCAATCATTAGGGGTGGTGTCCTTGCACCTGAATGCAATCATTAGGGGTGGTGTCCTTCATCTGAATGCAATCATTAGGGGTGGTGTCCTTCACCTGAATGCAATCATTAGGGGTGGTGTCCTTCATCTGAACGCAATCATTAGGGGTGGTGTCCTTCACCTGAATGCAGTCATTAGGGGTGGTGTCCTTCATCTGAATGCAATCATTAGGGGTGGTGTCCTTCACCTGAACGCAATCATTAGGGGTGGTGTCCTTCACCTGAATGCAGTCATTAGGGGTGGTGTCCTTCATCTGAATGCAATCATTAGGGGTGGTGTCCTTCACCTGAATGCAATCATTAGGGGTGGAGTCCTTCACCTGAATGCAATCATTAGGGGTGGTGTCCATCTGAACGCAATCATTAGGGGTGGTGTCCTTCTTCTGAATGCAATCATTAGGGGTGGTGTCCATCTGAACGCAATCATTAGGGGTGGTGTCCTTCTTCTGAATGCAATCATTAGGGGTGGTGTCCTTCACCTGAATGCAATCATAATGGGTGGTGTCCTTCTGAATGCAATCATTAGGGGTGGTGTCCTTCACCTGAATGCAATCATAATGGGTGGTGTCCTTCTGAATGCAATCATTAGGGGTGGTGTCCTTCATCTGAATGCAATCATTAGGGGTGGTGTCCTTCACCTGAATGCAATCATTAGGGGTGGTGTCCTTCACCTGAATGCAATCGGTGGTGTCCACATATATTTGGCCATATAGTGTATATTTTAGAAGAAACGTTTCTTGCCTAAGCTACATTGTTGCATTTCTTTTACTGTTTTGTTTTATATTTGTAATTATAAGAAAACCTTATGTCTTCACCTGATAAACATCATTTAAATGATCCCCCTCCTTTTTTTTCCTCCCCTCTGCCAGGCGTTTGTGGATTTCTTCTCTCGGGGTCTGCATGCAGAATATCGGAATAAGGGGATCACGGTGCAGGTGAGTTTTCTACGTCGTTGCCGAGGATCCTTGTTATTGTGTGGTTTCCACGGCAACAGCAGCTGTCTTGGCAACAAGGAGCTCACGTTCTCTCTCCCACTCAGGAGGGTGTGACGTCCTCACCGTTCAGTCTCTTAGTTGGTCTCTTGTATTAATTTTTTTTTTCTTTTTAATTTTATTCCACTTGCTGTTTTTTTTTTTTTTTTTTTTTTTTCTCCTTGGTTTAAAAAAAATAAAAATCTTCCAAGAAAAGAGATTACCGCAGAATCACGTTGATGTGTTGTCGGTGATCTTTCAGCGGTAACCCTTTCATAAGCACGGTATTTTGTGCCTCCTATGAGGGATTCCTACCAGAACACATTAAATCCCCCGCCTTTCTTTTTTTTTTTTCCTGACAGATCCAATTGTAGCAGTGAATCTCTCTTTGCTTCTTGACAATAAGGAACTGAGGCAAATTTTTTATGACAAAATATTTTTCAACATTTGTCGTGTAGCAGCTGGGAGTCGATATTTGGCTCTTGGCACCTTTAAAGAGTCGGGTCCCAATAATTGGCTAAGATAACGCCACCTTGTGGCGTCTGCAGGCTGTTACAAAGAGATATCTTTTGTGTCCCTGTGGAACCCCTGCAGGACCCTGACTGTTTTTTTGAAGCCTCACCCCAACAGTGCAATACCAGAACCTCAGTGGCCAGTAGATTTTTGGACATGTGATCCTTAAATGGCTAGTTAGTCCTGACTTGTTAGTGCGGACGTCAACATTAATATCTTTAGAGATATCCTTGTGTTTGAGTTGAGCCCCCCCTATAGATCCTGATGGCTGTCAGGCCTCACCCCAGTCATTCAGTGGTCCAATACCAGAACCTCGGTGGCCAATCAAGTTTAGTTATGTGAGTGGTAAATGGCCTGGGTGGGACTTGGCACAAGGAGCAGGCGTGGTTTAGTGCTGAATTTGATGCAAGTCAGTCTTCAGAAAGATCTGTGTCCCTGCAGAGCCTGATTGTCTATTGGGCCTAACTCCAAACATTTAATGGTCCAATACCAGAACCTCAGTAGCCAGTACAGGTTTAGTTATGTTACTTTTTTTTAAATGGCTTGACACAAGTAGGGGGGTGTAGTTTAGTGCTGACTTAGACAAGTCAATCTTTAGAGACATCTTTGTGTCGCTGTGGATCCCCTACAGACCCCAACTTTCTATCGGGCCCCAACCATTCAATGGTCCAATACCAGAACCTCAGTGGCTAGTGAAGGCTGTGTGAGGATCCCCCTAGATCACAGGTGTCAAACATAAGGCCCGCGGGCTGAATTCGGCCCTCCAGGCCATTTCATGTGGCCCTCATACCCCCTTGTCTCTGTCCCTACCTGGTCTCCGCAGTCAGCAGCAGAGAGGACAGGACTCCTCCACCAGATCCTGCACTTTTCTGTCCAGCCCTCCTGGCAGCAGCACAAGGCAAGGGGGTGCACTGATGTAAGGGATAGTGGGGGGGATGCTCGACTTCTGATGGTGGGGGGCTCTTGACAGCCGATGTAAGGGGGGTGTTGGGTGCTGATACAACCGGCCCTTTGAGGGCAATCAAGTGGCCCACAAGGAAATGGAGTTTGACACCCCTGTCCTAGATCCTAGTAGCAAACTATACACATGCCTCTGACTTTTACCCGACTGTGATTGATAAAAGGTTTGGTTGAGGTTTAGTGCAAAGAGGGTGTGTGCTTTAGTGCTGACATCAACTTTAATCAGTCTTTAGAGAGATCTCTGTGTTTGTGTTGAACCTCTACAGAGCCTGATGTCTGTGAGGCCTAACCCCCATCCATTCAGTGGTCCAATACCAGGACCTCACTGGCCAGTAGATAAAGTGATTGTAAAGGTTGTTTTTTTTCTTTGTTTGACAAACATATTTTACTTACCTGTTCTGTGCAAGAGTTTTGCACAGAGCGGCCCAAACCTCCTCCTTCTGGGGTCCCCCAGCGGCGATCCTGGCCCCTCCTCTTCATTGGGTGCCCCCACGGAGAGCCGCTTTCCATGGGGGCACCCGTGCGGACGCGCTCCCGAGTCCTGCTGCCGCATCCATTGCTAAGCCTCCCCATTGCTAAGCCTCACCTCTTGACTTCTAATCCCAAAGCTTTAGTGGCCTAGAGATGCTCACACGGGGTGTCCAAAGAAATTTGGTAGACGGGCGGCCAATCACACTAGTCACAAATACTGGTCACATAGTGGGACTGGTCATAACTTCATTCTCATGTTTAAATCTGAACTCCAGGCAAAGCGGTAAATCTACAAGTATATGTTCAATAGCCATTCCATAGCCTACCCTAAACCTGGTCTTCTTTATTCAATGTTGCTTCCTGTGACGAGATGTTAAGCCAATGAAGGGCAGCTGGTCAAGAAACAACCCCCCCCAACATAGTCTTTTGTCATCAAACTCACCATCCAAAAACATCACTACAGTCCCTAAAGGTTGATGGGATATTCCGTTCTGTGTGGTGCACAGGACTCCATCAGAAGGGATTTGCTGCCCCCCCCCCACAGGATCCTCTATCCTGCACCCGGCCGTAGCAAGGGTTTTGGTCATTACTAATGATGTCATCTGTTAATTAAATCTTGTTTATACATCCAATTAGCTATTTTACAATGAAAAAAAAATGAAGGGCATGGACTGATCTTGGGGAGAGGGAAGGTAGATCCTGGAGATCGGCTTTTAAGCTCCTAAACCAGCCAACCCCGGAGCGTATACTTTGCCCTAAATCTACATAGTGACGATGTCTTTGTAAGCTCTGTATAGACTTCTACAGACTTGAAGGGTTTGTTACCCCCAACATTTCATATTCCTGATCTGATATTCCTGCTGTACCATGTACTTGTATGAGACTGTCTCCTGTTCTCTTTGTATCGCTTCCTTTGTGTGAAATCTCTGGCGTTCCTGTCAGTCCCTCTGCTTTCCTATTAAAAACTGACCCCACTAAGCAGGAGAGCACAGCGTTGCCAGTTCTCTAGCTATGCTGGGAAATCGGTGTACTCTCCTCCAATGATCAGACTTGTCCTAACAACCCCCACGCCCCCCTATACAGCCATTCACTGGGAAGATCAGTCTGCTGCTGTTTCTCTGCCTTCTGCTGACAAACCCCTCTGCAGTCTCCACCACCAGCTATCCAGGCCTCTAATGCAGCTGAGAACGGAGGTCATGTGACCCCCCTTATATAGAGTAGCGGTGTCTACTTCCGTGATTTCCAGCCCAGTATGGTATATACCAGGGATATGCAATTAGCGGACCTCCAGCTGTTGCAAAACTACAAGTCCCATCATGCCTCTGCCTCTGGGTGTCATGCTTGTGGCTGTAAGAATCTTGCTATGCATCATGGGACTTGTAGTTCTGCAACAGCTGGAGGTCCGCTAATTGCATATCCCTGGTATATACTGTACATACTTCCATTAGTCCAAGCTGGAACAATGTAACTCCATATAAAAGTTCCATACCTAGAATTTTTTTTTTTTTAAGGCCCTGTTCACACCTGAGCAACACGGAGCGGCGCTTAAGCTTCATGTTTTTTCTCTGCGCGTTTTTGTGGTGTGTTTCTGAAACGGCACCCTCTCTTTTTTTTAAATGGGCCTCCCTCTGCATTAAAAATGTGCCAAAGAAGCTCATGTACCAAAATTTGCCACTGTGCCAGGCGCGTTTAGCGTTGTTTTTTTTTTTTTTTTTTGCAGCAATTGTAGCGAATTTTGTCACGCCGCATTTGGGCTGCCATTGAGAAAAAATGACACCGCAATCCAGCATTTTGCTGCGATTCTGGAATTGCATGATTCAGCCCGCGATTCCACCACACTTGGGTGTGAACGGGGGGGACCTAAAGGAATATGATCACATTTGGTAACCAATTCTCTTATTACCAGTGAATGGATTACTCACTCCTCTCCCTTTTTAGTCTTTGTAAACATTGCTCAACTATATTTTATCCTTTTACTGCCATCTTGTGACCAAAACTCATTACTGCAATCAACTGTATAACAGCAATTACCCTTTTTCATGCCCCTCAAACACGCCAGTGCTTTCTTTAGCCACTGAAGTCCACGACATTTTGTTTTCTGTTCACGGGTTTTAATTTTATAGAACAAAATGCCGGCAATTGCAGACCCCAGAGGCCTATTTTTGTGTATTCTGAAAGCACCTGTGCTGTTGCTGATGGAGGCTACATGTAGACTGGGCTCCTATGACACATACATGTATTATAACAAACAAGTTGGGAACCCCCCCTTTTTTTTCTTTTTTTTTTTTTTTTTTTTTTTTAAGCTGAACTTCAACTTTCCCTTCAGTCTTGCACAGTTGTACCGGCTCCTCTACTGGACTGAAATGTCTTGCTCTGATTTCACTGCACACTGTGAGCTTCTCACAATGTGCATTAGAAGCTGCAGCAACTCAGATATATCCCACCTCCTTTCCTGGCTGGAGGACGTTCGGCATCATCGAACTGTTCCCCACCCTTTCTATTCATTGGATTTTCAGTTCTTTCCATCCTTGATGCCCAGAATCACTTGCAGGCGTTGCCTAGGCTGGTCTGCATGCAAATGCAGTCTGATTAGACACGCCCACTCCTCCAGACTGACACCAATCAAGGTGGTTTTATATTTTTACTAACTCCTCCCAAGATCCATCCCACTGCTTACATATCAGGGCTGATGAGTACTGAAGCAGGGTGCTTGTGTTTTCAGAACTCTGCCATCTCCTCCCACCAGCCATGATCTGGCTGCATTGCGCAGAGGAGCACAGAGACTGAGTGATGATGTCACTGAGTCTAAAGGATAAATGATTGTTCATTTTTTTTTTTTTTTTTGCATGCTAGTCGAAATGAAGAGGTTACTTAAAGAGCAGGTCCAGCTTGGGTGAAAAAAAATACTGTAGCTGCTGACTTTTAATATTGGGACACTTACCTGTCCATGGAGCCCGCGATGTTGGCACCCCACCCGATCTTCGGATCGACTCCCGGGTGCCGCTGCCACCATTCCTGGTAAGGGAACCCGGCAGTAAAGCCTTTCCCTACTGGGCATGCGCTCTGCGCTTTCTAATTGGCGTGCCGGGGGAAGGAGGAGGGGGGCTGAACTTCCGGGAGATCGGGCCACGGCCCTGTCTCCAGAAGTGGTGAAGGGGACCTGTCAAACACAGGTCCCCGTTCCCCCCCTCCCCCCTGAAAGGTGCCAAATATGGCACGGGGGGGGGGGGGAGCGTGTAAGCGAAAGTTCCACTTTTGGGTGGAACTCTGCTTTAAAACGGAGCTCCAGGCTCCTTCAGAAAAAATTAAGTCAGCAGCTACAAATACTGTCATAATATGCCATCTCGGCTAAGGGAAACCGGCAGTGAAGCCCTGCTTTGTGATTGGCCTGGTGGCAGGGGAAGGGGGGGGGGGACCAAGCTTACGGCTGAGTTTGCCACGGCAAACCCACCCAGAAGTGGGAGCGGGTACCTGTCAAAACCCCCCCCCCCCCCGAAAGGTGCCAAATGTAGCAGCGGGGGGGAGGCAGACAAGCGGAGCTTCCCCTTTTGGGTGGAGCTCTGCCTTATTTTACAAAACTTCTGGTACGACAGAATACACATTCGTAAGTAATGTAATGTATTTTTGGATGAAAACTGTACTGATTAAACGAAAATCATACGATATGAGGGAGATTTATATTCTGTCCCTCTCTGCAGAGCGTTCTACCTTTCTTCGTTGCAACAAAACTGAGCAAAATCCGCAAGCCAACGTGGGACAAACCCAGCCCTGAGAATTACGTCAGATCCGCCCTGAACACTGTGGGCTTACAGACCAGAACCAACGGCTACCTGGCCCACGCCCTTATGGTGAGTTCATGTGGACTGTATGCTTTGCCAGTTACTGTTTTGTTTCATGTGCTTACTGTATATGAACTTTGAAATATTTTGAGGGAACATTTTGGCAAAACAGAGGACCCTCTTTTGCTCAAGTTGCATGGAAGAAGAACTGGCTTTATTATAGGTTAAGTTCACCTTTAGGAACATGGTACTAGGGCTGCTGTTAGAAATCATGGGGCCCTGTAAAGCCTACCTTTTTGGGACCCCTTAGACCCGCCATTTACCCCAACCCTAGCCCTTCCCCTTGTCCCGGCTTTGAACCTGTAATAGCATGAGCCATGACAGGTCCTCTTTATGGAATGATCTGGGGTTTATTAGACCCCAGATCTCTCTTCTAGCCTCCAAAGCATCTAATCATACTGAGATTTTTGTTCCTACAGGGATTTAGAAAGTCCTGTTTTGTTTTTTTTGTTTTTTTTTGCAGAAATGAACTGTAAAGGTGCCCGGGCCCACCTGTTGAGCTGATGGGGCCGGGCCCAGTACAACAGGACTGGCTGTACTGCCTTATCAGCAGCCTTGCATGTTATACCTGTATATAGGGTGTAACATGTAACTTGTTCCTAAGCACCCATTTCCCACCCCCAGAGCCTCCTCCCTGTGACAGCGTGAGGGGGTTCCTTTCCCACATAGCAGCTGTCACTATTAAACTGCAACTGTGCAGGTCTCCACTGCCTGTAGGAACGCTTGTCCTGAAAGCAATTAAGATGGGATTTCCCTCACTTTGGAGATATTTACTCTCACTTCCTGTTGTGTCCAAAGGACAGGAAGTGAAGGGAGATCTTTAGATAAGACACATGGGCAAAAAAAAATCTGACAAGGTTAAGCAATGCCTATTCTATCTGAAATTAAAAAAAGTTTTGGCAAATAGCCCACGTACTCTTTGCAGCTAGAACAGCCTTAGCGAGTAAATGGAAAACCTCTGCCCTTCCTACTATGAGAGAAATAACTACAAGAGTTAATACACAGTGCCAATATGAAAAATTATTGGCGTTCAAAAAACTTAGAGCTCACCACTTTGTAAGATCTTGGCAAGCTTGGTTCCTCTACCCAGAAGCATCTACAGACCTTAAACCATAACTTTGCCAAACCCAAGGTCTTGTATTCTGATTACTGTGGTATCTGAATTAAATGATGGTAACTATATTTTTCTTTACCTTCCCCTTAGATATAGTTTTAGTTGCCCTCAGTTTACTCTAATTTTGTTCTTGTGTTATGCAAAATTTTGAGTATCACAATATATGATACTTCTGAGCAACTTGTATACTACGGTTAATGTATCCAGATATCTGTATAAACCCTTCACAGTATGATCCCGTTAGGGGTGAAGGGGTAACTGTATTCGACTACTACAATAGAGGATACAGACCTAGTACTTCTCCGTAATAGGCCAAACTTCCGAATGTGATAGGCTTATGCGACAGTTCCTTATCTCACTGTTACCAATTTTCTATCAGTTTTGTATGACGAATCTATACTTGTTATAATTTTTTTTGTGTATTGTCTTGTCTTTATTGTAATTGACAGTAAACCTCAATAAACAAATTTGAAAAAAAAAAAAATATATATATGACCGACTATAATATCAAAGTCCAAACCCCCTTTTCCCTCTTTTTTCAACTATAATATGCCAGGGCTAAAAAGAGAAAAACATTGTAAGGGGTTCTCTAGCTGTGTATTTTTTTCTAATTCTCCTGAAAATCTTATTAATGATACGATAAATGTAATTTATATGATAGGATACATTTACAGTATAGACCAAATTTACCAGGTCATTATGCAACATAATAACTAATGTGCCTAACTAAAAAATATTATTTATTTATTATTTAGGCACAACTAAATACATGTTTTATTAAATAAATTATTAAAAAAATAAATAGATAAATGATATATAAAAAAAAAAAATAAAAAAAAAAAAAAAGTTTTGGCTTTGGGACTTGTTCACACGAAATTTGGTCTCTGATCCACTTATGGACAGGTGGTGAGGAGGTGTTGTATCGCCTCTTCATGCCTGCTTTAATCTCTTGAAAACCATACTAGCATGCCGCAATCGTGTGCATTGCATGCGTTTGCCAGGCACTTGCAGAGCCCCCTAATTCGCTTGAATTGTTCGTGTTCAGTGGACGCCACGCATGCCTACAGCGACAGGGGAGTACCCTTTCTGCCGTGGCCATTAAGAAAAGCATCGTTGCCGTGACATGTCTGCACCCTGCTGCTACTAAAAGGTGTATAGGTTATGGGATATGGGGGAGGGGCGTTAAAAGTGCAGCTGCACTTTTTTTACAAGTTTTTTTTGCAAGTTTTTACACCGCCCCCCAAACCTTATGCGAATGAGCCCTTCAATCTTTTTTTTTTTTTCTAAAGATATTTATATGATCATTCACCCCAAAAAATCAATAGTTTAGCTAAAAGTGAATATTGGTAGTATTCTGGAGTGCAGATGATTGGTGGGGATATTGTCGCTCTGTGTACAGATTTTTATTTGAAAATACAGTACCTCACAAAAGTAAGTACACCCTTCACATTTTTTATTATATCTTCATGTGACTACATTGTAGCAAAGTGTCATTTCTTCAGTGTAAAGTAGTGAAGTGTACAGTGTAAATTTGCTGTCCCCTCAAAATAACTAAAACACAGCCATTAATGTCTAAACCGCTGGCAAAAAAAGTGAGTACACCCCTAAGTGAAAATGTCCAAATTGGGCCCGAAGTGTCAATATTTTGTGTGGCCACCATTATTTTCCAGCACTGCCCTAACCCTCTTGGGCATGGAGTTCACCAGAGCTTCACAGGTTGTCACTGGAGTCCTCTTCCACTGATGATGACATCACAGAGCTGGTGGATGTTAGAGACCTTGCGCTCCTCCACCTTCCGTTTGAGGATGTCCCACAGATGATCAATAGGGTTTAGGTCTGGAGACATGCTTGGCCAGTCCATCACCTTTACCCTCAGCTTCTTTAGCAAGGTAGTGGTCGTCTTGGAGGTGTGTTTGGGGTCTTTATCATGTTGGAATACTGCCCTGCGTCCCAGTCTCAGGAGAGAGGGGATCATACTCTGCTTCAGTATGTCACAGTATATGTTGGCATTCATGGTTCCCTCAATGATCTGTAGCTCCCCATTGCTGGCAGCACTCATGCAGCCCCAGACCATGACACTCCCACCACCATGCTTGACCTCTAGATAGGACACACTTGTCTTTGTACTCCTCACCTGGTTGCCGCCACACACGCTTGACACCATCTGAACCAAATACGTTTATCTTGGTCTCATCAGACCACAGGACATGGTTCCAGTAATCCATGTCCTTAGTCTGCTTGTCTTCAGCAAACTGTTTGCGGGCTTTCTTGTGCATCATCTTTAGAAGAGGCTTCCTTCTGGGATGACAGCCAGGAAGACCAATTTGATGCAGTGTGCGGCGTATGGTCTGAGCACTGACGGGCTGACACCCCACCCCTTCAACCTCTGCAGCAATGCTGGCAGCACTCATACATCTATTTCCCAAAGACAACCTCTGGATATGACGCTGAGCACGTGACCTCAACTTCTTTGGTGGATCATGGCAAGGCCTGTTCTGAGTGGAACCTGTCCTGTTAAACCGCTGTATGATCTTGGCCACCGTGCTGCAACTCAGTTTCAGGGTCTTGGCAATCTTCTTATAGCCTAGGCCATCTTTATGTAGGGCAACAATTCTGTATTTCAGATCCTCAGAGAGTTCTTTGCCATGGGGTGCCATGCTGAACTTCCAGTAAACAGTATGAGAGAGTGAGAGCGATAACACCAAATTTAACACACCTGCTCCCCATTCACACCTGGGACCTTGTAACACTAACGAGTCACATGACAGCGGGGAGGGAAAATGGCTAATTGGGCCCAATTTGGACATTTTCCCTTGGGGGTGTACTCACTTTTGTTGCCAGCGGTTTAGACCATAATGGCTGTGTGTTGAGTTATTTTGAGGGGACAGAAAATTTACACTGTTATACAAGCTGTACACTCACTACTTTACACTGAAGAAATGACACTTTGCTACAATGTAGTCACATGAAGATATAATAAAATATTTACAAAAATGTGAAGGGTGTACTTACTTTTATGAGATACTGTATTTTCAAATAAAAATCTGTACACAGAGCGACAATATCCCCACCAATCATCTGCACTCCAGAATACTACCAATATTCACTTATAGCTAAACTATTGATTTTTTGGGGTGAATGATCATATAAATATCTTTAGAAAAAAAAAAAAGACTGAAGGGCTCATTCACATAATGTTTGGGGGGCGGTGTAAAAACTTGCAAAAAAAACTTGTAAAAAAAAGTGCAGGGGAGCTGCACTTTTAACACCCCTCCCCCATATCCCCTAACCTATACACCTTTTAGTAGCAGCAGGGTGCAGACATGTCACGGCAACAATGCTTTTCTTAATGGCCACGGCAGAAAGGGTACTCCTCTGTCGCTTTAGGCATGCGTGGCGTCCACTGAACACGAACAATTCAAGTGAATGGGGGGGGGGCTCTGCAAGTGCCTGGCAATCGCATGCAATGCACGTGATTGCGGCATGCTAGTATGGTTTTCAAGAGTTTAAAGCATTTACACTGTTATACAAGCTGTACACTCACTACTTTACATTGTAGCAAAGCGTCATTTCTTCAGTGTTGTCACATGAAAAGATAGAATAAAATATTTACAAAAATGTGAGGGGTGTACTCACTTTTGTGAGATACTGTAAATCGTATAATTTAACGGAAAAATTTCCTTCTAACGTTCATTCTCTGTTTCCTCAGGGCTGGGTCACTGCGTCCATGCTTCCCTCCTGCCTCGCAATTAAACTGGCTATGAATATGAACAAAGGACTCCGAGCCCGATTTCTGAAGAGGGCCAAGAAAAACTAGGAACTAGTTTTACCAACAAAGTAACCCGATCGCTCCTTGCCTTCTACCAATCACATAATATATAAAGGGCTTCCAGTGTGAATAGGGATCATTTGAAGAACCCATAAATTTAGCCCCTAACCTCTTTCCTTCCTTGGCTTCTATCTTTTGCTTTAGAATATCTAAATCCTGTTTTTCAGGTAGTTTATCTTCAACTCAACTAACTATGCATTTCAGCTCTATTGCTTTATTTCCCTTCCAGTCGTATGTAAGCTCATGCAGATTAGGACTTATAACTGATAATTGCTACTACTTCTTCAAAATGCTGCCTCTGTTATGTTTAAAAAAAAAAAAAAAAATCTTAAATGGTCATATCGATACATGTGAGGCCACCATGATAGTTTAACATAAGTGTTAACATGACTGTGATTTTTACCTTGAATTAAAACAAACATTCGGTTCAGAATAACTTTTATCAAGCGTAATAATAGTCCACAGAAATCACATTTTGCCCTCTGCTTGGTGAAATCCTTTGCTTGAAATTAGTTTACAGCAATGCTGTCGCTTTACGGTTTTCTCTGCAGCGCTTAGGCAGACTCGCCTTAGATCGAAACTTGCCATAAAATGAAATGTCCAATTACACTGTCTGGGCCTTTTCCCTCTTCACAAATCATCTCCTATTGGTAAATGTAAAAAGGTAGCCTGTAAAGAAGAAAACTTAGATTTTCTGCACACCTCACCCCCCCCCCCCCTCTCCTGCTCATAGTGCCTATATGCAAGAACTGAACAAAAAGGTCAGGATGGCCGCACTCCAATGGAAAACGATTTCTTTATTGATACGATAAATCCATACAGCAAGGGTAAAACTGACGCGTTTCACACCGCTACAGCAGGTGCTTATTCATAGGCTATGAATAAGCACCTGCTGTAGTGGTGTGAAACGTGTCGGTGGTTTTATTCTTGCTGTATGGATTTATCGTATCAATAAAGAAATCGTTTTTCATTGGAGTGCGGCCATCCGGACCTTTTTGTTCAGTTCTTGCATATGGTTGCCTACCCACGCCTGGAGAGGGGAGAGATCATTAGGATACAGACACTTGGAGCGGGTTCTCTTTGGCTCATAGTGCCTAGGCGAGGGTGAGATCCTGGAGTACAGAGCCACCAAAATCTCATGAGAAGACGCTCTTGCAGTGGATTGGAAGGTCTTTTCGTGAGATTTTGCTAACTCTGCATTTGCCAGGAGTCTTCCTCACAGAAGTACAGTGACTTCACGCCTAACATCGCACAAGACTGGATAAGAAAGTATATCATCTTTTCTTTTTTTTTCTTTTTTTTTTTTTACCATAGGTACATTGTACACCTACTAACGGTAGAAGATTTGTCTGGACCCATTCACATTAGAATGCTGTGCAGGAAACCCATACCACATGGTTTCCCACACCACATTCAAATCGCCACTGCCCTTTGCGATCTGCATCGGATGTCAGTGCAAAACGAAACTGCAAATGCAGCTTTCGTTTGCCTGCACCGGATTGCATGGTACAAATATGCCATGTGATCCGGTTGTAGTTTGTTTCCAAAAGTGGTTCATGTGCTGCTTTTTGGTGAGGGTGTGATTTCAGCCCATTCAAAAATGAATGGGCTGAAATGGCACTGCATGTGAATCACGCAGGAACACGCAAGCAGGATCCTGTGCGATTCACATGCAGTTCCTAGTGTGAACGGGCCCAGGAAATTTGAGCAGACCTTGTGTTTTTACTGCATGGTCTGCTTTAACATCAAGAAGCACTCTTCCCAGGAAAACAGACGCTGTGAGATTATACAGAATTTTGTTTTCATGTCCCTAAACAAATTTCATGTCCCTAGTACATAAATTGCTCGAGCACCACTGAAAATACTGTACATCTACTGATAATTTTCTACTTGCTGTTGTATACACTCATCAGGATTTTTATATTCTTGAAAAGAGAAGGAGAGACCCTAACGGGGAATGGATGGGACTTTGAGTGCTATACATATGGTCATCAACAACAATTTATAATTAAAAGAATATTTTATTTAAACACAAAACACATGAAAGAAAAGTATATAATAATAATACATTTCTTCCATACAGCAGAATACCACACTTTTTGTTTTTTGTCTAAATAAAATATTCTTTTTAATTTAAAAAAAAAAAAATTTATTTAGACACAAAATAAGAAAAAAAGTGTGGTATTCTGCTGTATGGAAGAAATGTATTATTATATACCTTTTTTCTTTCATGTGTTTTTTGTCTAAATAAAATATCCTTTTTAATTATAACTTGTTGTTGATGTCCATATGTATAGCACCCAGAAAGTCCCATCCATTCCCTGTTATGCCCTGTACACACGAGCGGACTTTTCGACCGGACTGGTCCAACGGACCGAATCCGACCGTGTGTGGGCTTCATCGGACCTTCAGCGGACTGTTTCTGTCAAAAATCTGACGGACTTTAGATTTGGAACATGTTTCAAATCTTTACGTCGGAACTCCGCCGGACCCAGTTCCTATTGAAAAATGCGCTCGTCTGTATGCTAGTCCGAAGGACGAAAACCAACGCTAGAGCAGCTATTGGCTACTGGCTATGAAATTCCTTATTTTAGTCCGGTCGTACACCATTATGTACGAATCCGTCGGACTTTGGTGTGATCGTGTGTAGGCAAGTCCGTTCGTTCGGAAGTCCGTCAAAAGTCCGTCGGAATGACTGTCGGACCTTTGTTGCCGAAAAGTCCGCCCGTGTGTACATTAGAGGCTTTCCTTCTCTTTTCAACATAAAGGGACGCTGGTGTTAAATTGAACAATTTTGGGAATCGATCACTTCAAATATTCTATCCTTTTTATATTCTTGTTGACTTTGCTTTTGGATTACCTTGAAAAAAAAACAAAAAAAAACTGGAAGCTAAACCCAGTTCACTTTATAGCCTGGAGTTAAACGGTAACGCTACTTCTGTGGGTGAAAAAAAAATATCAAATGAAGAAAAAATAATATAGCGTCTACAATTGCGACACAAGTCTATATTGTAATTGGGTGTTATTAAAAAATTACCTTTCCTTTTCAATCTGCAGCTGCTGTAACTTTCTGAAAATGCAATATGGTCACCTGGAGGTGTTCTGTATACAGAATGTGTACAGAACGTCCCCAGAAACATAATTTCCTGCTTGTGTGATTGGCTCACCGATTTTCCCAGAAGTCTGCGCTAAGAATCCAAGTCAGATTTCAGGCATCCTCTGCAACAAAAACTTTAAAGGGATGCAGGCCCAGCAGCTTTCCTCATTTAGTGACCTGCAGGTGCAGCAGCTGATTGATAATTATCAAACCAATCCCATTAGACTCACTTTCCCACTAGACTCACTTTCCCACATGGACACAAGCACACTGGGAATTCTTCAGAATAACAAAAGGTAGGAATCTCCAACTAAGTTTGTTAAAATTCTTGCAATGTACATAGATCACCCAGAGGGGAATGTTTTTTTTTTTTTTTTTTCTCTCAACAAAATGAAGTTACACTTTAAAGGAGGAGCACTAAATCTAAAATACAGAGCGGTTCATATGGCAAGATCCCTTGAGGTCCTTTAAGCCTTGTTCATATAGGGTTTCAGTAAGGGAAAGAGCAAAGTGTACAGTATGCTTTTACAACGTATTTGCAAAGCTTTCAGCAGGTTCCTTAATGCACCCTTCAATTCCAGTCTGAGAATGTTAATCAAAGATCGTAATGGGAGTGCTGACTGTCACTTTAAAGCAGAAGTATTCTCCCCTTCTCTCCAGCTCTGCGATGTCCCAGACCTCTTCAGCCCGGCAGCCTCTGGGTATCAATCCTCGGGCATTTCTATTGGCTGTGCTGAGATTAATTCTTTGTTCAAAGTTGCTGTATGCACTGTTTTCATACAAAACAAAGCACAGGTGTAAGAGGCTTTGCAGATAACTTTCGACAAACTGCAGGTTGTGTTTTAGAACTAAGAGGTGAAAAATGTAGAACGATTATCCTGAACACGGAGCCAATAAAGTGTTATTGCTCCAGACTATATATTTATCCCTTGAACTTGCCGCTGAGACAGCCATCAGTCCAGACATCTGGCGGATCCAGACTCCCCGAGTCGGGATGACGCGCTGCCTGGACGGATCTTGATGACGTCAGCAGAGAGTGGACTGCAGACTGTTCTCTGCTGAAAACGGGTCACAGGAGTGCAAAACGAATTGCACTCCTGTGATTCATAGGAGAAGTCCAGCCGAATGAGCTCAGGCTGGGCTTCTCCTTTAACAATGGTAAGAGCCCTTTCACACTGAAAGCGCCCGCTGCAGCGGTGCTTTGCCGGCGGTTCGGCGGCGCTGCCCATTGATTTCAATGGGCAGGAGTGGTGGAGGAGAGGTGTATTCATTGCTCCTACACCGCTGCAAAGAAGCTGCTGGCAGGACTTTTTGTGATGCCCTGCCAGGGCAGCACCCCAGTGTGAAAGCATTCAGGCTTTCACACTGGGTTTGCAGCTAAAGCTTTTTTCAGGCGCTATGCAGGCGCTATTTTTAGCGCTGTAGCACCTGAAATACTCCTTCAGTGTGAAAGGGGTCTAAAGATCTCAAGTAGAATATGGTTTCTGTTTTAATTTCTCAAATCTGCTAAATTGGACACCTAGTCAAACTCAAATTTCATTTTATAAAAATACAGGTTATGGGGTCCCCATTCCACATTGTGTTACCACTCATCCTTGGTACGCCATAGTTGTGGATAGTGGGGTGACAAAACACGGCTCCTACTGGCTGACTGTAAATCAGGATGGACAAAGATGACGTATATTCTGGCTGTCTGGCTTAAAATTCCGCTCAGGTGCATATTTTGCAGCTTTTGATTTTTTAGAAACTGATTTAAAGTTTGGATAAAATAGCAATTAGATTTTCAGTAGAAGAAAAATTGTATATCTCTTCTACCGAAAAAAAAAAAGATATCCTTTACGTTTCTACTAGCAGATTTTTTTGTACACGTGTACAATGTAGTGTACACTCTCTGCATTTATAAAATGCTGAGAATAGGAGCTGGGGATAATGTAACTGCAGCCACGTGTGTGGGAATTACATTATCAGTGGCTGAAGAAGAAAGATTTTTGAAGAATAAATTTGTGGATGATGGACTTTATAGGCATAACACAGGTATATTGGTGTAGTGGGTAGCACTCTTGCCTAGCAGTAAGAAGGGTCGCTGGTTCGAATCCCAACCACGACACTACCTGCCTGGAGTTTGCATGTTCTCCCAGTGCCTGCGTGGGTTTCCTCCGGGTACTCCGGTTTCCTCCCACACTCCAAAGACATGCTGGTAGGTTAATTGGATCCTGTCTAAATTGTCCCTAGTATGTATGAATGTGAGTTAGGGACCTTAGATTGTAAGCTCCTTGAGGGTAGGGACTGATGTGAATGTACAATGTATATGTAAAGCGCTGCGTAAATTGACGGCGCTATATAAGTACCTGAAATAAATAAATAATAAATAAATATGTTACAAACACATTTATTACAAAAATAGAAACAAGACCATTACAATTAATTTATCAGGACGTGGCATTATATACAAAAGTGTTGTATCCACCGCACCAATCTGTGCTGATACGCATTTCTAATTACATCTGAAGAAGAAAGATGTTGAATGTCCATACTCCCCCACTGCCAAGAAGATGACAGCGGGGAGTGTGGACTCTTCAAGGCTTACGGAGGGCAAAATCAAACGTAAGCAATCCATATGTGAATGAGAGCCATATCCCAAAGTCTGCTCTTCCAGGCATTTTATTTGACCAAAAAAAAAAAAAATTATCTATCTATCTATCTATCTATCTATCTATCTATCTATCTATCTATCTATCTATCTATCTATCTATCTATCTATCTATCTCTGGACCCATGATGTCCCCACCCAAAGGCCACCATTCCTTAATTGGTCATCCTGGTGATCAAACCACTTGTGGTGAAATGTGGTCAGCAGTTGGTGGTCTTTAAATGGGGCCATCGTGGAGGCAACTGTAGATTGCGGATGGCCAAATAAAATGCCTTGAAGTGCGGCTCTTATTCATCTGTACCTTTCGGTGGTGAGTGGAGACGGGCTTTCTGAGCCGTCAGACAGTGGGAGGCACAGGTCTGGAGCCGTGCTGTGGATTTGGGATATTTTAACTCTGAGGTAAGCATGACATAAAGTTTTGGTTTAATAGGTTCTATTTTGAAAATGTAAACATCTCTGTTCAGCAAATTCCTCTTTCAGAAGTACCTTTTGATGGTTAAACATGCGTCTGGACAGCTGGGGTGACTTAAGTAGTAGTGTACAGAGCAATAAAGGATGTGTAGTGTTGGTCCGCAGATGGATAACGTGGGTGAGGAAGTCTGCAGGGTCTGGTCTAGGAATGGACATCACAGGATAATGACGCTGTGCTATAACACATATGGAGCGGCACAAACGAAGAGTGGACTGGTGGACTACCTCCACGTGGATTCTGTCCATGAGACATTAGGAGCCTTCAGCATGGCTGGGGAGTGGTGAGATCACACTGACTTACTTTGTGTTTTACTGTCCATAGGACACACGCTCTCCCACATGTAGCCAGCCTCCTAGTAAGATATTGCTCGCACACCGCTCCTATTTGCACCCGTCCACCCGCTTACAGTCCAGCTTTACACAGCCAGATTAGCTGGTTGGCGACCATTCAGTATATCGGTGTGCAGACTCCATTCAGCCTTAACCTACAGCTGTGCTATGCAAATGCACCACTGATTGACTCTGTTTCAGCGGACTCAGCCATCCATCCCTCATATACTTCACATCACGGCCCTGTACTACCATTGAAGTCCTAGACTGGCTAACTGTGGTTAAACCACATTATACTCGATCTGCAGTCACTTGCACTAGTGCCTCTTTGATCCAACCATCAGATTGGATAAGTATGTGGTGGATGTGTGATTTGTGTGGGTGTCTGCAGCTGCTTTCTTGTCTGGTTTTGACAACGTTGTCATTTTTATCTTTTTGTTATGTCGGAGGTTTTTTGCAATTTTTCGTGTTCTATTTTTACTAGATATACTTTAATAAAGCTGTTTATAATTGACCGATCGATCCTCCTTTGAAGACTTCTTTTTTGGACCTTTTAGTCCTCCTTTAGGCTGGATTCACACTTATGCGAATTGGATGTGGGTTTCTCTGCATCCAATTCGCATAGCAGGAGATTGTGACCATCTCTCTATGGAGCTGTGTTCACATGTCTCCGGGGCGGCTGCGGAGCGCACTGCACAGAAACACTGTGCCTCTTTGCCTCTGTTTCAGGGCCGAATTCAGGCAAAGATTTGTCCCTGAAACAGAGAACAGGGACGAACCGCGTTGCTGTGCGATCTGTGGCCGGTTTACTGTGAACCGGGCGTTACATACAGTCTTGACTACAGCAAAGAAAACTCTTTGGTCAGGACTTGGCTGTAATTTTCAGCAGGAGTGTCTGGATTAGAAAACCAGAAATAAAAAATCTCTTGGCAAGTAAACCGGTTCACATGTATGTTTTTTGTTTTTTCAACTGTATATTAAACTGTTTGCCTACACATACACTTGATATTAGGCAATGTGATGTTGGCCAAAGAAGCTTGGAGCTGTTACAAGAGGAAAACTAGGACAAACAATGACTTTGAGACTAGACGCCTCCTCCTGCAGCTCAACTGAGGATGGCAGATGCTTCTTTAGTCATGTTTGGCATTGTGGTACATATGGGAGTTTGTTCACAGGGGTGTAATAACATTGATATAGATGATTCATATATCAGAATGTATGCTCAAAGTTAAACAATTTGGCAGAAAACATGTATGTTTAGTATGGGGTGGTTTGTACACATTCTGGTTGGAAGAGGTTGGTTTTTATACTAATAAAATTTATTGAGCAAAACATGTGTCGTGATTTTTTTCTCACTTTGTATATTTGTTATTTGTTTGCTTTGTGTATGCACAGTGCTGGAGGTGTAAGTGGCCGATTAGTGGCTTCATGTGGTGTTTGGCCCTGATTTTTGGATCAGTAGTACATGGGGCCAAAATCTCAATTAAAAAATCTTGCATAATGCTCATTTGTACTCAGCGATTCAGCCCGGCACATTGCAGGCATAAGAAAAGTGTGCAAAGTGTCCCACTTTGAAGCCAATGTATACTATGCCTAACATCACACCTGGAGTCACATTTAAAGGTTTTGATCACTTTCTAGTGAAAGGCAAAATCTCTTGGCTAAGCCTCAAATTTAGACACAGCCAAAGTGTTGGAGGTAAGTTTGCATCTGATTTGTAATACCACATCAGCTTCTAACTGAAGCTGGAATGATCCTTTTACATATGCGGGTGAATGTTACATAGTAGGTGAGGTTGAAAAAAGACACAAGTCCATCAATGTAAAATAAAATGTTAGAAAAAAATTCCTTCTTGTCTGTTGAGGGACATGGGAAGCCTTTAACCTCGGGTTATATGTCACCTACTTGTATGCCTAAAAACAAAACAAAAAAAACAAAAAAAAATTGCAGGCCCGCCCAGGATAACCTCTCTTACTACCAGCATTCCTCAGCTTTCTTTTGCTAGTTTCCTAAGAGAATGGATGTCTTTTCTTTAGCTCTGTAAAGTTAAAGTCTAACATTTGTTAGCATTATTTTTACATTTTTTTCTTTAATTAGGACTCTTCTCTACATCGCTGCTGGAGCTTTGTCTCTTGGACTGAAGCTATGCAGCATGGTCATCCTAATGCCCTGTACACACGATCGGACATTCCGACAACAAAATCCATGGATTTTTTTCTGACGGATGTTGGCTCAAACTTGCCTTGCATACACACGGTTAAACAAATCTTGTCGGAAATTCCGAACGTCAAGAACGCCGTGATGTACAACGCGTACGAGCCGAGAAAAAGGAAGTTCAATAGCCAATCTGGCTCTTCTGCTTGATTCTGAGCAGGCGTGGAACTTTGTGCATCGGAATTGTGTACACACAATTGGAATTTCCGACAATGGATTTTGTTGTCGGAAAATTTGAGATCCAGATCTCAAATTTTGTGTGACGGAAATTCCAATGGAGCCTACACACGGTCGGAATTTTCGACAACAAGCTCCCATGGAATATTTTCCGTCGGAAAATCCGACCGTGTGTACGGGACATAAGACTGATTTCTGGAGTACCATGTCCAGAGCCAGCTTGAATGGATGTTGAAGGGATAGCCTTTAAGTGACCTCCAAGTACTAGGTTCTGCATGAGGCTCTTTCCAGACTTCATTCTGGTCAACGTCAGCTGCTGAGCTATTTCCAGGGCCAGACCTGCTGATATTGCCCCAGCGCTTTCCCTGTCTCTGAAGACTCCTTTAGTGAGTTGGCCAGTTGGGCGAAGCACTGGGAGCTACCCAATTTACCTAGGGCGCTGGATGCCTTGATTGCTTATTCCCACTGGTTTTGCCACAGAAGGGGTTAACGCTGTAGGGCTGATAGTCAACATCATGCAAAGAGGTTTCATCCATGTGCTTTATTTCCCGCTATACAGCATCCAGTAAGAATCTTTCTGTTGCTTCTCCTGCTTGCAAAGGTCACGTGGTGCTTTAATCTTCAATCTATTCCTGCTGCCCACCTACAATGACTACTTGCCTCCAGCCATTCGACCCTCAACTGCTACCAACTGGCCACGTATTAAAGAGTATCTGAGGTCATGCCAATTATCTTAAGCCTATACATTGCCTTAATGCCATGCCGTACACTTTTCCAGCTATTTCATTATCAAGATTGGAAACCTAGTGAGGCATCCAGACAACCTGTATAAGTTATTTTCTCCCCCAAGTGCTTATTAGCTTTGTATGTGTTTGGTGAGGATTTTGTGTAAAAGTGCTCCATACCCACTGTCGATCTGTCTTAAGATACTTACTCTACCAGTGGAGGATGCACCGGTCTTCAAGGACCCAACATACAAGTAGTTGTAAGCCCTATTCTAGAGCCCCATTCTCTAATCCGGGTCTTGACTGTGATCTTACTTAGTAAAACCAAGTCTGATTAGTAAAAATCCCTTAAAAGAGATCTGAGCACTCCAGCAGTTGCTTATTGAACATATGGAGCAATTGGTGGTAGCTTTAAAGTTCAGTTTTGGTGGTTTACTAGAAACAAGTTCAGAAATTCTGCATGGAATTCAGCAAATGTGGCATTGCCTTCCTGCACTAGGGAGCCTTTCTGGCTTCTATGGACATCAGTGATGCTTACCTTCATGTCCTCCTCTTTTCAGAGCATCAGCGATTCCCATGCTTCGCTGAGGGTTCCCTGCACTACCAGTTCATGATCCTGCTCTTCAGCCTCTGATCTGCACCTTGGGTATTCATCAAGGTGCTGGTTCCAGTAATAGCCCTGCTGCGCCAGCGTGGCATTCCTATTGTTAGATGCTTAAGATGACCTCCTGCTGAGGGAACAGTCAGCGTGGGCTCTTTCAAACAACCTTTGTATAACTGTCAAGGAATTACAGCAATTTAGATGCTATCCCCATGAGTAAGCTCCAGTGGGTGGAGTGAAATAGTTACATAGGTTGAAAAATAGATGCATAGGTCCATCTAGTTCAACCAATAAAAAAAAAAATGATACAATCCCATATACACAATCCTTTACCCACAGTTGATCCAGAGGAAGGCGAAAACCCCCAGCAAAGCATGATCCAATTAGCTACAGCAGTGGAAAAAAATTCCTGATCCCCCGAGAGGCAATCAGATAGTCCCAGGATCAACTTTACCTATAAATTTTAGTATCCAGTTATATTATGTACACCTAGGAAAGAATCCAGGCCTTTTTGAAAGCCATCTACTGAGCTGGCTACAACCAGTTCTTGAGGGAATCTATTCCACATTTTCACAGCTTACTGTGAAGAAATGCGTTGGGGTCCAGGCTGAGACTGCCATCCACAATCACACAGCAGGCTTTGACTTGATGTGCGGCTCCCGGGACACCTATCACTCTCTACCAGTGATTCAGATTGATTTGAACCTGTAGAAATTGAAAACCCACTCATCGTTCGAGTATATGGTTTTGTTCTGGGCACAGCTCAGGCCAGAGTGTTCCTTCCACACAAGAAACTTTGAATTCTCCAGTCTAAGATTAAAACTCTCCAATTCCGAAGTTATCTGACTCTCCCCTTTTGCATGAGAGATGTAGGTCTGATGGTGGCCTCTTTTTTGAGGCAATTCCATTTGCCCAGTTTTATTTCACACCTCTACACACAACACAATTCTGTCATTGTGGGACAAGTCGATTTGGTCTCTAGACAGGCTGATTCATCTATCACCGAGGACCAGGTTGTCCCTAGCTTGGTAGCTAAGGAATCTGGCTTTGAGTCAAGAAAATCCTTCCTTCCCATCTTTTAGAGGATCCTTGCAACACGTAAATGTCTGGGAAGGAGTCCTGGGCACCGTGTTGGCATAAGTAACTTGGTCATCATCAGAGTCTTGTCTCCTGATCAATATCCTGGAATTTCTGTCAATTTGGTTATAGCTACAGCTTTGGCTCATCCTACTGGAGGGTAATTTGATCCATATTCATTTTAGACTATGCCTTGGTAGTAGCGTACATTAGTCAGGAGAAACTAGACATCTTGCCATGGCAAGAGTGGTAGGTAGATCTGATCCCAGGAAGAACGCCATGTTCCTGCCACATCCGCCATGTACATTACAGCTGTAGATAATTGGCAGGCAGATTTCCTAAGCTGGCAGAGCCTGGACCAGGGATTGGTCCTTAAACCCTATGGAGTTCCATAGTGTTGCAGGTGTGGGACACTGGATGTGGACGTCCCAGGTACAATAACAAACTGGACATGTTTGTCTCAAAGTACAGGGATCATCAGTGGATGCTCTGGTGGCTCCGTTCTTTGCTTTCATTGCTAAATCTTCTTTCATCTGCTTCACGGGATCGATATGGAGGGCATTCTGGTAAGTTTCATTGCTCAAAACATGCCCAGGCAAATGTGGTATAAAAATCTGGTAAGACTCCTATCGGATGCTCTGTAGATTTTGCCAGATCCTCAGGATCTTTTGTTCCAAGGATTGATTTCAACCCCACTTTGTTTTTGCTGGCTTTAATGCAATTAAGTTCCCCTTTGGGTCCAATCTTCCCATTCTTGCAACTGCTTCTGGACCAGCACTTGTCTTTTAGCACTATCAAAAGTCAGCTTTCTGCCCTTGCTAGTCTGTTTCAGAGGCTGTTGGCCTCTCACTCTTTGATTAAAGTAAGATGAAAGGCAAACATTATTATTTTATTTTTTTTGATAACGTGTCATACTTACCTGCTCTGTGTGATGGTTTTGCACAGAGCAGCCCTGATTCTCCTCTTCTCGGGTCCCCTGCTGGCGCTCCTGGCCCCTCCCTTCAGCCTTTTAGAACCACTTTAAGACCTTTGTACAGCGGGTTTCCCATGTAGCTTCCACCATCCACTCTCTTTGACTCCATGAGATCTGAATCCGGTTCTCCCTGTGCCTCAGGAACCACTGTTTAAACCCATTAGCAACAATCCTTTACTCTTACCAGCAGGCATTTTGTTTTTCTTGTAGCCATCATCTCAGCGAGGTGAGTGTCTGAACTGGCAGTCTTATCCTGCAAGGAACCCTGTATGGCTTTGCGTAAGGACAAGCTAGTGGTGAGGCCCAGGATTTCCTTCTCACCTAAGGTAGTTTTGTTCCTTTAACATCAACCAGGAATTGTTCTTCTATCTCTGTGACTGGCTTCATTTCACCGAAAGCGCATTTCTCAACATCGTCCAGATGTGGTTTGGGCTTTGTGAGTCTCTAAGCCACGGCTTTTTTTCCAGGAAGGCTTGCTACCTTTTTGTAATCCCATATGGATCTGAAAAGATGCATTGGCTTTTTATTTCACCATCTTTAAGTGGCTTAGGCAGGTCATCATCCAAGCCCGTAGTCTCAAGGATGTGGTTCTATTCGATGCTGTCAAGACATACTGTACTACTGTGACTTCTTCTTGGTGTTGATGGATGTTTTGGCCTCATTTGATGCTGGCTTTGTATGTTGTGCTGCCCACCACTTTGTTGGACTGCTTTTGGATGTCCCGAGGGTTAAAGACTTCCTGTGCTCATCAATGGACGAGGAAGAAATCAGGTTTTTTGCGGTGTAAAACTGCATCCAATTCGCATATATGTGAACCCAGCCTAAAGCCTCGTACACACGATCGGATTTTCAGCAGGGAATTGTGTGATGACAGACTGTTGGCCTAAAATCCAACCATTAGTACGCTCCATCAGACAATTGTTGTCCAACTTTCCGCCAACAAATGTTGGGTGGCGGGATAGTAAATTTTCGGCAGACAACGGTCTGTTGTCAGATTTTCCTATCGTCTGTACACAAGTCCATCACGCAAAAGTTGAAAGTACAAACACACGTGTTCTGAATCAATGCTCACCAAACGCGACATTAACAGAAGGTGACCAAAGGGTGGAAATTCCACGTAGTACATCTCTATGTTCGTGTTTGTTGGCCGACAATCGTGTACCGTTTGTATGCAAGACAAGTTCCCGGCACACGCCCTTCGGACAAAAGTCTGACGCTTTGTTGGGCAACAATCTGATCGTGTGTACGAGGCTTAAGACCTCAGGAGGCTTCAGGTCAGCTTGCTCTAAACTGCCCCTTCTGCTGCATCATTTTCCCTATGTCGCTAAATCCATAAAGATAGCCCTCCAAATGATTAACTTCCGATGTTTGAGGAAGGCCCTTTCCCCTTCTAGTGTGACTGTGCCCCTGTGCACCAAGCCAGCTACATAAGGCATGGTTTGATCAGTTTGGGGTTGAGGGACTTACATACCTCCCAACTGTCCTGGATTTCAAGGGACTGTCCCTGATTTGAAACAAAGTCCCTCTGTCCCTCATTCTTCCTCATTTGTCCCTCATTGTGGTCTGATTTATATTGTGGTGTATAAAATGCACTTTTTATCTTTCAAAAAGTGTTTGCCGGTTCTAAACCTTTCATCCAATTCCTAAATTAGTGCGTTTGTAAATTCCAAAAGTCAGTATAAAGGAATAGTAGTGGTAAAAATAGCACTTGTGTGTTTAACTAATCTTTTTTTTTTTGTAGTATTCTCCTGTAAGGGGGCGTGTCCTATGCCTACATACTTTTGCTGATAGGTGTCCCTCATTCCCATCTCAAAAAGTTGGGAGGTATGTACTTGAGTGTTCTCAACAGAGCCCCCAACTTATCCCTACTGAACACTTTTGATATGAACTGGAACACCAACTGCAAGCCAGGTCTTCTTCCAACATCAATACCTAACCTCACGATAATTCTTCTGGCTGAATGGGAACCAAGTTCTACACACACTCAACATTCTTGTAGAAAATCTTCCTAGAAGTGTGGAGGTTCTCATGGTAGTTATGAGGGGCCGGCTCCACATTAGTGGCCATAGATTTAAGCCGAGCAAAGCCATTGGTCGGTTCAGCAGGGACCGGTCAGGATTCAAACCATATATGGGCAGGCTGAATGTACCCAAGTCGATCGATCAGCTTGGGTACAACCAGGCTGTTAAGAGTTTACATGCGATTATTGCTCACTGTCATAGGTGTGCGCAGCCCATTGCATTAGGGTGTGCACCCGAAAGCTCAAACACACAAGCCTCAGCTGCACTGGACAATGAATGAATGGGAAGGGCTCTGTGCTGAGCGGCTTCCTGTTCATTCCAAAACTGAAGCATAGTAAACACTGTTTACTATGCTTCGGTTATGATTGAACACAGTGAGTGTGTGTGTTCATTTAGAAAAGTAAGAGGCCGGTAAATGACCTATTGATTAGACCCTTCCCCCACTCTCCATCCTGAAAACATCCCCCTGCAGCAGCTGGGGGGAGAGGAAAGGAAAGTAGGGAAGCCCAGGCAGTAGGGGGGAAGTGGCACTGCACAGAGTAATTAGGGTGTGCCCTGGCACACCCGGCACACTCCCTGCGCACGCCTATCCTCGTTTGTGTTCTCCCGGTGGGGATGGCTCCCCCCACCCTTCCGCCAGGAGAACACAATGGCTACGCAGGAGAGATTCCCCCAGCAACACTGACTGAGTGATTTCCTTTCCATAGCTCCATCTATGGCTGGCTTTAGAATGGGGTTGCCAACAAGCTTGTATAGATGTGATGTGGGTGCAGGGCCCTGAACACATCCTGGGCGAGTTTGGGGACGTGCACTTGCACGGATGTCATACTGGGAGCAGCGACTGTGTCCATTCATCCACTGCATTCTAATAGAAAACAATGGGACTGCTGGCATGGGGATTCTACTACTGCAATTGGCTCTTTAAGGATAACGACCGATGTGGCTAAGAGCGGGAGGGGACGGCTCTTCCCGGACCTCCTGTCCCTATCAGGAGACCCAAGCACCCAGCCGGCTAGGCCAAGACCCGAACAAAGCCGCATTTGGCTCCGATCAGGTCTCCGATCTACAATCCTGGAAGCGACGGTCGGTTTACTCAGCTGCCAATGGCGCTGATTTAAAAAAAAAAAAAAAAAACGTCAGTATTCAGAATCGCCATTTTTGGCGCTGTAAATACTTTTAAGTGCAGAGGAGAGATTTAGGGTCCTTTTTAGACCCCAGATCCCTCCATAAAGAGGACCTGTCACCGCCTAATACTGTCACAAGGGATGTTTACATTCCTTGTGACAGCAGTAAAAGTGATCTTATTTTTTCCACTGTATGTAAAAAAAAAAAAAAAAGAATCTCTATATAGATATATATATATATAGATAGATATATATATATATATAGATAGATAGATAGAGATATATATATATATATATATAATATATATATATATAATGTTTGGGGGTTCTAAGTAATTTTCTAGCAAGAAATAAGGATTTTAACTTGTAAGCAACAAATGCCAGAAATGGGCTTAGGCATGAAAGGATTATACAAGTACTTGTGTGTGTGTGTGTGTGTATATATGTATATATATATATATATATATATATATATATATATATATATATATATATATATATATATACACACACACAATTTCAGTGAATAATGAGCAGACTGGGCCCTGATATCTCCTCGTTGTTCTCCAGTCATTTTACATCTTTTCATGTATTACAGCAGCAAAACCATCATCATTCATGATAGGACTGTTAGAGGGTAGGAACCTTTTCTTCTAGCTTAGCTGGGGAAAGGATTTTGTGTAACACAGGAAGAGGAAGCAGCATGGAGTGACAGGTAACTAACACAGGGAATGGTTCTCTGTGTGTAATTCAGGGGATCGTTTCCTAGTTGATGATTTTGTATTTGTCATGAAGGTTATTTTTAGTGGAACAAGAAATGTTCACATAATACAGGAATGTAACAAAGTCAGAGACATGGGAACCAATCAGGAGCCTGCATTCAGGGTATTGTATAGTAGATATACATTCCTGGCATTGGGGTTTATTTACTAAAGGCAAATCCACTTTGCACTGCAAGTTCACTTGGAAGATCTGAGGGGAAGCTCTGCTGATTTTATCATCCAATCACGTACAAGCAAACATGCTGTTTTTTTTTTTTTTGTTTTGTTTTTTTTTTCCTTGCATGTCCCCCTCAGATCTACAGCGACTGCACTTCCAAGTGTACAGTGGATTTGCCTTTAGTAAATATATAGTAGGTATACAGTACTGATCTGATCATAACATTGTATAATAGGTATATACAGTGCCTTGAAAAAAGTATTCACACCCCTTGAACTTATCCACATTTTGTCATGTTACAACCAAAAACGTAAATGTATTTTATTGGGATTTTTTGTGATAGACCAACACAAAGTGGCACATAATTGTGAAGTGGAAGGAAAATGATAAATGGTTTTCCAAATTTTTTACAAATAAATATGTGAAAAGTGGGGGGTACATTTGTATGGCGCCCCCCGGAGTCAATACTTTGTAGGATGAGCTCCGGCGTGTTCGTACACCCCACGTGCAGAGCCCGCCAGGAAGTCGGCGCGGCTCTGCGCTAATCACAGGCAGTGAGACATTGTCCCGATCTCTGCAGCCGCCCATCGGGAAATGTCTCACTGGCTGTGATTAGCGCAGCGCCGTGCCGACTTCCTGGCGGGCTCGGCACGTGCAGCTTGCAAACACGCCGGAGCTCATCCTTAGTCTCTACCAGCTTTGCACATCTAGAGAGGGACATTTTTTGCTCATTCTTCTTTGCAGAATATCTCAAGCTCTGTCAGATTGGATGGAGAGCGTCTGTGAACAGCAATTTTCAAGTCTTGCCACAGATTCTCCATTGGATTTGGGTCTGGACTTTGAGGCCGGGTTCACACTGTTGCGAATTGGATGCGGGTTTACATATTTTGTTATTGGATATGTATTCTAGCACAAAGTAAAAAATATTGATTTCTTTTCAAAACAGTTTTATTTTTTTTAAATTATTTTTTGTTTGTTTTTAGCGCAAAAAATAAAAACCTCAGTGGTGATCAAATACCACCATAAGAAAGCTCTGTGGGAAAAAAAATTACCTAAATTGTATTTGTGTACAGCGTCGCACGACCGTGTAATTGTCAGTTAAAGTAAAGCAGTGCCGTATCGCAAATGGCCTGGTCAGGAAGGTGGGGGGGGGGGGGTTAAATCTTCCGGAGGTGAAGTGGTTAAAAAAAAAAACCAATTCAAGCACATAAAGAAAAGTAAGATGTGTTCTGTCCCACGTTGTTATATATTGATGTCTTTTATAATTCTTTTTTAAACTTTGAATTTTTATTAAATTTTAAGATAATAAAGTCCAACATAGTTGACATATAGGGTGTTACTGTGCAGCATTGTCAAATTGCTTATTGCACAATTGAAACAATGTAAAACAAACACAAATTGGGGAGTGTATAAGGTATGATCTGTGTTCTCGATAATCGTATCTCTCTTACCCTGATTGGGAACTAACTGTAAGCAGAGAATGGCTACCTAGCTAGCAAAACCAGAAGGGAAGAAGAAAGACAAACTGTACTAGAATCTCATTATTACTAGATTATTACTATAAGGTTATTTCATATTTATGTTTTTTTTTTTTGGTCTGCATGAGGTTATCATTTTTTTTGTAGTATGCTGACACCTAGTGGCAGTTTTGGGCCACTGCAGCTTGTTTACTAATCTGACTTTGGTATCTTCCTCTGTCCTCCCCTCCTGTTTAGTTATAGTTAGTTTAGTCTTGGCTAGACCCTCCCCAGTTCTTCCATTTTTCTTCAGTCAGTGTTAGCTATTCACAGAGACGTGGATTGCGGAAGTCATTGTCTTATACATCATAAGACTGGAAAAACATCCTCTGTACTGCAATCACCTTAAGTAAAATTGCATTGAATTGAACGTCTGTGTCTTATTGAAGTGTTGAGCTGCCTGTGGACGGTGCCATGTCAGCAGGTGACCATACAGTCCGGACAGACTGGGTCTAAAAAAGGTATGTTGAAACAGAACAACATGTGTGAATCCAGCCTTAGTTTCCCCGTAAGTAGGGGTGCAACAGATCAAAAAACTCACGGTTCGGATCAACAAAAAAAAAAATCTCCCCCACTGTAATATTTACGTCATCTCCCCCACTGTACAGTCCACCATCTCCCCCCACTGTAATGTCCACCATCTCCCCCACTGTAATGTCCACCATCTCCCCCACAGTAATGTCCACCATCTCCCCCACGGTAATGTCCACCATCTCCCCACGGTAATGTCCACCATCTCCCCCACGGTAATGTCCACCATCTCCCCCACGGTAATGTCCACCATCTCCTCCACGGTAATGTCCACCATCTCCTCCACGGTAATGTCCACCATCTCCCCCACGGTAATGTCCACCATCTCCCCCACGGTAATGTCCACCATCTCCCCCACGGTAATGTCCACCATCTCCCCCACTGTAATGTCCACCATCTCCCCCACTGTAATGTCCACATCTCCCCCACTGTAATATCCACATCTCCCCCCCACTGTAATGTCCACATCTCCCCCACTGTAATGTCCACCATCTCCCCCACTGTAATATCTACATCTCCCCCACTGTAATATCCACATCTCCCCCACTGTAATATCCACATCTCCCCCACTGTAATGTCCACCATCTCCCCCACTGTAATGTCCACCATCTCCCCCACTGTAATGTCCACCATCTCCCCCACTGTAATGTCCACCATCTCCCCCACTGTAATGTCCACCATCTCCCCCACTGTAATGTCCACATCTCCCCCACTGTAATGTCCACATCTCCCCCACTGTAATATCCACATCTCCAGACTGTAATGTCCACCATCTCCCCCACTGTAATGTCCACATCTCCCCCACTGTAATGTCCACATCTCCCCCACTGTAATATCCACATCTCCCCCACTGTAATGTCCACCATCTCCCCCACTGTAATGTCCACCATCTCCCCCACTGTAATGTCCACCATCTCCCCCACTGTATATACAGTATGAGTATAGGAATTAGGAAGGAAGACTAGTGTTGTTTAGTCTTACCTTACAGAATAGAAGCCGCCAAGCCGGCCAGATCAGATTCACGAGTTGAGGGGTGATGACATCAGCGCGCACCGCCGGGTGTACCAAGATGGCCGCCGCTCCAGAGCTAGGCTGAAGCCGCGCCCTTTCCTAAGGCCGAGGTAGCGGCGCGCTTAGCTGAGCGCATGTGTATGCCGATCCGAACAGGTTGAATCGTTCGGATCACGGATCGGTGACGATCCGTTGCACCCCTAATATTGGCAGAGTATTTCAGAGTATTGGCAGGGTATTGCAGGGTATGGAGGGATGGCTGAGCATGGATGGATGGATCCATGAATGTAACTGCAATTTCACAGAGCAGCGCTGTGGGCACTACAGATCCAGCCCACAGCGCTGCTGCCATCCGATCCCTCGCCTCCACTGTACAGATCAGTACACAGAGGGGAGAGAGGAACAGGCGTCAAAATATGACGCCGGTTTGTTTACAAGCGATCATGTGGTAAACGGCCGCCGGGTGTACCAAGGTGGCCGCCGCTCTGGAGCTAGGCTGAAACCGCGGCCTTTCCTAAGGCTGAGGCAGCGGCTCGCTACGTGGAGCGCATGTGTGCCGATCCGAACAGGTTGAAACGTTCGGATCACGGATCGGTGACGATCCGTTGCACCCCTACCCGTAAGTATTAAGGGGAAATCCACTGCTGGACGTAGCTGCATTGTGTGGAATGGGAATTATATTATCCAAAATCTGCAGAAACCGCATGTGGTCTGATTTTTCTGCTGCACATCGAGAACTTTATTGAAGTTTTTTTTCTTCCACATGCTCTATCAGTAAATAGGTTATTATTATAGTTATATATTACTAAATATTGTCTTTTCCCTGTGGCAGTATGAGGGATGATTACCCGGGTTTGTTTTATGTTTGCAGAAATCTTGGAGCCGGTGATTGGTTGCATAGCTCAGTAGAATGGATGACAAGAGGCGGAGAGCTCGTGTGCAGGGGGCGTGGGCAGGAAAAGCGAAGGCCACTGCTCACTTAGGTACTGAACTGCACAGCGATTGGATGGATTGTTACTTCATCACAGCGGTGTCAGAAACCATGAATCAGACAGAAGTACAGTTAAATCACACTTGTTTAATAATAATAATAATAACAATAAAAAGGTAAACAGAGTAAACGTAGTCAAAACATAGCCAGAGTTCAGGAACCAGAACGGATAGTCAGACAAGCCAAAACGTCAGGAAGCCAGAGATCAGCGTAGTAGAACAGCAAACAGGATCTGGAGCCAGAAGGAATGTCAGCCAAGCAAGTCTTTAACAGGAACACAGGAGAGCGTCCCTAGAGATGTGACCAAGGCGAAGGAAGAGATCATCTGGACTGGATGGCTTAAGTAGGCAGGACTGACGAGCAGGATATCCTCAACAGGTGAATCACTGTGGAGAGATAGGAGCTGGCAATTAGCCGACAGCTGAGCGGCTAGCTCAGAGAAGGAAGTGCTGATCCCATCCCTGACAATTGGTTACTTATTTTTTCTACTGCGCTACAGTGCCTTGAAAAAGTATTCATACCCCTTGAAATTTTCCACATTTTGTCATGTTACGACCAAAAAAAAGTAAATTTTAAAAGTATTTTATTGGGATTTTATGTGATAGACCAACACAAAGTGGCACATAATTGTGAAGTGGAACATTATAAATGGTTTTCCAAATTGTTTTTACAAATGAATATGTGAATAGTGTGGGGGTGCATTTGTATTCAGCCCCCTTTACTCTGATACCCATAACTAAAATCTAGTAAAACCTATTGCCTTCAGAAGTCACCTAATTAGTAAATAGAGTCCACCTGTGTGTAATATAATCTCAGTATAAATACAGCTGTTCTGTAAAGCCCTCAGAGGTTTGTTAGAGAACCTTAGTGAAGAAACAGCATCATGAAGGCCAAGGAACACATCAGACAGGTCAGGGACAAAGTTGTGGAGAAGTTTAAAGCAGGGTTAGGTTATAAAAAAAAAATATCCCAAGCTTTGAACATCTCACGGAGCTCTGTTCAATCCATCATCCGAAAATGGAAAGAGTATGGTACAACTGCAAACCTACCAAGACATGGCCGTCCACCTAAACTGACCGGCCGGGCAAGGAGAACATTCATCAGAGAAGAGCCAAGAGGTCCATGGTAACTCTGGAGGAGCTGCAGAGATCCACAGCTCAGGTGGGAGAATCTGTCCACAGGACAACTATTAGTCGTGTTCTCCACAAATCTATGAATACTTTTTAAAGGCATTGCATTTCTTTGCTTGACAGCCGAGGGTGTGTGGCCCCGAATGCTCACCCACGTGCCTCTCAAATTTGGACCATCGGCTTTGTTCTTAGCTTTGTCCCAATAGACATGAATGGGACTACCTGTATGCGGATGCATGGAACACCTGTACATCATGCATGCGTGTACATATTGGTACGCCTAATTATAAGTCTAATATAAAATGCTGCATCCCCCCCAACCCACTTTTCTTCTACCCCCGCTGCTTATATTTTATAAATGAGAGCAGTGTGAATCCCTTTTCTTTAGTCTGAGCAGGGGCTCTTATGTGCCAGTGAGTGGCTGCTGTAAGAGAGACCAGGGTGTTCTTGCACCCTGGTCTCGGGCGCGCGGGCATGCACACCGCCGGTGACCCACTTACCCACAACAATCACAGCGGGAGCCAATCAGCGGGTCCGGTGGCCGCTATGGCTGCTGGCCACCCGCGATCGTCCGGGGGAATGGCAGAAAGACAGTCTGCCTATCACAAAGGAAGAGGGAGATCTGTGATTCCTACTAATCAGGAACACTGATCTCTCTCTTCGTCTAGTGTCAGCTTCCCCAACACAGTAAGAAAGCACATATAGGGAACACAGTTAACCCCTTGATCGCCTCTGGTGTTAACCCCTTCCCTGCCAGCGCCATACAGTGACAGTGCATATTTTTTAACACTGATCACTGTGTTGGTATCACTGGTCCTCAAGAAGTGTCACTTAGCGTCCAATTTGTCCGCCGCAATGTCGCAGTCCCGCTAAAAATTGCTGATCGCCGCCATTACCAGTAAAAAATAAAAAGTCCCTAAATCGCTCGCATAGTTTTTAGGCGCCATAACTTTTGCTCCAACCAATCAATATACGCTTTTTGGGAATTTTTTTTTACCAAAAACATGTAGCAGAATACAAATTGGCCTTAATTGATGAAAAAAATACATATTTTTATTGGATATGTTTTATAGAAGAAGTAAAAAAAATGTTTTTTTTTTTTTTCAAAATTGTCGCTCTTTTTTTGTTTATCGCGCAAAAACAATAAAAACCGCAGCGGTGATCAAATACCACCAAAAGAAATTTCTCTTTGTGGGGAAAAAAAAGGCGTCAATTTTGTTTGGGAGCCACGTCGCACGACCGCGCATTTGTCAGTTAAAGCGACGCAGTGCCGAATCGCAAAAAGTGCTCTGGTCTTTGGCCAGCCAAATGGTCCGGGGCTGAAGTGGTTAAATAAGAGAAATACTATGAAAGATGAGGAGAAAAGCTCTCTACTTGCCAAGAATAACTAAACCAAAAGGAATATGGTATTACACGGACCTCCTATATGAAATTAACCATTGCATAAATCCACTAATCAAAATTTTGAAAAGCACGCGAGTTGAACACCCCATCTAGTGGACATAATATATACAAAAGCCAAATATCCCATACAGATTCAATTCATAAAAATACATAACATAATATTTCATTTAAAAGTGAAAGAGGAAAAAATATGTATAAAAATGTTCAGTAGATTATCAGCAGAAAGTATATCTTATATTGCAAGAGTTATTCAACCATTGTTGATAAAGCAATTGACATCCCGCTCTATATTCATTCCAAATGGTGAAAAACTCTTAAGGTTATATATCCAGCGGGTCTCTATTCTGGAGATTTCCCGCCGGATATTGCTACCCCTCCAATGCGGAGAAAATCTGTCAGTTCCCAAAATCAGTGTTCCCTTTGGGTTCTTTGCATGACAAAGCGTGTAATGCTTGGAAACGCTGTGTTTTGGGAAACCACGCCGTATATTGCCTAAATGTTAGTTGACTCTGATTTTGCATAGTTCTAATTGTCTGGCCACACATATTGCAGGCCACATGGGCACTGTAAGAGATAGACAATATTCTTTGAAGAGCAGGTAATGAATGATTTGATGTCATATGTTCTGGATGTTACCACAGAGCGAAAATTACACACCCTTCTCTCTCTTATGCCGCGTACACACGAGCGGACTTTACGGCTGACTTTTCGACGTACTTTACGACGGACTTTCTGAATGAACGGAATTGCCTACACACAGTCCACCAAAGTCCGTCGAATTCGTACGTGATGACGTACGACCGAACTAAAACAAGGAAGTTCATAGCCAGTAGCCGATAGCTGCCCTAGCGTGGCTTTTTGTCCGTCGAACTAGCATACAGACGAGCGGACTTTTCAACCGGACTCGATTTCGACGGATTGATTTAAAACATGTTTCAAATCTAAGTCCGTCCAACTTTTGAGAAAACAAAGTCCGCTGGAGCCCACACACGATCGAATTGTCCGACGAAATCCCGTCCGCCGGGCAAAGTCTGCCGTAAAGTCCGCTCGTGTGTACGCGGCAGTAGGGTATTAATACTGCACACAGCAATTTTTCTACAGGGGAAAAAGCCATTTAGATTTTAAAAAAAGAATCTTTTTTTCAACCTTAGGGGTCATACATAGCCGTAAAAGGTTATATTCCTCGGTATACAACCTGAGGTTTATCTCCTAGTCTAGGGCCCAACAGATTATCATTTTTAAGGACCTTCCAATGACAGGCAATTATTTGTTTCATGTCTCGATGTTGGTTAGAATAACTAGTGATAAAAGAAAAAAACGGTTTCATTCAAATTCTTCTTGATTCTCGGCTTAACCTTCAACAGCTGTGTCCTATCCAGACTAGCAATCTCAGAAATAACACCATCCAGCTCATTGGAATTATAGCCTCTATCAATAAATCTAGTTCACAGCGTGGAGGCCTGTTGATAATAATCATTTTTGATGGTGCAATTCTGACATACCCTGAGAAACTGGCTCTTAGGGACAGACTTAAGCCATGAAGGATGATGGCAACTGTCCTGGCCAATAAAGCTGTTACGATCCGTCTCTTTAAAGTAGGTGGTAATAATTAAAGCACCATCCCTGACCTCCACGTTAAGATCCAGAAAAATTTATATTTTCTTTGCTGGCTTCATGTTGTAGGACCTAAGCCCAAAGCGTTATCATTCAGGTAGTGCATGTAATTGTTCAGGGACTGCATGTCACCCTCCCAGAGGAGGAGGATGTCGTCAATATACCTTCGCCACAGAAGGAGTTGAGACCTCCGATTAGTATAGACGACATCCTCCTCCCATTTGGCCATGAACAAGTTCGCCATGCTTGGCGCAAATTTTGCACCCATGGCGACTCCCCTTCTCTGCAAGTAGAAGGAGCCACCAAACCAAAAGTAATTGAGATTCGTGGCAAAAGTCAGAAGCTTCAGAATGAAATTGCGCTGTATGGGTAACAAGCTGATATCACGCCTCAAAAAGGTGTCCACTGCCTCAAAACCATCCCCATGAGATATGATAGTGTACAGAGAGGATACGTCGGCCCTTGCCAAAATGTACCCCTCCTTCCACTGGATACCCCTAAGAAAGTTCAAAACCTGGAGTGGAGTCCTTCAAGAAGGACGGGGTTTGAACTACCAGAGTTTGCAAAAAACATTGATGTATCTACCTACCTAGAGGTCACAGAATCTATCCCACTAATAATCTGCCTACCCGGAGGATTAGCCGCATCCTTGTGAACTTTTGGTAGGTAGTACATCACTGAAACACGTGGAGCCATGGGGACCAAATGGTCCTTCTCCTCCTTGGATAAAATCTTTTTTTGAAAAAACCCTCATCTATTAATCTGACAAGCTCTTTTTTATATCCATTAGTGGGATTGGATGGTAAAGAAAAATAAGTCTCATGGTCCGACAATATCCTTTACATCTCCAATAGATAAGAAGATTTATCCAGAACAACAATACCCCCGCCCTTATCCGCAGGGCAGACAATAATGTCGTTCCTCTGTTTTAGGGACTCTAACCCTTGTTTAAATCCAATATCCAACCTAGCCCTTTTGATGTTTAAGGAATCTAGATCCTTCAACACTAATTCCCTGAAAACACCCAATGAAGGAGCCAACACAACGGGGGGGGGGGTTGAGTAAGGAATCATTAGCCAACCCTGAGTGTCTAATGCTGGTGGCTTCTGTCCTATTTGTGACAACAGGATTAGAAATCCAATGGTGTTTAATGTTTAGTTTACGGATGTGTTTGTGAACATCCATAAAAACACCAAACTTGTTTTGGGGGAGCAAACTTCAGATCATGATTAAGAACCAGTTTTTCTAGATCTGTAAGGGTGGTCTGGCTTCAGTTAAAGATACCTACATCATTCAGACCCTTTTTCTTTTCCGTTCTACTCCTCCTCCCCCCTCTGGTCCCTCTCTTTTGATCTAAATTTGATTTGTTCCTCTGTCTGTCCTCCCGAAAAAAAGGGGGTCTAAACTGATTATGGTTCTGAGATGGTCCAAACCAATCCTGTTGGTATTGATTCCTATTCCTATCTCTACCAGTAGAAATGCATAAGAATATTCTCAATACATTTGAATGCCTTTTTGAAAGTAGTTCAAGACTTTGTGTGCTTTTAACATTTGATTTTGGAATGAATGGACTTTACCAAACAAAATCCACGTACACCGTTAGAAATTCGTACAATCAAGAAAAATTTTCCATCCTTCAAATTTTCTAATCACGACGGTTGAAAATGAAGGTCGATTTGACCTCCACTAATGATTAGAAATGCGAATGAACGTTCGTACAACAAAAAATGCTGAAGGAAATTCTGCAAGTGTACACCCAGCTGTAGGAAGTATTAGAACTAGAGGACTAACCTGACACCCGGACAACATGCAGTTTTAGAAGTTTATCAGTGGCAATCTACTTTTTGCAGAGAGAACATCTATAAAAATGTCACATGTTCCTGGTGTGAAACGATTTCAACTTTCTTTCATTTTGTTCCAGGACCTCGAGTTACTGTAGCCACAGGAAAACCCCAGGGCTGGGGACATGACCATGTTATTCCAGACAAACAGTTTGTATATAAAGAGCCAACAGAGGTAAATGTAATTGCCAGTTGGATATTTTTGAGTCTTTTTCAACCAGCTGCATAATTCTCATGCCCCGTACACACGGTCGGACTTTCCAACGCAATATGTGCGATCGGAGCCTGTTGTCGGAAATTCCAACCGTGTGTGGGCTCCATCTGACTTTTTCCATCGGAATTTCCGATACACAAAGTTTGAGAGCAGGCTATAAAATTTTCCGACAACAAAATCCGTTTGCGTAAATTCTGACCATGTGTGGACAATTCCGACGCACAAAGTGCCACGCATGCTCAGAATAAATTAAGAGAGGAAAGCTATTGGCTACTGCCCCGTTTATAGTCCCGACGTACGTGGTTTATGTCACCGCTTTCAGAAGGAACGGATTTTCCGACAACTTTGTGCGACCGTGTGTATGCAAGACAAGTTTGAGCCAACATCCGTCGGAAAAAATCCATGGATTTTGTTGTCGGAATGTCCGATCAATGTCCGATCGTGTGTACGGGGCATCAGTATACCAAATGGTCTCATGAAACGGGTTACAGTTTTCCTTACACGGAACCTTGCTTTTCTGTGGTTTGTACACCATGGGGTTGATTTACTAAAGGCAAATAGACTGTGTAGTTACAATGATTTTCCCCAGAGCTGAGTAAATTTGGTAGCTCTGCTGATTTCCATGATCCAAACATGTGCAAGCAAAAATGGCTTTTTAAATTTTCCTTGCACCTGATTGGGTATTCTTTACAAAAGGGAAGCTTCACCACATTACATTTACGAAGAAAAATTAGTGCACATGCACTTGCAAAGTGCACAGTCTATTTGCCTTTAGTAAATCAACCCCTTTGAGTCAACAAGCATCAAGAGGTGACACTCTTTTTAGTCTTTTTTTTTTTTTTTTCTCTTCTCCTCTCCCCTTTCCTTCCCTTCTGTCTTCTCTGTTCTCTTCCATCTTATCTTCTCTTTTCTCTTCCGTCTTCTCTTTTCTCTCTTCTCCTCTGTCTTTTCTCTCTTCTCTTCCAACTTCTTCTCTTTTCACTCTTCTCTTCCATCTTCTTCTTCTCTTTCGTCTTCTTCTCTTTTCTCTCTTCTCTTCTGTCTTCTTCACTTTTCTCTCCTCTCTTCCTTCGTCTTCTCGTTTCTCTTTTCTCTCTTCTCTTCCGTTCTCTTCTCCTTTCTCTTCCATCGTCCTCTCTTTTCTCTCTTCTCTTCCATCTCCTTCTCTTTTCTCTCTTCTCTTTCGTCTTCTTCTCATTTCTCTCTTCTCTTCCGTCGTCTTCTCTTTTCTCTGTTCTCTTACTTCGTCTTCTCTTTTCTCTCTTCTCTTCCATCTTCTTCTCTTTTCTCTCTTCTCTTTCGTCTTCTTCTCATTTCTCTCTTCTCTTTCGTCGTCTTCTCTTTTCTCTCTCCTCTTACATCGTCTTCTCTTTTCTCTCTTCTCTTCCGTCTTCTTCTCTTTCCTCTCTTCTCTTCCGTCTTCTTCTCTTTCCTCTCTTCTCTTTCATCTCCTTCTCTTTTCTCTCTTCTCTTTCGTCTTCTTCTCATTTCTCTCTTCTCTTCCGTCGTCTTCTCTTTTCTCTGTTCTCTTACTTCGTCTTCTCTTTTCTCTCTTCTCTTCCGTCTTCTTCTCTTTTCTCTCTTCTCTTTCGTCTTCTTCTCATTTCTCTCTTCTCTTCCGTCGTCTTCTCTTTTCTCTCTTCTCTTACTTCGTCTTCTCTTTTCTCTCTTCTCTTCCGTCTTCTTCTCTTTCCTCTCTTCTCTTCCGTCTTCTTCTCTTTCCTCTCTTCTCTTCTGTCTTCTTCTCTTCTCTCTTCTTTTCTCTCTTCTCTTCCGTCTTCTTCTCTTTTCTCTCTTCTCTTCCGTCTTCTTCTCTTCTCCTCTTCTTTTCTCTCTTCTCTTCCGTCTTCTGCTCTTTTCTCTCTTCTCTTTCCTGTTCTCGTTCCCTTCCTTTTCCTGTCACATAACAGTGATTGCAAGTGTGTGTATGTAATATATATATATATATATATATATATATATATATATATATATATATATATATATATGTATGTATATGTGTGTGTGTGTGTGTGTGTGTGTGTGTGTATATATTATATACATTTTTTATTAAAATATATATTCTTAGCTTATAAAAAAAACTCTCCCATTACTCTCCACCAGTTTTGTTCTTCTACACAAATGGCAGTGAAAGGGGGGAAAGTATAGGTTCAGGAGCTTAAAAGGGATGGTACAAAGAGGCAGAAAAACACAGTAAGAAACAATTTCATGAAAAATAGATTACAGGGCCATTACGTGTATGGATTATTTTTGAAAAATAGGGGTCTGGTTAAGTGTCACTTTAACATTCTGTCCACAGCAGGTATTGCATGTAATGGTGTACAGTCCTATATCTGCACCCAGACATGTGTATGCCTATATTGCCTGACAATTGGCTGTAGAAAATTCTTTTCACTTTTTAAAATTCTTCAGCGATAACAACAACAAAAAAAACAACCTTGCCTTGAAATTGTGCTTGGGATGCTGAAGATAAGATTGAACAGATATTGATAGTAATATTTGTTTTCACTCTTAAACCTCTTGCCGCTCACATAACGCATAGGTGACGCAGCAAAGGGCGCGGTCTTTAACGCCATAAGACATGTGCGTCAATGGGCGGCCGAGGTTTCTGTGCTGAGAGCGCGCTCCCAGTACAGGGACCAAGCTGTCAAAGATAGCTCTCGGTACGCTCTAACGATCAGTAGCTGGCTGGACCGACTCCTGATCATGTGACCACTGTGACAGCCAATCTCAGTGGTCACATGATCACCGATCCTTCCCACCCCATACAGACCTTATTAAAGGGACGCTGGGGGGGAAAGGGGTTAAAAATTAATGTTGCTCCAGAGCTCCTGCTGTCAGTCTAAATGCAAAGAACTGAATCCCATCAAGGCTGTCCATCTCTTTCAGGTTGTACGCAAGATCCCGGAACCCCGTATCATTGAGTAAGTTCCCATTCATATATAGATTATTTATCAAATTTGCATATATTGTAGTAGACTTTTTTTTCACCTAATGTGGGCCTAGGCTCACATATATATTTTTCATGTTCGGTACATACATGTAAAGTGAGTCAATGTAACACCTCCAGGTATTTATTACCTGTCGCAGAGATCACAGTACTCCCCCTGACAATGCCTTCATCTCTTCAGAAGGCAGAACCATCTTTATTCTGGCATCACACAGCATCGCCATCTACTTTCCGGACTGAGTTGCTGGCACAGACATGGCACAATCATGTAAATCCTGGTGCCTATGCAGTTTACAAATGCCTGACTCAGATCGGCCCCTGCTGCTGCCTGTTACCTGGTGACTTACAATTTTCAGTCTGATCACTGGGAGACTAAAAGTGGTTGAAAAGTCAAAAGGTTTTTTTATCTTATTACATTCTGTGCATTAAAACGGAGTTCCGCTTAAAAATTTTTTTTAAGCCAGCAGCTACAAATACTGCAGCTGCTGACTTTTAATAATCGGACACTTACCTGTCCCCGGGTCCAGCGATGCGGGAGAACGAAGCCCCGCTCATCTCCCCCTCCTCTCTGCGGCGCCGGCATTGTCACTGTGGGCGCCTGGCTGTGGCTTTACAGCCAGGCACGGGCATGCACGAGCCGCGCTGTGAATGGCCGGGCAATCATCTGGGACCTGTGATGTGTCCCAAATGATTGCCGAGAGGGAGGGAGGAGAGGTGAACTGCGGAACCCCGAGAGGAAATGGGAGCTGGAACTCTCTAAAAAGAGGGTTTCCGCCCCCCCCCCCCATCAAAAAAAAAAAAAAATGACATGCCAAATGTGGCATGTCAGGGGGTCACATTTCCTTAAAGCGGAAGTTCCATTTTTGGGGGTGGAACTCCGCTTTAAGATAAAAAGCCTTCTGTGTGCAGCAGCCCCCCTTATACTTACCTGAGTCCATCTCTATTCAGCGATGTGCACAAGTGCCTCGGCCATCTGGGACTCTCCCTCCCGATTGCCTCCCACTGCTGTCAATCAAAGTCAGTTAGCCAATCAGCAGAGAGAGGTGGCTGGGCCGAACTGCAGCTCCGTGTCTGAATGGACACACAGAGCTGCGGCTCGGCTTGGGTGCCCCCATAGTGTCAGAAACCATGAAATCAGTCCGAGACAAAAGTACAGTTAAATCACACTTGTTTAATAATAAAAGTAAAAAGAACAAACGTAGTAAAAACATAGCCAAAGTTCAGTAACCGGAACGGATAGTCAGCCAAGCCAGAAGTCAGGGATCAATGTAGTGGAACAGCAAGCAGGATCTGGAGCCAGAAGGGATGTCAGCAAAGCCAGTCTTGAACAGGATTGCAGGAGATAGTCTCTGAGATGTTGACCAAGGCGAAGGCAGAGATCCACTGGGCTAAACAGCTTAAGTAGGCAGGACTGACGAGCAGGATATCATCAACAGCTGATTAACTGTCGAGAGATAGGAGCTGACAATTAACCGACAGCTGAGCAGCCAGCTCAGAGAAGGAAGGGCTGAGCCCAGCCCTGACACATAGCAAGCTGCTTGGTGTGGGGGCACTCGACAGGAGGGAGGAGCCTGAGAAGGAAGAGGATCCGGGCTGCTCTGTGCAAAACCATTACACAGAGCAGGTAAGTATAACATGTTTGTTGTTTTTAAAGAAAAAAAAAACAAGACTTTAGTATCTCTTAAGTAAAGACTAGGGAAATGCTTCCTCCTGCCTGCAGCAGGCCTAAGGGCTCATGACCCAGATTGCATAGCACTGCCACCCAAAGATAAAGGCAGGTGGAAATTTCATCGGCAACCTAGTATGTCATACTCATAATAAAATCTCTTCTTTTATTTGAAATCCATCAAGGTAGGGGAAAATCCAATGCAAAAACGTTGATGCGTTTCATCCCTGGTGGGCTTTAGTCATGGGTTAAGCCCACAAGGGGCTGAAAAATGTCAATGTTTTGTGCATTGGATATTCCACTACCTTGATGGATTTCAAATAAAAGAAGATTTTATGAGTATGACATACTACGTTGCCTGCCTTTCATTTGAAGAATGTTTGACCAGTAGGTGGCGGCTGTGGTCTGAGCAACAGGCATGGTCACTCCAGCAAGTTTATAAGGTGGAAGGGTTGCAGCATCACCTCTTTTACCACTTCCAGATCAGCAACATATCCGTGTGAGATAAAAGAAAATTGCAATAACCGCCATTTTATTTTCTAGGGCCTCTGCTTTAAAATAATATAGAATGTTTGGGGGCTCTACGTAGCTTTCTAGCAAAAAATACTGATTGCTACAAGACGTAAATTTGTATAATACATATTATTGTACCTATGTATTAATTTGTCTATCCCTATAGTTAGCTATTCTATTAACAAAACTCTGACCACATGTTACTGTTGATATCACAATAATGCAAGGTTAGCTATGAAACCAAACACACGGTTTATAAGTAATAAAGTTTTATTTATTGCCAAAGGAAATAGGAAAACGCTAACATGAAAGTTATTACAATATTACAAACATATACCAACAATACACATCATCTCAGAATATATAATACAAGAATATCAAGGATACTTATCACAAGGCTCTCCGTGAGGCTTTATATCATCGGCTAGGCTCAGATGTTAAAGAGAGATAGCCATGTGGCTTAGGCAGCCACCCGGCTTGCACCAACAGCGAAAAGGGATGAATTGTCTGTGTGTGCCCTTTTTACTCACATTCACACCCACTCGTAGCCACCCCCACTTGCCTCCTATCCAATGAGGTTATGCCAAGCGATAGTCATAATATCTATCCTTTCTCCAGGAAGCATGCTGTATTGTCCACTAGGGGGCAGCGTTTGTCCATGAATCGCCACTGTCCGACCTGGGTCAAATCTTCATAGATGACTTGGCCTTTGGTCTTCTGTAGCTCAACCCATCAGTCATCTTGGCAACAGTGGCTTTTTTTGAAGCTTGTAATCACACATATATATGCTACAAAGCTTTGATGTGTTACTGGTTACATTCCAACTTAGGCCACCTGGCTGTATCAACCAGGAAATGAAATACCAGAAATATGACATTAGACCATGTTGCTATCCACCACTACATGTAAACAAAAAGTGCCAGAACTGGAGGTGTTCAAATTATGGGGATTTCATCAAACTGGCATCTAGTAACATCTAAACCAGCGGTCTCCAAACTGCGGCCCGGGGGCCGGATGTGGCCCTTTGCTTACTTTTTATCCGGCCATTGGGGCACTTTTCTCCTATTGACACCAGCAATGGGGTACTTTTCCTCCTCCTGATACCAAATGTGGTCATGTTTACTCCCACTGATGCCAAGAAAACTTCCACTCCCGCTGGCCACAGTCCGGCCCTCCTAAAGGTTCAATAAACCGGCCCTTTGTTTATAAAGTTTGGAGACCCCTGATCTAAACGATCCGTTTCGGGTGGGCTGATCCATATTGATTGAAGATTGCTAAAGCCAAGCCACTCAGTCCTCTAATTTTGTGGTTTTTTTATGTCCATAGTAAGCCCGGTACATATGAAATCAGCACGTCGGCTTCTGGAGTGTCCAGGTAAGAGAGATCTTCATTATTGAAGAAGATGTTAAAAAAAATATTCCGCTGCTGAGCTCTCCTTGTGGAAATGCCAGGCTCCTCTGCTGTCATTTTCGTCCTCGGGCTCAGTAGTGGCTTCTCAATCACTGGCACATGGCGACGAGTTGGGCAAGTGGCAGTCCTGGTCACGGCTTATCTTGGGGTGAATAATGATTTGAACTTCCTGAACGATTCGCCCCCCCCAAAAGCGGCCATATTGGGGGCTGTGATTCAATGTCTCTGGACATATTGAGTGAGTGGGATAGCCAGGTGCACAAGACGGGCAATGCAGAATGACAAACTGATCCATAGAGAAACCTGCCATAGGAGAGATGCGTAGGTTGCCACTTCAAATTCCTTTTAAGAATTCTACTGGTGGTCCTTTGACAGAGTCACAAGTATGCCAGTCAGTCTGATTTTTGCTTGCAGCATACTTGTTCTGGATCAGCAATTCAGGAAACATTAAACTCAGAAAACAAGCAGAGCAATCAGGCTATTGGCATTTTCAAAAGGCAACTGCAATGGGCTGCTGTTGTCTTTATTTAATTTAAATGCAAAAGCGGTTGTAAATTTTTTTTTTAACTTGTACTTACAGGTAAGCCTATAACAAAGGTTACCTGTAGGTACTGTGACTATCTCCTAAACTTGCACCGTTTAGGAGATATTCACACTGCATGCAGCCGGTGATGTCACTGGCCCATGCACTCTGAATGGACGGCATAACTGTGCCCGTCCCTCCAGGGCTCTGTTCCGTTTGCGCATGTATGGGAGTGACGTGATTGCGGCTTGGCCAATGAGACGGCCAGAGCATGTGAACCCGAAAGGAAGACCGGTGAAGATATGGAAGCCTGGTCACAGCGTGGAGGGCTTCGTTCTAAGGTAGGTATTTCATAATGTGCTAGTATGCGATCCATACTAGCACTTAATGCCATTGTCTTGCAGGGTTTTTTTTTTTTTTTAAAAGATGCAGCTTACTACCGCTTTAAAGTAAATTTGTAACTGATGTTATATATGTCTGTCTAAATAATCCTTGCCTTTTTCACAGGCTAAGGCTTTTCCCCTCATTTATTGAGCCCAAAGAGGCAGAATGGATGTTTGAACAGTTATATCGGGAAAACCCATGGAGGCAGAAATCCAATGTGGGGCCAGGTAAGTTCAGACAGGTGCTGTACTGAAAACATCCAGCAGAGGGAGACAGAGTCTGCTCTATTCTCCTAGAGCCTGCAATAGACTTCCAATGGCCGGTAACTCCGCCACATCTATTTCATTACCTATTCCATTCTTCAGACTGTTCCTAATTAGGAGGGAATGTAGATTTTTTTTTTTTTTTTATCAGTTCCTATGTCCCTAATACAGTTTAAGATAAAAAAAAATAAAAATAACCACAATTACAAAAGGTCATAACAATAGTTAGAAAAATGTCACATTTAAAGCAAACCTAACCCCAGAAATGATATCGGGATGGTTTAAATTGGCTTGCCGGGGACAAATAGAAGCCACAGTGGAGAGTTCCTATAAAAATTTAGGGAAGTTTTAAAGCCTTGCTCCAGTAAAATGCTATTTTCTAGTTTTCGATAAGAGTGGGAAAAAGTTTAAAATATTAAATATTATTTTTTATTTCTGTTTTGAACCCATTTTACCTGTTTTGTGTCATCGATGTTGTGATGGGTCATCGGTTAATGATATGGCAATGTATTTTGTCCAGCCTTTGTCTCTAGTCATTGAGGAACATTGAGTCCAGGTGCTGGGACTTGTAGTAGCCCATCGTCTAGGTAGGTGACGTAGTAGAGAGCTTTTCAGCCTGTAACCGGATTTGTCTTGTGACAGATGGACCTTATCAGGAGCCACGGCTCACCTGCTGGTATGGAGAGGTGCCTTATACCTACTCAAAGTCTACGATGCAGGCCAATCCTCATGTGAGTACCCAAGGCTTCTGTTTACTCTGGTGCCCAAGACACAAACATTACCACAAAAAACGATGTTAGAGCCTGGATCGAGGATACAGGTGTGCCAAGGCTGTCCTCCAGGTTTATGGGTGTTATATGCCAAGGCTGTCCTCCAGGTTTATGGGTGTTATATGCCAAGGCTGTCCTCCAGATTTATGGGTGTTATGTGCCAAGGCTGTCCTCCAGGTTTATGGGTGTCATGTGCCAAGGCTGTCCTCCAGGTTTATGGGTGTTATGTGCCAAGGGTGTCCTCCAGGCTTATGGGTGTTATGTGCCAAGGGTGTCCTCCAGGCTTATGGGTGTTATGTGCCAAGGCTGTCCTCCAGGTTTATGGGTGTTATGTGCCAAGGCCGTCCTTCAGGTTTATGGGTGTTACAGTAGCTCACAAAAGTAAGTACACCCCTCACATTTTTGTAAATATTTTCTTCTATCTTTTCATGTGACAACACTGAAGAAATGACACTTTGCTACAATGTAAAGTAGTGAGTGTACAGCTTGTATAACAGTGTAAATTTGCTGTCCCCTCATAATAACTCAACACACAGCCATTAATGTCTAAACCCCCGGCAACAAAAGTGAGTACACCCCTAAGTGAAAATGTCCAAATTGGGCCCAAGGTGTCAATATTTTGTGTGGCCCCCATTATTTTCCAGCACTGCCTTAACCCTCTTGGGCATGGAGGTCACCAGAGTTTCTCAGGTTACCACTGGAGTCCTCTTCCACTCCTCCATGACGATATCACGGACTATAACTAAAAGCAAAACTTTTTTTTTTTTTTTAGTTTTGGGTAGCGTGGAGAGAGATTGGACCCCCTGTCCATTTGTATTGCTGTCTGTGCCCCCGTTAGGGAGATTCCCTCCTCTATATGTCCTGTTTACCATTATAAATTTATTTATTTTATTTATTTATTACAGGTACTTGTATATCGCCGTCAAATTACGCAGCGCTTTACATATACGTTGTACATTCACATCAGTCCCTGCCCTCAAGGAGCTTACAACCTAAGGTCCCTAACTCACATTCATATACTAGGGCCAATTTAGACAGAAGCCAGTTAACCTACCAGCATGTCTTTGGTGTGGGAGGAAAGCGGTGTACCCGGAGGAAACCCACGCAGGCACAGGGAGAACATGCAAACTCCAGGCAGATGGTGTCGTGTTGGTGATTCGAACCAGCGACACTTTTTGCTGCTAGGCGAAGGTGCTACCCACTACACCACTGTGTTGCCCATTCAATGAAAATGAAGTGAAGGAAAATCCCAAATTTTGGGTTGTCCCCAGAAAAGTAATAGAGGGGAAATCTTCCAATGGGGACACTAGTTCTGGTGACCTGGAGGCCCCAAGGAATTTCCTTAATTTCAGGGATTTCCTCTCACTTCCTGTTTTGGCTATGGAAGTGAAGTGAAATCTCAGCAATGGGGACACCAATGGCGAAAAAAAAAAAAATCTGACGAGGGGGTTATGACCCTCCCTTGCTCTATCCAAAATGGAAAAGAAAAGGTTTGTCTATAGTTCCACTATAAATCTGTGAATATAGAGCTGCAATAAATGGGCATCTGATGTACTGTCTGCACACGTTGATCCTGGTATTAACTCTTACTGTTATCTCAAAAAAATGAAGAAAGAATTCTTGCTTGTTCTTTGCTGGTGGCACCTGACTGCACTGTCCTCTGTGTCTGCAGTGGCATCCTCTTCTCACCATGCTGAAGGACCGCATCGAGGAGGTGACCGCATACAGCTTCAACTCCCTACTCTGCAACCTCTATAGACATGACAAGGACAGCATAGACTGGCACAGCGATGATGAACCTGATCTCGGCAAGAATCCCACCATTGCCTCGTTAAGCTTCGGAGAGACCCGGGTGTTCCAGATGAGGAAGAAGCCCCCTCCGGTAAGATGGTGGTGTGGTTGGTCAAAGTCTGAGGAACCTTTAGAAATCAGGAGACCCCAAAATACTTATGGCTGGTGCCTCCTTTCCGCCCTCATGACCTGTAACCTCATAACTGAGTCTCTGTGCTTCTCCATTGCAGGCAGATCCATGGCTGGTGAGTAGTAATTATTGGTCATCGCACAAAAACCACTAGTAGGCCCCAGGTTAACGGCACCCAAATGTAGTAAGGAATATGTCCATAAAATGATCCTAAAGTGGCCACAAAGTCCTTAAAGTGGTTGTTAAGCCAATCTAACCTGTATACACCATCAGCACTGCCTCCTATTGTAGTGTCCCCCTCTGTGTGTGATTTATAACAAAAAAAAAATGCTCCAAAACCTAATTTCACTGCCGAGATTGCGATCACATCACTGTCCAGCTTTCTCCTTTCCTCCTCTGAGAGATGCAGTGGGCGGGGCTGAGATTCCTCTGCTGATGTCAGTCTGGAGGAGGGGAGGAGAGAGCTGGCTGGTCATGTGACCGCAATCTGGGCTCTTAAATGAGGTATTTACAGCATTTATATTTATAAATCATTCACAGAGGGGGACACTGCAATAGGAGGCAGCGCTGATGGTGTATACAGGTTAGTGTTATGAGAGCAGTAGGAGGGGGGAGGGGCGGCTCACACACAGACAGAGAAGGGAGGGGGGAGGAGGACACAGGAGTAGAGCAGATAGCAGGCTGCTTATGACAGAGCCGCGTAAACTGACCACGGTGTCAGGGCTCAACAGCCATGATACACCGTGGTTAGTTTACAGAACGGCGGGGAGAAACTGGCAGGATCAGCCAGGTTTTATTAGGTGTTACAGGGGGCCAAATGACACAGGACAAGCACTGTGTCATACAACATGCTTTAAAGGAGCAGGATCCATTTTTTGGGTTAACAAACGCTTTAAGGCTCGGTTCACACTGGTGCGATACGGGAAACCCTGCGAATCCAGTGCGGGTTCCCACAACGCATATGACTCGCTAGCGGTTCACACTGCCCTCTACGAAACCGCTGCGGGTGTCAATACAAAGTTAATGACCCCCCCCCAGATCGGTTCGCACACCCATGTAATCCCATTCCAGTGTAGACAAAAAAAAAAAAAGGGTCCTGCATGAGTTTGGTCCGAATACAATTTGTATGGCTGATTTTGCATCGCACAGACATCCATCGCATGTGATCTGCACAGCAATGCGGTGTATGGTATCGCACCAGTGTGAACCGGCCCTAAAGAATACCTCCATTTTCATGGGGGAAAAAAAAATGGCAAATTAAAAAAAAAATATATATATCATATAAAATCGTGACACAAGTCATATTGTAATAAAATGTCATTAAAAATGACCTTTCCTTTTTAATCTGCAGAGCTGTAATTTTCTGTAAAATGCAATATGGCCACCTGGAGGTGTTCTGTATACAGAATGTATCACTGACTTTCCCAGAAGTCTGCACTAAGATACAAGTCAGATTTCCGGCATTCCCTGCAACAAAAATGTAATTTTTGGTGATCTACGAAATAGGAAATCACGGCTAAAAGGATGCTGACCCTGCCACTTTCCTCATTAGGGCTTTGCAGGTGCAGCAGCTGGTTTATAATTATGAAACCACTCCCATTAGACTTCCTCTGCCTTTGGGCAAAGACACACACACACAGGAATATCTTTAGAATAATAAAAGGTAGAAATCTGCAACAAAGTTTGTTAAAATCCCAGCAATGTACATAGATCACCCAGAGGAGAATTTTTTTTTCTTCCCAACAAAAGTGGAGTTACTCTTTAACTAGTTAAAGACCGCCTACTGCAGATATAGGGGCTCGTACCTGTACGTCATTTCGTGCAATAGATCTTGGGGACGTGCCTGAGCGCTGATTGGCCAGAGGGGGAGCCAATCAGCGGGTTCTGCCGGGCCACCCGTGATCGCTCCCCAGAGGAGCAGAACGGCGATCTGCCTATGTAAACAAGGCAGATCACCGTTCTGACAGGGATGAAGATAGAGATCCGGAACACAGATCTGTGTTCATCCAGTCAGACCATCCCCCTCACAAGTAAGCAAGCGCCCCCTAGGAACACACCTAACCCTTTTGATGGCCCCTGATGTTAACCCCTTCCCTGCCAGTGACAGTGCATATTTTTAGCACTGATCACTGTAATAATGTCACTGTTTCCCAAAAAAGTGTCAGTTAGTATCCGATTTGTCTGCCGCAGTGTCGCAGTCCTTCTAAAAATCACTGATCACCGCCATTACTAGTTAAAAAAATAATAAAAATGCCATAAATCTATCCCATAGTTTGTAGATGCTATAATTTTTGCGCAAACCAATCAATATACTCTTATTGGGGTTTTTTTTTTACCAAAAATATGTAGCAGAATACGTATTGGCCTACATTGATTAAGAAATTAGATTTTTTTTTTTTTTTTTACATTTGTTTTATAGCAGAAAGTAAAAAATATTGGTTTTTTTGTTTAAAAAAAAACGCAGAGGTGATCAAACACCACCAAAAGAAAGCTCTATTTGTGGGGAAAAAAAGACATCAATTTTATTTGGGTACAGCATCGCACGACCGCGCAATTGTCAGTTAAAGTAACGCAGTGCCGTATCTGAAAAAATGGCCTGGTCTTGAAGGGGGTAAAACCTTCTGGGGCTGAAGTGGTTAAAGCAGCTCCTCTGCATATAGAGGGATATCTGAAATACAACAGAACAACACAAGAGGGCGCTCCTAAGTGCAAAAGAAATCACATTTTTTTTTTAAAAAAAAGAGTAAATATCCACTGATATACAGTAAGTATGAATAATAAAATACATGCCATGTAACCCAAAAGCTGTCATCTGTGGTCCCCCACACGCCCCCACAGTCTGATGTCACTGCTGAGATTCCCACGCTGTCAAACCTTTCACAGTTAGGCTTCCATGTCTTGGCTTACACTTTCCACAGCGGTTCAGTGTTCTGCTTCGCTGGATGTTCTTCCACACTGCCTGGGACCACAGATGACGGCTTTTGGGTTACATGACATGCATTTTATTCTTCATAAACAACTGGGCAAACAGCTGTACACCCCCCCACCGTGTAGCGGCGGCGGGGATCGGGTATCCGTGGTGCGGCTGCAGGGATCGGGTATCCGTGGTGCGGCTGCAGGGATCGGGCATCCGTGGTGCGGCTGCAGGGATTGGGCATCTGTGGTGCGGCTGCAGGGATCGTGCAACCGTGGAGCGGCTGCAGGGATCGGGCATGCATGGAGCGGCTGCAGGGATCGGGCATGCATGGAGCGGCTGCAGGGATCGGGCATGCATGGTGCGGCTGCAGGGATCGGGCATGCATGGTGCGGCTGCAGGGATCGGGCATGCATGGTGCGGCTGCAGGGATCGCACATCCGTGGTGCGTCAGCGCGGATTTGGTATCCAGGCAATGGTGGGGACCGGGCGGCTCTTTTCCTCCTCGCTTCCTCTGTGCGTCTCCTCCCCCTCCTCCTAGGCATCCAATAGGATCGCCTGTCCTTTCAGCCAGTCGGGTGAAGGGTATCAGTCCTGCTCCCCCATTGGCCGGGAGGAGGATCAGTGTTGCAACAGCGAATGTTCATTTGCTGTTGCAACACATCTGGGTGGAGTCTGGACGCATCCTCAGCGTCCCGTGCCCACCCTGTTTTGAAGCCTATCCGGTTCTAATCAGGTGGTTAAAAAAAAAAAAAAAAAAAAAAAAAACCCTGGCCGCTGTAATTCATGCACCCGATGACCCAAAAGGAGCCAGACACATGAATGGGGGCGGCCGCAGCAGCCATGGATAGTTTCATGCAATGCATGAATCTATCCATTACCATATAGGTGTTGGCCTGGAGAAAGGGGGCAGTGCCCGGGCGCCCCTAATGGACGGGCCTCCCCTGGTACCCGGCTTTGACAGCTATGTAGCGAGGGGGAGGGGTGGAGGAGCTGGGCCAGCACACAGAGTAATTGGACACTCCCAGAAGAGGCGAGAGCTACGGCGTAAAGCAGGGAGAGTTGTGCTGTGGATTTGATTTTTCCTGGAATAGTCCATTTTTTTTTCTAGTAAGTTCAGAGTTGCGTTGCAAGTATATGTGACCCCTCACCTTGTAAACCCAACAACCCATTCGGTTTAACCACTTCATTACAGGGCACTTTCTTTCTCGTACATCACAGGACACAGAGCCTCAGTAATTACTGATGGGTTATGTAGTATCACAAGGTGATTGGACACTGGTCACACCCTAGACAGGAAGTTCAACCCCCTATATAACCCCTCCCCTTACTGGGGATACCTCATTTTTTTCGCCAGTGTCTTAGGTATTGGTCACGAATAAGATATGCTGTGCTAAGCTCCAAAGGAATATCTTACACTGGGGCAAGCCATGCAACCGGATCCATTCAGAGTGCTTTTTCAGGCCAAATTGGATAGTACCCAGCCTTGTGTCTGAAGAGGTTTTTACCTGTAACGCTTCTCTTTTTAGAGAGCTGGACCCCGGGATCCAGTATTTGGGTTTTTCAGCCATATCCCTGGCGGGGTGCTTTACGGGGCCAGAACTGCGGATCCTCCTTTTCAAGGGGGCCCCAGTCTCTGAAGGTTTTTTCAAACGGAGCCCACCGTGAGAGGTGAAGATTGGGTCTGTTTAAACAGAACCCTGCAGCTGGATAAGGTAAGAGAGACTCCTCAAGAATTTTTTAATTCTAGTAGGTTTTCACCTTTAAGTAAATGCATGCTATGCCTATTGTCGCCACCGGGGGCTGCCAAGAGCACATACCTTTTCATGCTGTTCCGTCTTTCTCAGTGTCCACGCTGTACGCTCCTCCAGCCAGGCTCCAGGTAGGATGGGTTGGGGGGTTCTCTCCTTCAGGGATTCTCCCCTATGGCTTAGGGGGGCCGGGGTGAGTCTGAGCAAACAGCGGTAGTATACCGCACCACCCGCCGCCGCCACCGCCATTCCTGGCAGGTTCCCATCCACCGGCCCTTCTCTCTCTCCTCTGCCCCAGCCTCCTCTCCATGCTTGTCCCAAGGATCGGAGCCTCGGCTCGCGCGGGAAAGCACGTGTTTTTGAAAAAACCAGGGGGGCGGAAGGGGGGGCGGAGCGTTAACGCGACGTCCGGCGTGATTAGACGCTCACATCGCTGGCTATACAGGCTATAAAGTGCACTCTCTTTTAGGTGCACACAGCCTATGGAGGGACACAGAGCTGTTGGGCGCATGTGAGGTGGGACACAGGCATTCTCCCAGGCAGCATTTACTTTAAAACACCAGACTGGGCATTGGTAGCAGCGGCAGTTGCTGAACTACATTGCTCAGCAGTCAGTGTTTTTTGTGTGATACCTCCACCTTGTTGCTTGGCACTATGGGTAGAAGAGGTACAAATACCCCGAAAACCAGAGGCTCTAGGGGATCTCCCTCAGGCTCTGAGGACCCCCCTTCTGCAGCACCTTCCCGCCTCTGAAGGACCTGGGATGGCTGGACAGGGTGAGCCGTCGGGGTCAGGGGCTGCATCTGCTTCTGGCACTTCAGCCCCTGTATACATTACGCAGGAGGTCTTTTCCTCAACCATTAGTGGATTAGAGGAAAGACTAATGGCCTTAATCGCATCTTCACTCAGTAGAAGAAAACGCACTATGTCTCCCTCTGTTTTACCAGGACCCTCAGGCAGAGGAACTCTGGGGAAAAAGGAGAGGAATCCCTCTCAGAGGATCGGGATGGGACGGATGATTCCTCTTCTGAGGAATCAAGTGGAGAAGGGCCCTCTTCAGCTTCTCAGGATGAGAAGGTGTTAGTGCAAATTCTTGCTGGATTGTTCCGCTCCACATTTAAGTTGCCCGTTTCTGAGTCAGTTAAAGAACCCTCCTCTTCTTTGGGTTCACTGAAGCCTCCTCAAACAACACATGCTTTTCCTGTTCATAGTTTACTAGAAAAGCTCATTTATTCTGAGTGGGATCACCCAGATAAACATTTTTTTCCGCCGAAAAAGTTTTCAACACTTTATCCTATGCCGGAAAAATGTGGGGTATACCGGCAGTTGACACCGCCATTTCCTCCGTAAATAAAAGCCTGACCTGTCCTGTCGAAAATGCTCAGATGCTCAGGGATCCAACTGATAAAAAAATTGAATTTTTCCTTGGCAGGTTCAGTAGCTCAACCTGCAGTGGTAGCAATTGGAGTCTGTCAATACTTAAGAGACCATGTTAAACAGGTCCTCAAAGTTTTACCTGAACAGCAAGCCCAGGGGTTGGCTAACCTTCCAGCGGCCTTATGTTTTGCTGTCGACGCAATCAGAGATTCTATCATCCAAACCTCTCGCCTTGGTTTGGTGCATATGCGTAGAATCTTATGGTTGAAAAATTGGTCAGCTGAATCACCATGTAAGAAGCTTCTGGCTGGATTTCCATTTCTTGGTGCAAGGCTGTTTGGAGAGGATTTGGACAATTATATCCAAAAGATCTCTAGTGGGAAAAGCACTCTTTTACCAGTTAAGAAAAGGAGTAAACGTCCCTCTTGTAAACGGGCTCTTTCCCCAGTGCCAGGAGCATCAGCCTCCAGGCAGTCACGACGGCCTCCTCCGTCAGGCTCAAGAAATAAATTTCAGAGTCGACCCCAGGGACAAAAGAAGTCCTGGGGGAAGAAGCCTACTAGACAAGACGCTAAAGCCTCTTTATGAAGGAGCGCCCCCTCTCGCTCGGGTGGGGGGAAGACTGCTACAGTTCTCAAAGCTCTGGCAGGAAGATTTCCAGGACAAATGGGTGATCTCCACGGTAACTCTAGGTTACAAACTGGAGTTCCGAGTATTCCCCTCTCCTCGTTTCCTCAGATCAAAAGTCCCCAGAGATCCAGAGAAAAAGCAGTCGCTCCTTCTAGCATAGGAGCGACCATTGTCGCAAAAAGTCATCGTGGTGGTTCCCATGGAAGAGCAGGGATTGGGGTTTTATTCAAACCTTTTCACGGTTCTAAAACCAAATGGGGATGTCAGACCCATTCTGGATTTAAAGGATCTAAACCGATTCCTAAAGATTCGATCCTTTCGCATGGAATCAATTCGATCAGTAGTCTCCATCCTACAAGGAGGAGAACTTCTGGCGTCAATAGACATCAAGGATGCGTACCTGCATGTACCCATTTTCCCTGCTCATCAAAAGTACTTGCGTTTCGAAGTAGAAAAACACCACTTTCAGTTTATAGCCCTGCCTTTTGGGCTAGCCACTGCACCTCGGGTGTTTACAACGATCTTGGCTCCTCCTCTGGCCAGATTAAGGGCCCAAGGTATAGCAGTAAGAGCATACCTAGACGACCTGCTCTTGATAGACCGGTCGGTAGCCTGCCTGGACCAGAACTTGGTCACCACAGTCAACAACTTGGAATACCTAGGTTGGATTCTCAACTTAGAAAAGTCTTCCTTAAAACCAGTAAGAAGACTAGAGTATTTGGACCTGGTCATAGATACAAGCCAAAAGAAGGTATTTTTACCTTAGGCAAAGATCAGTGCCTTAAAAGAACTGATTCAGGTAGTCAGGACAAAGAAGGGTCCTTCTATCCGCCTTTGTATGAGGCTGCTGGGAAAGATGGTGGCTTCATTCGAAGCAGTTCCCTATGCTCAGTTTCATTCGAGACTGCTGCAACACAATATCCTGTCTGCCTGGAACAAGAAAGTGCAGGCATTAGATTTTCCAATGCGTCTGTCTCCTACAGTACGTCAGAGCCTCAGTTGGTGGTTAATACCCGAAAACCTGCAAAAAGGGAAGTCCTTTTGACCGGTTACCATGCCTGGTCATCCTGCCTTACAAACGCTAAATTTGATGGTTTGGCTATTGAAACCCATGTTCTGAAGAGTCGTGGGCTTTCAGGTCCTGTGATCTCTGTCTTGATCAATGCAAGGAAGCCAGCTTCCAGAGTGATTTATCATAGAGTTTGGAAAACTTTTGTATCCTGGTGTGAATCCAGAGGTTGGCATCCCAGAAAATATGTGATGGGTAGAATTCTTGACTTTCTACAAATGGGATTAGAGATGAAGCTGGCCTTGAGTACCATCAAGGGCCAGGTCTCTGCCTTATCAGTATTATTTCAACGGCCACTCGCTTCACATTCTTTGGTCCGAAACTTTATGCAGGGGGTGATGCGTCTTAATCCTCCGGTTAAGGCGCCCCTAAACCCCTGGGACTTACATTTGGTTCTGTCAATTTTACAGAAACAGCCTTTTGAACCAATACGTCAAATTCCCTTGGTCTTGTTGACAAAGTTAATTTTTCTGGTAGCCATCTCTTCTGCTAGAAGAGTATCAGAATTAGCAGCTCTTTCCTGTAAAGAGCCTTATTTAATCATACACAAGGATAGGGTGGTATTGCGCCCCCATCCTAGTTTTTTAACGAAAGTGGTTTCAGATTTTTATCTAAACCAAGACATTGTTCTGCCTTCCTTTTTTCCAGATCCCTGTTCTACGGAAGAAAGGTCACTACATTCTTTGGATGTAGTAAGAGCAGTCAAGGCCTATCTGGAAGCAACTGCTCAGATTCGCAAAACTGATGTTTTGTTCGTACTGCCAGAAGGTCCCAATAGAGGACAGGCAGCGTCAAAGTCTACCATTTCAAAATGGATTCGACAATTGATTATTCAGGCTTACGGTTTGAAACAGAAAATTCCACCTTTTCAAATCAAGGCACACTCCACAAGGGCTATTAGTGCTTCTTGGGCGGTGCATCACCGGGCCTCTATGGCTCAGATCTGTAAGGCCGCAACCTGGTCTTCAGTTCATACATTCACCAGATTTTATCAGGTGGATGTGGGAAGGCATGAGGATATCGCCTTTGGGTGTAGTGTGCTGCAGGCAGCGGTACAGGGTCCTCAGGTCTGATTACATCCTACGTTGTGTGGTCCCCTCCCCTCAAATAGCATTGCTCTGGGACATCCCATCAGTTATTACTGAGGCTCTGTGTCCCGTGATGTTCGAGAAAGAAAATAGGATTTTTTATAACAGCTTGATTGTAAAATCCTTTTCTTTTGAGGTACATCACGGGACACAGAGCTCCCGCCCCTCTTCTAATGCACTTATATTGCTTTGCTACAAAACTGAGGTATCCCCAGTAAGGGGAGGGATTATATAGGGGGTTGAACTTCCTGTCTAGGGTGTGACCAGTGTCCAATCACCTTGTGATACTACATAACCCATCAGTAATTACTGAGGCTCTGTGTCCCGTGATGTACCTCAAAAGAAAAGGATTTTACAGGTAAGCTTCTATAAAAATCCTATTTTTAGCCCCTTTCTGCCCAGGGCGATTTTCAGCGCTGTCGCACTTCGTTTGACAATTGCGCGGTCATGCAACACTGTACCCATGCTTCATTTTTATCATTTTGTTCACACAAGTAGGAATTTATTTTGCTGGTATATAATTACCACTGGGTTTTTTTTTTTTTTTTTTGCTAAGCAAACGAAAAAAGACCAAAAAAAGAAAAAGTTTTCCTGTTTATAAAATATTGTAAATAAGTAATTTGTCTCCTTCTCTGATGTGCACTGATGAGGAGGCACTAATACAGGTACAAGCCAGTAAATTAGAATATTTTGAAAAACTTGATTTATTTCAGTAATTGCATTCAAAAGGTGTAACTTGTACATTATATTTATTCATTGCACACAGACTGATGCATTCAAATGTTTATTTCATTTAATTTTGATGATTTGAAGTGGCAACAAATGAAAATCCAAAATTCCGTGTGTCACAAAATTAGAATATTACTTAAGGCTAATACAAAAAAGGGATTTTTTAGAAATGTTGGCCAACTGAAAAGTATGAAAATGAAAAATATGAGCATGTACAATACTCAATACTTGGTTGGAGCTCCTTTTGCCTCAATTACTGCATTAATGCGGCGTGGCATGGAGTCGATGAGTTTCTGGCACTGCTCAGGTGTTATGAGAGCCCAGGTTGCTCTGATAGTGGCCTTCAACTCTTCTGCGTTGTTGGGTCTGGCATTCTGCATCTTCCTTTTCACAATACCCCACAGATTTTCTATGGGGCTAAGGTCAGGGGAGTTGGCTGGCCAATTTAGAACAGAAATACCATGGTCCGTAAACCAGGCACGGGTAGATTTTGCGCTGTGTGCAGGCGCCAAGTCCTGTTGGAACCTGAAATCTCCATCTCCATAGAGCAGGTCAGCAGCAGGAAGCATGAAGTGCTCTAAAACTTGCTGGTAGACAGCTGCGTTGACCCTGGATCTCAGGAAACAGAGTGGACCGACACCAGCAGATGACATGGCACCCCAAACCATCACTGATGGTGGAAACTTTACACTAGACTTCAGGCAACGTGGATCCTGTGCCTCTCCTGTCTTCCTCCAGACTCTGGGACCTCGATTTCCAAAGGAAATGCAAAATTTGCTTTCGTCAGAAAACATGACTTTGGACCACTCAGCAGCAGTCCAGCTCTTTTTTTACTTAGCCCAGGTAAGACGGTTTTCGCGCTGTTTCTTGGTCAACAGTGGCTTGACACGAGGTATGCGGCAGATGAAACCCATGTCTTTCAAGCGTCTCTTGGTGGTGGATCTTGAAGCACTGACTCCAGCAGCTGTCCACTCCTTGTGAATCTCCCCCACATTTTTGAATGGGTTTTTTTTCACAATCTTGACTAGGGCGCGGTGACCCCTATCGCTTGTACACTTTTTCTGACCACAGTTTTTCCTTCCCTTTGCCTCTCTATTAATGTGTTTGGACACAGAGCTCTGAGAACAGCCAGCCTCTTCAGCAATAACCTTTTGTGTCTTTCCCTCCTTGTGCAATGTGTCGATGGTCGCCTTTTGGACAGCTGTCAAATCTGAAGTCTTCCCCATGTTTGTGTAGGCTTCAGAACTGGACTGAGAGACCATTTAAAGCCCTTTGCAGGTGTTTTGAGTTAATCAGCTGATTAGTTTGTGGCACCAGGTGTCTTCAAAATTTAACCCTTACACAATATTCTAATTTTGTGACACACGGAATTTTGGATTTTCATTTGTTGCCACTTCAAATCATCAAAATTAAATGAAATAAACATTTGAATGCATCAGTCTGTGTGCAATGAATAAATATAATGTACAAGTTACACCTTTTGAATGCAATTACTGAAATAAATCAAGTTTTTCAAAATATTCTAATTTACTGGCTTTTACCTGTATGTGGCTCTGATAGGTGGTACTGTTGGGCAGCATTGATAGGCGACACTGATATGCAGCAATGATGGGCACTGATATGCGGTACTTGTGGGGTGGCACTGGTTGGCATCACCGATGGTAACTGATTGGCATTATGGATGGGGCAGATCTCCCCTGTGAGGAAATCTGCTTATTGGCTCTCCTCTAATCACGCCGTGTCAGCGTGAGGAGAGGATTGCCCATAACCGGCATTTTTCCTATGTATACTGTGATTAGCTCTGATTGGACACAGCTGATCACATGGTAAAGAGCCTACAACATAGGCTCTTTACCGAGATCGGTGATGCGGTGTGTCCCAGGGACACGCCGCACCACGGATCGGCACGCACGAGGAGCCCGTTCTGAAGGACACCATGCGACATCAACTCACAATGGGAAATCCCCCACCCGGCTGTCAATCTGCAATGAAAGGTATTTAAAATAAGTGATCACATACCCTCTGTTCTCAACTGCATAATGAGCTCAGACAGCTAGGGAAGGCAAAAATAAACAGCGCCATGCTGGTCTTCCCAGTGAATGGCTGTGCAGGGGAGGGAGTCAGGACAAGTCTGATCATTGGAGGAGTGCAGGATAAGTTCTCAGCACAGCCAGAAAACTGGCCATGCTGTATTCCCATGCCTAGTGTAGTCAGTTTTTAGTAGTAAAGCAAAGGGACTGGCAGGGACACCAGGAATTTCACACAAAGGAAGCAATGCAAAGAGAACAGGAAACCTTTTCAAGCAAGTACATGGTACAGCAGCCACATATACCTGTAATTATTGAAGTTGGTGACAGGGTCTCTTTAAGAACAATCAGCTGTCTCCTGCACAGGTTGTATCTGGGGCATTGCACCTAATGCTGACCTCTGCCATATACTGTGTGTCTAGCTAATATATATACCCTGGCAGAATTGATGATTTATTGGCCATTTTTCAGAGAATATGAATGATAACACAAAAACATTTCTTTCACTCATGGCTAGTGTCTGGCTGAAGCCATTTATTATCAATCAACTGTGTTTACTCTTTTTAAATCATAATGGCAACAGAAACTACCTAAATGACCCTGATCAAACAGTTTACAGGTGATTTTGTCCTGCACACAAGTTGACACAAATGGGTTTGAATGGCTATTAAAGGTAACCATCCTCACCTGTGATCTGTTTGCTTGTAATTAGTGTGTGTGTATAAAAGGTCAATGAGTTTCTGGACTCCTGACAGACCCTTGCATCTTCCATCCAGTGCTGCACTGACGTTTCTGGATTCTGAGTCATGGGGGAAAGCAAAAGAATTGTCAAAGGATCTGCTGGAAAAGGTAGTTGAACTGTTTAAAACAGTAAAAGGGATATAAAAAGATATCCAAGGAATTGAGAATGCCAATCATAATTGAGAAGTGGAAAATAAGGGGTTCTGTTGAAACCAAACCACGGTCAGGTAGACCAACTAAAATTTCAGCCACAACTGCCAGGAAAATTGTTCGGGATGCAAAGAAAAACCCAAAATAACTTCAGGTGAAATACAGGACTCTCTGAAAACATGTGTTATTGCTGTTTCAAGATGCACAATAAAGAGGCACTTGAAGAAAGACGGGCTGCATGGTCGAGTCGCCAGAAGAAAGCCATTACTACACAAATGCTACAAAGTATCCCGCTTGCAATACGCCAAACAGCACAGAGACAAGTCTCAAACCTTCTGGCACAAAGTCATTTGGAGTGATGAGACCAAAATTGAGCTTTTTGGCCACAACCATAAACACTACATTTGGAGAGGAGTCAACAAGCCCTATGATGAAAGGTCCACCATCCCTACTGTGAAACATGGAGGTGGATCGCTTATGTTTTGGGGATGTGTGAGCTACAAAGGTACAGGAAGTTTGGTCAAAATTGATGGCAAGATGAATGCCGTATGTTATCAAAAAATACTGGAGGAACATTTGCATTCATCAGCCAGGAAGCTGTGCATGGGACGTACTTGGACATTCCAACATGACAACGATCCAAAACACAAGGCCAAGTCGACCTGTCATTGGCTACAGCAGAATAAAGTGAAGGTTCTGGAGTGGCCATCTCAGTCTCCTGACCTCAATATCATTGAGCCACTCTGGAGAGATCTCAAACGTGCAGTTCATGCAAGATAGCCCAAGAATTTACAGGAACTGGAGGCTTTTTGCCAAGAGGAATGGGCAGCTTTACCATCTGAGAAGATAAAGAGCCTCATCCACAAATACCACAAAAGACTTCAAGTTGTCATTGATGATAAAGGTGGCAACACACGGTATTAAGAACTGGGGTATGTAAACTTTTGTTCAGTGTCATTTGGGTAGTTTCTGTTGTGATTTATGATTTAAAAAAGTAAACACAGTTGATTGATAATAAATGGCTTCAGCCAAACACTAACCATGAGTGAGAGAAAAGTTTTTGTGTTATTATTCATATTCTCTGAAAAATTGCCAAGAAATCATAAATTCTGCCAGGGGTATGTAAACTTATGAGCACCACTGTATACTGTATACGACACCCTTCATCTTCCATAGAGGAGAAAATACTCCCAGCACAGTTCCGGTTTATCTGTGTTTGGTTATCGGAGGATGTAATCTCTGATGTGTTATCCTATAATCTTACATAATCATCATGGTAATTGTGTAACAGATGGCTCCCCCAGTGGCAGTGTGGGGGGGCCCCCCGCTGAGAGCTGACATTAATGTCATAATGTAAATTGAGCTCTGTGGGAGGTGTGATGGCATCAGAACGGCGGTCTGTCTCCCACTTCCAGTCTGCACACAAGTCACAACCGACTCCCACACAATCCCCGGGAGAAGAGTGACGGAGAGACAGGAACTGCGCCCGCTCTGCTGCATGGAGCCATGAGAAGACCGCAGCTCTCATCTCACAGACTAGGGAAGCCCCATCTATTTAAAGTGAAACTTTCAGTATCTATACAAGTCTGCAGGATTACATTCCTAATATGTCACCATATACAGCAACTGTATCGTTTTAAAAAAAAATATTAAAAGGCCGTCCCTGAACTCCAGTCCAGTGACTGCCTAGGCTGAGACAAAGTCATCAGTCTGCTGCAGAGAGGAGGAAGCATTTCCTTAGTCTCATCTCCCTTAGTGATCAGACTGTTCATTGTAACTTTTTGTAGCAAGGTGAGAAGCTGCAGCACCCTGGGCTGGTGGTTGTGGCAGTCTGGGGGCGGTGGTGCTTATCCGGAATCTGGAAGCCCCCTTTATTAATAAGGGGGCCCCCAGATACGGCCCCTCTGTGTGAATGGTTATGTACCTTATTTATTCAATCACATTTTTTTTTAAATTCTTTATTTAACCACTTCAGCCCCAGAAGGATTTGCCCCCTTAATGACCAGAGCATTTTTTTGCGATACGGCACTGCGTCACTTTAACTCACAATTGCGCGGCTGTGGGACGCTGTACTCAAACAAAATTGACGTTCTCTTTTTTTTTCCCCACAAATAGAGCTTTCTTTTGGTGGTATTTGATCACCTCTGCGGTTTTTTATTTTTTGCGCTATAAACAAAAAAATAAAAACTTTTTTTTTACTTTCTGCTATAATACATATCCAAAATATATATATATATATATATATATATATATATATATATATATATATATATATATATATATATATATATATATATATATATATACAAATTTATTCATCAGTTTGGGCTGATATATATATTCTTCTACATATTTTTGGTAAACAAAAAATCACAATAGGCGTATATTGATTGGTTTGCGCAAAAGTTATCGCGTCTACAAACTATGGGAAAGATTTAGGGACTTTGTTTTTTTTTTTTTTTTATTGTTTTTACTGGTAATGGTGGCGATCTGCGATTTTTTTTTTAATTATTATTTTTTAGCGGGACTGCAACATTGCGGTGGACAAATCTGACCCCAAATGACACTTTTTGGGGACCTGTGACATTATTACATTGACGAGTGCTACAAAAATGACACTGATCAATGTAAAAATGACACTGGCAGGGAAGGGGTTAACATTAGGGGGGTGATCAAGAGGTTAAGTGTGTTCCCTCAGTGTGTTCTAACTGTTGGGGAGAAGGGCTCACTGAAACATGACAGAGATCGCTGTTCGCGATCACTAGGGGACAGTAGATTTGTCATGTCATCTGGCAGAACTGGGGGGAATCGCCTTGTTTACAGGCAGTTCCCCCGTTCTGCCTCTCGTCACTGCGATCGCGGGCTGCCGGCGGACATCGGACCCGCGGTCACGCTCCTGCGGTGGGGCGCGCGCCGCCATCCTGCTTTTACGGACTGACCTACAGGTACATCGGTTCGCGCAGGAGAGCCAACCTGCCGCAGTATATCTGCGTGAGCGGGTCGGCAAGTGGTTAAGGTATGCGGTTGAACAAAAACGACATGGCCTTACATAATCATATTCAATGAAATCCATTAATAGACAGTAATACCACCAAGTCAAAGAGACAATGGATATCAACGAGATAACAGGCAAGGTTCAAATACAGCAAAATGAGTTATCTGTAATCTGTGGGCAAATAGCCTCTACAACAAATATATATCCTGTTTTCTAACCTGTAGTGTGGTGGGAACCCAAAAGATAGATTTGTCATACACATACCGGTAGGAAAAAAAATAAAATGGAAAGAACCGTAACTAGCAGGTACCCAACCATCGCAAGGTAGAGAATAAAATGTGGCTAGTGTACACAATATACAATATTGGCTACTGGCTATGAACTTCCTTGTTTTAGTCCGGTCGTACGTCATCACGTACGAATTCGACGGACTTTGGTGGATTGTGTGTGGGCAAGTCCGTTCATTCAGAAAGTCCGTCGAAAAGTCCGCCGGGCAAAGTCTGCCGTAAAGTCCGCTCGTGTGTACGCGGCATAAGGCTCGGTTCACATCTGTGCAGGTGGCTCCTGCTGCAAATCCGCACATTTTTCCCCAGCCGCAACCACCTGCAACTCTCCGGAAATCGCACCCGCACTGGGAGACCTTCTCCCTGCATTTCAGATGAATTATCTGCTGTGGCCCTACAAAACAGAGCTCGTGGAGCCGTATCAATGCGAACCTAGCCTAATGCCGCGTACACACGATCGGAAATTCGGCCAGCAAAAGACCGATGAGAGCTTTTGGTCGGAAAATGCGACCGTGTGTACGCTCCATCGGACTTTTGCTGGCAGAATTCCCGCCAGCAAAAGATTGAGAGCAGGTTCTCAATTTTTCGGTCGGAAAAAGTTCCTATCCGAAAATGCGATCGTCTGTAGCAATTCCGACGCGCAAAATTCCTACGCATGCTCGGAAACAACGGGACGCATGCTCGGAAGCATTGAACTTCATTTTCTCGGCTCGTCGTAGTGTTGTACGTCACCGCGTTCTTGACGGTCAAAAGTTAAGTGAACTTTTGTATGACCCGTGTGTATGCAAGACAAGCTTGAGCGGAATCCCGTCGGAAAAGCCATCATATGTTTTTCCGACCAAAATCCCGATCGTGTGTACGCGGCATAAGGCTTCATTCACATATGAAGCTGAGGAAGGGTAAAACCAAGCCCCCACCTGAACACTAACATACAGCTGTATACATGCTGTGCTTCCTGGCTGTGGCAATACCTAAACAGCATGTCACTTTCGTCAGGCAGTGCCGGCACTGAATGTGACTTGTGCAGTTCTGTGGGGCTGTGCCGCAACCGAAGCTACAACCGCATGCAATGCACGAGATTGCAGCGCGGTAGTGCGCCAGTTATAGGGTTAAATCAGGTGCTCAGGAGGCGAAATATCAGTCAGTGTGGATTGTTTTTCAGAGGAGTAGCAGTCCCTGCTACACATGTGAACGAACCCTAAATGACACAGTAGGAAGGGGGGGGTAATCTCCCCAGTGGGGGTCACAGTAATATAAACATAAGAGGGTAACAAGGAAAGCTGCTGAAAGCACATACAATCTGTAACTGACTTTTTACCAACATTTTTCTCAGCTGTGTAGAAGATTTTATGATGACTTCCTGTACTTCTCTGTGTATCTGTTGGCAGGAGGAGCAGGGAGATTACACATATGTGGAACGTATACATGTCCCGCTGGATGGTGGCACCCTTCTGATTATGGAAGGAGCGACGCAGTCAGACTGGCAGGTGAGGAGGGGGAGGGGGGCGGCTCCTGTTATTACGCATTCGGTATTCGGTGACTATGCAGATCCTTCCATTAATATCTAAGGTGACAAGAGCTTGCAGGCTTCCTTCAATAATGGTGCAAGAGGAAAACCAATCAGAACCTATCTTGTCCTGGCCCAGCTATGGTTGGGGCCCAGTCACACTGGTGCATCCTAAAAACAAATACATTGGGGTCAATTCACTAACGTCTACCGCATGTGATAACACCGTCACATGACGCCCTCTATTGACGCCCTCCCGGCAATTAAGGCCGTCTTTCAGCCATAGTGCGGGTGGGAAGTAGTTAAAATCCTCTGACAGGCAGGGTATTTGAGACAGAAAAGACCCTATTGGTCTCTTCTGCCATAAATGCATCCTTGCCTGTCAGCTGACATTTTCACTGAGCTCAGCAAATATTTCCGGGCCGGATCAGCCCCCAATCCGTGCCACGGTGATGTGACCCGGGATTGGCATCATTGCGGCCTGGCCTATCAAGTGGCCGAAGGCACGGGTCCCAAAAGGAAGACGGGCAAAGATGGAAGCACCGGGGGCCCATCGGATCGGTCCCAGTGCTGTACTGGGAGGTCACCTGTGCATACTAGTATATTAACCACTTACCGACTGCCGCACGCCGATATACGTCGGCATAATGGCAGCGGTGGGCAAATGGGCGCACCTGTACATCCCCTTTAAGAGCCGGGGCTAGCAGGCGCGCGCGCGCGCGCACTGCCACGTACATCGCTACCGTGCTTGCGGGACTAGCGGACTCAATGTCCACCGATCTCCCGTCGATCATGTCACGGAACGGGGAGATGCCTATATATACAAGGCATTTCACCGTTCTGCCTTGTGTCATGACAAAGATCACTGCTCCCTGTCATCGGGAGCAGTGATCGCTGTCATGTGACCTTAGAGCCCATCCCTCCCTAGGACACACTTAACCCCTTGATCGCCCCCTAGTGTTTAACCCCTTCCCTGCCAGTGTCATTTACACAGTAATCAGTGCATTTTTATGGCACTGATCGCTGTATAAATGACACTGGTCCCAAAATAGTGTCAAAGGTGTCCGCCATAATGTCACAGTCCCTATAAAAAAAAAAAAACGCAGATCGCCGCCATTACTAATAAAAAAAAAAAAATAACAATAATAAAAATGCCATAAAACTATCCCCTATTTTGTAGACGCTATAACTTTTGTGCAAACCAATCAATATACGCTTATTGCGTTTTTTTTTATTTTTTTACCAAAAATATGTAGAATACATATCGGCCTAAACTGAGGAAAAAAATTGTTTTTTTTATATATATTTTTGGGGGATATTTATTATAGCAAAAACTAAAAAATAATGTGTTTTTTTTCAAAATAGTCTTTTTTTTTTTTTTTTTTTTTGTCAATAGCGCAAAAAATAAAAACCACAGAGGTGATCACATACCACCGAAAGAAAGCTTTATTTGTGGGGCAAAAAAAAGACATCAAATTTGGTTGGGTGCAACGCCGAACGACCGCGCAATTGTCAGTTAAAGCGACGCAGTGCCGAATCGCAAAAAGTGCTCTGGTCAGGAAGGGGATAAAATCTTCCGGGGCTGAAGCGGTTAAGGCATAACCCACCTGGGGGGCCTTAAAGGAAAAAAAAGAAAAAATAGCGCACTTTACTTCCGCTTTAACCTTGTAAACAGAAAGTGGTTAAACAATTGCATGAATTTCTAATAAAACTGTAGCCCGCCTTTAACCCTCGTATGTTTTGGTTCTCTCTGCCAGCACCGCGTGCCAAAAGAATACCATGACCGGCGACCTCGCATCAACCTGACCTTCCGCACCATGTTCCCGGGGACTAAAACCTGAACATGAGAGTCTGGAAACTCGGACCGCATGGAGGAGGGTCTGTGGAATGACGGGAGATCTTCTATACGCTGCCGTAAGATACCGCGACAGGACTCCCGACACGAATATGACCGATTTTTGGGTTTTTTTTGTTTGCACACGCACATAATGTCAGTTAAGTTGGTTGGAAATGTTCGTTGATTATAAATGAGGATCAGAAGGATTTGTAAATTAAAATGTAATTTAAAAAGATGACACACAATGTATGTCACTAGCATAAAAGTGGAACTAAACCGCGGAATGGACGGCCCCTCCCCCCTTCCCTCTTCTGTGTGTTGGCTCTACTTTATCTTCTTTTTTGTTTGTGTTTTAAGAGTGACAGATCGGTCCTCTGTTTCTCTGATTGGTCGTTTGTTTAATTTTAAAAAATGTTGGATTGGCTCTTCAGCCTGTCCTAAAAATAGAGTTCCACCCAAAAACGGAACTTCCGCTTTAAGGGAAGGTGACCCCCTGACATGCCACATTTGGCATGTCATTTTTATGGGGGGGGAGCAGATACCCTCATTTTAGAGGGTTCCAGCTCCCACTACCTCCCAGGGCTGTGTAAGTAAGTTCACCCCCCCCCCACTCTCGGCAATCATCTGGGACACGTCACAGGTCCCAGATGATTGGCCCAGGCAGTCACAGTGTGCGGCTCGTGCATGCGTAGTGCGTGCCCGGCTGTGAAGCCACAGCCAGGCTCCCACAGTGACAATGCCGGCGCCGCAGAGAGGAGCGGGGCTTCGATCCCCCCGCATCGCTGGACCCTGGGACAAGTAAGTGTCCGATTATTTAAAAGTCAGCAGCTGCAGTATTTGTCCTCTTCATCATGTGCCCCCACGGAGAGCTGCTTTCCCTTGGGGCGCCTGTATGGGCTCGCTCCCGAGTCCCGCTGCTGCGTCCATTGATACAGATAGCGGGACTCGCCCCCCGTGTCACAGGATTTGATTGACAGCAGCGGGAGTCAATGGCTCCTGCTACTATCAATCTGTCCAATGAGGGGAGAGACAGCGGCTGAAGCCGCTGCACTCGTGCACATCGCCGGATCGAATTGGGCTCAGGTAAGAAAAAGGGGGGTCTGGAGTGGAGCTGCAGCACAGAAGGTTTTTCACCTTAACGCAAAGTTTGCATTAAGGTGAAAAACCGTGAGGCTTTACAACCAATTTAAAGCAGAGCTCCACCCAAAAGGGGAAGTTCCGCTTGTTTGCCCTCTCTCCTCCCCTACTACCACATCTGGCACTGATTTTGACAGGTACCCACTCCCACTTCCTGCTCAGATCGCCGTGGCGATCTGAGACGGAAGTTCAGTCCTCCCTCCTTCCTCCGCAGTCTTCTGGGACACATCACGGTTCCCAGAAAACTATGAGACCATTCACAAGGTGCAGCGCAGCTCGGACATGTGCAGTAGGAAACTGGCTGTGAAGCTGCAAGGCTTCACTTCCTGTTTCCCTTACTTGCTATGGACGGTGCCTGCACCCGAAGCCAATTGAAGAATCGGCTCGGGGGGAGGACATCGCTGGGCCCTGGGACAGGTAAGTGTCCTTATATTAAATGTCAGCAGCTGCAATATTTGTAGCTGCTGACTTTTAATTTTTTGGGGGGAGCCTGGAGCTGGAGCCTGGCTATGGGACAGGATGTGAAGGGAAATCTCCGCAATGGGACACAGATGGCAAAAAAAAAAAAATCTGACAGGGGTTATAACCCTCCTTTGCGCTATCCAAAAAAAAAAAAATGAATGAAGTTTTGCCTGTAGTTCTACTTTAATGAGTAGAAAGCTGCACATACCTTGTCTGTACTAAAAATCAAAGGGAGAAATTCTGCCGCCCCACCCCCGCCAATGCAAGCACCCGTATTAGCTGGAGCTCTGAATTTAGAGATTCAAGTTGCCAATAATAAACTGTGCATCCTCAGGGACTAAAGAAGAAGAGCGCTACATGCCTGTAGGTGCTTACCATGTCCTCTACTACAATCTGTATGTGGTACGGGGTTACCTTTATTATGGCTGGGTTCACACCTGTGCGGCCCACGGTTTACGCGGGCACGAGAGAGCCCGTTTATTTGAATAGGCTGCTGTGCCCCATGACACGCAGGAAAGAAGTCCCTGCACTATTTTTGAAATCGCAGCCCCGTACGGGAACCGAGGTGCCCAGTACGAGTGCGTTTCCCCTGTGTGGGTGGTTGCAGCTGCAGGAACTCGTGCGGGTTTCCATATTTCTCTGGGTGGTTGCAGCTGCAGGAACTTGTGCGGGTTTCCATATTTCTCTGGGTGGTTGCATCTGCAGGAACTTGTGCGGGTTTCCATATTTCTCTGGGTGGTTGCAGCTGCAGGAACTTGTGCGGGTTTCCATATTTCTCTGGGTGGTTGCAGCTGCAGGAACTCGTGCGGGTTTCCATATTTTTCTGGGTGGGTGGTTGCGGCTGCTGGTATTTGTGCGGGTCCTGCAGCAGCACCACCGGCACAGATGTGAACCGAGCCTAAGATTGTTGAAAGCAGTTTATGACTTGAAAAACACGACCCAAATGGGGACATCTAAGAGAAGCCTCATTACTCAGGGCTGTTGGTGTTTACGTGGGATTCTGTGCTTTGTTGAAGTTGTTAAAGTTTCCCGTGTATAATAAAATGAAAAATATTTTTTTTTTGTCACTTTTATGATTTTGTTCATTTGACAGAGTTGAGCATAAATATACAGTAGCAAAAGGCAATGGAAATACAAGATTCAGAAATCTAGATACCAAAAACCTTTATCTAGACATTTTCTGGAACTTCAGTCATTTTTTCATCTTTCCATCTAATAGATCTTCTGCCCCCCCCCAATACAGGCTTCCTGCAGAAAACTACAGGAGGGGGGCAGAGACCAGATCAGTCACCCTGCACAAGGAGAGGGAGCAGAGCTGTGGGAGGAACCTAGCAAGCCCCACCCACTACAGGCTTCCTGCAGAAAACTATAGGAGGGGGCGGAGACCAGTCACCCTGCACAAGGAGAGGGAGCAGAGCTCTGGGAGGGACCTAGCAAGCCCCACCCACTACAGGCTTCCTGCAGAAAACTACAGGAGAGGGGCGGAGACCAGACCAGTCACCCTGCACAAGGAGAGGGAGCAGAGCTGTGGGAGGAACCTAGCAAGCCCCACCCACTACAGGCTGCCTGCAGAAAACTATAGGAGGGGGCGGAGACCAGTCACCCTGCACAAGGAGAGAGAGCAGAGCTGTGGGAGGAACCTAGCAAGCCCCACCCACTACAGGCTTCCTGCAGAAAACTATAGGAGGGGGCGGAGACCAGTCACCCTGCACAAGGAGAGGGAGCAGAGCTGTGGGAGGGACCTAGCAAGCCCCACCCACTACAGGCTTCCTGCAGAAAACTACAGAAAGGGGGCGGAGACCAGACCAGTCACCCTGCACAAGGAGAGAGAGCAGCAGTGAGCGGTCCTTATTACAGAGGGGAAGTCTCACGAAAATTATCCCAAAGATTATGACAAATTACAACCTAAAATAACTCGCCATGCCTTTTACTAAATACCATGGACTGTCATTTGGGGGGGGGGGGGTATTCGTACTGTAAAGCAGAGCTCCGCCCAAAAGGGGAAGCTCCGCTTGTTTGCCTCCTCCCCCCCTCTGCTGCAACATTTGGCACCTTTCGGGGGGGTCGGTTGGAGCTCCACTTTAGGGAAGAACACGCAAGTTTGATGGATTTAGACAATATTTGCAGACGAACCGCATACAAGAGGGCTGTTTTACCTGCCAAAGGATTTGTAAATTTATCCATCCAGTCCTGAGATTTGCCTGTCTGGCAAAGCAGGAGACCTGATTTTTCTCTATTACATTTTAGTAAGGCTTCTAGGTCTTGTCCCTCCCCCAGCCTGTGACCGGATAGAGAATTGAGATGTGGAACACTGGTGAACGCATCTCTGTCACTCTGCGCTCTCCTCCTATCGGCATGCCCCATATGAGCACTGCAGCACGGCTGACAGACTCTTGGCGTGGCTTCTCCCTCTCTCAGTCAGAGTTGTGCTGTACAGGTGCTGCAAAGGGGTGAATGGCTGTTCCAATTCAGACACTTAATCTGCTTGCATTTACCAAAATACATTTAATCATATAGTGATGAACATAAAGATTCATCGATTTGGGTTTTATACCTGCCTGGAGTTCAGCTTTTAATTACAGCCGTTCAGTATTTCTTTTTTTTTTTCCTTCTTCTTTTTCCGGCCACGTCAGCCATTTGGGTCAATTAAGCCCCCTGCTTTCCTCTCTTCCAGGAATAGAGGATATCTAAAGACGCACGGCCAGGAATAGGCCTGCAGCTCTAATTAATTTGCTATTAATTGATCTTATTGCGGAAGTCGGGGGCTGTGGGTGCACTGAGCAGTCATGCACCTTCTGCCTGTCTAATTATTGGTTGTCAGGCCAGCTTGGCACGGACAGTGCGTTGCAGAAATAAAACCCGATCTTCTGCAGATTATCTCCCAGCATCCCCACAGTGACATCTCACAGCACAAGGACTGCTACCCTACCTCAGGAATTCCTAAACTCCGGTGAGCGATCTTTTTACCAACCCAAGTTAACCCCCCCCTCATTAAATACCTGCATTTATGTCCTTAAATTTGCTGTAATCTCAATTGGACTTTACATGGGATTACATGTCCTACATAGGTATGTGCCTGGGCATACCCTAATCACTCCGTGCGGTGCAGGTTCCCCCTGCTGCCCATGAAACCCCCGCAGTGCTGCCAGCTGCTGCTGCGGGCATACATATTTACCAATCACTTATTGTGTTCATTCATAGGTAAAGCATAGTAAACGGTGTTTCGCTACCATTTAATAAGCTGAGTCTGCAGAGAAAGGGACTGGGGAATCTCTGTCCCAAATGTGAGGACTGATATTTCACCAAAGCCCCCCAACAGGGCTGCTAAAAAACAGTTGTGGCACCAACCACTGTCCTACTGGCACCAACCTCTGATCTACAGTACTGCTTGCTTGAGTGTGTGTATATTCATTATTTTGCGCAAAATTCTACAAACAATACCCCATAATGACAACGTGAATACATTTGTTTGAAATCTTTGCTAATTTAAAAAAAAAAAAAAAAAATCACATGTACAGAAGTATTCACAGCCTTTGCTCAATACTTTGGTGAAGCCCCTTTCCCACCAATTACAGCCTGAAGTCTTTTTTGAGTACGATGCTACAAGCTTGGCGCACCTATTTTTGGGCAGTTTCTCCCATTCTTCTTCTTTGCAGGACCTCTCAAGCTCCATCAGGTTGGATGGGGAGCGTCGGTGCACAGCCATTATCAGATCTCTCCAGAGATGTTCAATCGGGTTCAAGTCTGGGCTCTGGCTGGGCCACTCAAGGACATTCACAGAGTTGTCCCATAGCCACTCCTTTGTTATCTTGGCTGTGTGCTTAGGGTCGTTGTCCTGTTGGAAGATGAACCTTCGCCCCAGTCTGAGGTCCAGAGCGCCCATGAGCAGGTTTTCATCAAGGATGTCTCTGTACATTGCTGCATTCGTCTTTCCCTCGATCCTGACTAGTCTCCCAGTTCCTGCCACTGAAAAACATCCCCACAGCATGATGCTGCCACCACCATTCTTCACTGTAGGGATGGTATTGGCCAGGTGATGAGCGGTGCCTGGTTTCCTCCAGACATGACGAACGCCATTCAGGCCAAAGAGTTCAATCCTTGTTTCGTCAGACCAGAAAATTTTGTTTCTTGCAATCTGAGAGTCCTTCAGGTGCCTTTTGGCAAACTCCAGACGGGTTGTCATGTGCCTTTTACGGATGAGTGGCTTCCGTCTGGCCACTCTACCATACTGGCCTTATTGGTGGAGTGCTGCAGAGATGGTTGTTCTGGAAGGTTCTCCTCTCTCCACAGAGAAACGCTGGAGCTCTGTCAGAGTGACCATCAGGTTCTTGGTCACCTCCCTGACTAAGGCCCTTCTCCCCCGATCGCTCAGTTTGGCCGGGTGGCCCGTTCAAGGAAGAGTTCTGGTGATTTTAAACTTCTTCCATTTACAGATGATGGAGACCACTGTGGTCATTGGGACCTTCAATGCTGCAGAAATGTTTCTGTACCCTTCCTCAGATCTGTGTCTCCATACAATCCTGTCTCTGAGGTCTACAGACAATTCCTTGGACTTCATGGCTTGGTTTGTGCTCTGACATGCACTGTTAACTGTGGATCCAGTGCAAGAGAGGATTTTTACTTTCTCCAGACCAGGCCAGAACTGGCCATAGGGCACACCAGGCGATTGCCTGGTGGGCCGGAGCGGCCGCCAGGCCCCAGGCAGCTAGGCTGCTCCTTGACCCCACGTTGCTCACCCAGCCTCTCCCTGGCCGCCAATTCAGTTCAGCCGTTGGGCCGGGGGGACTACAAGTCAGGTGACCCGTTACCATGAATAGGAAGGGGATCTGGAGGAGACGCCAGACCAGAGGGAAAGTGAGTGCGGCTCCCTGTGCGCCTGGATAGGGGGGGGGTGGGGGGGCGGCTGCATATACTGTAGAAGAATCCATCTCTCCATTTTCCTCCTGCAGCCTCTTAAAGCCGCTTCTCCTCCTCTCCCTCCTGCATTTAGAGCCTGCAGGAGGAAAATGGAGAGATTGATTCATCTATATGCAGCCGCTCCTCCTAGCTAGCATCCTTCTGCTGCCCCCCCCCCCCCTTATGCTGTCTCACTCCACCCCCAATGCGCTCCGACTCCCCCTGGTGCTTTTCGCCCCCTTTACTTTCCACCCCCTAACCCCCATTCTCTCTGCCTCCCGTGCTCTCCATAACCCCCACCCCCCTGGTAAATGTGTCATGGGCTGCTTAGTCTAAAATGCCCAGGCCTATTTTATTCTTCGTCCCAGTTCGGACCTGCCCCAGACTGACAATGCTGCTGCTGTTCAGCGGTATCTCAATTGCTCTTTCACCTTATAGTGGAGACACCCTAAAGGACGGGAAGTGTGTTATTGGCCAGATCACCAGGTGAAAATAAATGGGAAAAAATGCAGCCTCCAAATCTCAGAATCGGTAAGCTCCAATAGATTACATTTTTTTTTCGGGTTTAATACTGCTGTAAGTCTTTTATATCTAAGTTGAGGTTCCGCCTTTATCACTAATATGTCGTTCCTTCTTCCGTAAGAGGCGATTCGGAATCCCTGGCTCTCTCGTGCTGTCCCCCCTTATTACGTGACTGTTTCCATTGTGGGTGCGAGCTGGCAGGGAGGGAAGGTGCCGATGATGATGATGATGATGAGAGATCTCCATGGCAACCAGCCCGGGATCCGGAATACGCAGATATATTTGGATGATCTGATATTCTGCTGGAAACCTCGCAAAGTGGAGGGGGGGGGGGGTTCCGCTACCCATAAATTACAAGATTATGCAAAAAAAAAAGTTATGAATATCATTCATGCATAACTGTGCGGAAGCGCCATACATGTAGCAGAGCTGGTGAAATTTAAAGGGCCGCTGCCTAAAAGTGAAAGGTTGGTACTTGTCAAAGAAGACTTACCTGTTCATAGATGAAGGTGTAGAGGTTTCAGAACCTTATCAGAACTGAAAGCCATATTGACACCGTATTGATGGAGATCCATTGGGTGTGCGGTAGTGCAGGACCGATACAAGTCAGGGTTTGATTGATGTAATTCCAAAGAGTAACTTCTCCTTTGAGGACATTAATCGAGGTAGAGCCCGCCTAGTATAGAGCAGGCAACACAGGAAAATTTTGCTTTGCTCGCCTGTAATCAGAGGATTAAGGTTGCTCAGTGTTTCACAGGCTGCTGCTCTGATGCTTCCCCCCAACTTCTAGAGCACCGGTCTCAAAACTGCGGCCCTTTGCTTGCCTTTATCTGGCCCCATGGGACACTATTCCTCCCGTTGATAGGAGACACTGATCTGACACCAACAATGGGGCACCATTTCTCCCACTGACACCAATATTGAGGCACTATCCCCCCCCCCCCCATGATGCTTCCAGTGGGGTACTTTTTCTCCCCATCATACCAAATGTGGCGATGTTTACTCCCACTGATGCCAGGAAAATTTCCACTCACGCGAGCCACCGCCCGTCCCTCCCAAAGTCTGAAAGAAAACAAACCGGCTCTTTGTTAAGAAAGTTTGGAGACCCCCTATTCTAGAGGAAGTATCATGGAAGGAAGAACAGGGCATGCAAAGTCTGAACATTTATAGACTCCAGCCAATCCCTGTGGAGGTGTGCCCAGTAGGTGGTGAGAGAGTCCATAAATAGTCTGAGGCCTAAGGTAGCAGGGCAGTGTCCCTGGGTCCAGTCCAGCAGGAGGTCCTGTGTGGGGGTTCTCTGCCTGGGGCAGGAGTGCTAGTGAAGACCCCAAAGTCCCAGCTAGGCTTAGCTATGGGGCGTATTTGGAAGTTCAAGGATTAAGTTGGGTTTGGTGACGGGAGAGAGCCAGGAAGATGTTGGTGGGGAAGAGTCCAACTGTCCTATGGCGGTGTGAGTCTACATTTCCCTCACTAGGAAGAGCTTGGTGGATATCGGCTGGAGGCAACCATAGACCCTGTGGCTCATTGAGTACAAAATTCCTAATGCTGGAGGAAAAATTGACTGTGTGTAGCTTTGTTTAGCTGTGAAAGGGAGTACAGGTCACCTACAGCAGTGGTTCTCAACCTCAGTCCTCAAGTACCCCCAACAGGACATGGTTGTAGGTTTTCCTTTATCTTGCACAAGTGCTTTAAATCAATGGCTTGGTATTTTGCACAGCTATTTTATCTAAGAGAAATTCCCAAAACATGGCCTGTTGCAGGTACTTGAGGACTGAGGTTGAGAACCACTGACCTGCAGCATAGGAGATCCTGTGAGATATTTCGTTGTTGGGCAGTGCAGCCTGTAGTCAGTGCAGTCAGAAATTGAGGAGTCCTCAAGTTATCCAGTTCTGGGGTATCCCATTCTCCCTCTACCCCTCCAAGTTCATTGTTCAAATAAAGACCGTAAAAAGATCCCCTGTTTTCTGAGCCAGTGGAAGAAAGAGGAAAATGCTGCGTGCCTGGTTGTGTGTGCTCTATGGGGGAAATGGGACTAAATTCACCAGCGGCTACTAAGGGGGTGCACTACATCTACAAAGAGGGCACATTGAAAAATGGCCAAGTTGTGGTCTTAGGCTGCTTGGCTGAGTGGAAGGCTTGGGAGTAAAGTTAAGAGCACCTGGTACAAAAGGAGGCCGGCCACTTCCATTTGCCGATAGCTCAGCTTTTCTCTACCTCAGCCCTTTAATGAATCCCTTTAAAAATGTTTACAAGTTACCAGTTTAGAGTTAAAGAAGAGATCTTGCACTAGAACTATTGCTCTTGCTCTTTCGTTCGCGTTGATACCTCACATGTGTGGTTTGAAAGTTTGAAAGTCGTTTGCATATGCGGGTGTGACCCGCATGCGAGCACGGAGGGGACGGGCGCTTCAATTTTTTTTTTTTCTTTTTATGTTTATTTTATTTACTTTTATTTTTACACTCTCCCTTTTAAAAAAATATTTTGATCATTTTTATTCCTATTACAAGGAAGGTAAACATCCCTATGAATAAGGCATGATACAGAGAGATGTGGGGTCCCACCGGGAGGCCCAAGTGACCAGCCAGCACTTCCGCCGGCTGGCCGGAGACCGGGCCTCGAATTTAGTAACCTATGACATCACTTCCGGTTTACAGAAGACCTAAAGGCGCCAAATTTTAAAAAATTGCAGCATTCAAAACAGCCAAACTTGAATGCTTTTAAATGCAAAGGCGGGATATGGGGTCCCTCCACAAAGAGTACCTGTCACTGCCTATTACTGTCACAAGGGATGTTTACATTCCTTCCAACAGCAAAAAAAATTATCAGAATTATTATTATAATTTTTAAAAGGGACAGTGTAAAAATAAAGAAATAAAAAAAAATTTAAAGCGCCCCATCCCTCCGTCCTCAGGCGCACAAGCGAACGCGTACATAAGTCGTGAACGCAAATGTAAACAGTGTTCAAACCACACATGTGAGGTTTCGTCGCGATCATTAGAGCGAGAGCAATAATGCTAGCACAAGACCTGCTCTGTAACTCTAAACTGGTAACCTGTAAAAAAATGTAAATTGTCACCTATGGAGATTTTTAAGTACAGTAGTTTGTCACTATTCCATGAGTGTGCGCAATTTTAAAGTGTAACATGGGGGGGGGGGGCTGTGTGATCTGCAGGGGGGGCTGTAGGATGTTAAGTGGTCCAGAGGTACAGGGGCTGTGTAATGTAAAGGGGGTCCAGAGGTGCGGGGGGCTGTGTAATGTAAAGGGGGTCCAGAGGTGCGGTGGGCTGTGTAATGTAAAGGGGGTCCAGAGGTGTGTGGGGGCTGTGTAATGTAAAGGGGGTCCAGAGGTGTGGGGGGCTGTGTAATATAAAGGGGGTCCGGAGGTGCGGGGGGCTGTGTAATGTAAAGGGGGTCCGGAGGTGCGGGGGGCTGTGTAATGTAAAGGGGGTCCAGAGGTGCGGGGGGCTGTGTAATGTAAAGGGGGTCCAGAGGTGCGGTGGGCTGTGTAATGTAAAGGGGGTCCAGAGGTGCGGTGGGCTGTGTAATGTAAAGGGGGTCCAGAGGTGCGGGGGGCTGTGTAATGTAAAGGGGGTCCAGAGGTGGGGGGGGCTGTGTAATGTAAAGGGGGTCCAGAGGTGCGGGGGGCTGTCTAATGTAAAGGGGTCCAGATTACTGTCTTCATTTATTAGCAGGTGAATGCGGCCCTTCATGCATTGACATACATTGAATCCAGCCCTTAAGTGGGAAAAAAAAAGGTTGCTGACCCCTGTCCTAGGGTATGGGAGTGGTTATTAAAAGCTTCTAGTCCTCTGCTGCTGGTCAAATGTTAAAAATAAAAAAAACAGCCTTAGAAATACAGGGTAAAAATAAATTAATATCAATAAACTGTTTTTTAAAGTGTCATACAAATAAATATTTGAAATATCACACCCCTCCAGCCTGTGTCTTAGAAGAAGAGGGAGGTGAAGCCTCCATTAATGTACATGTACTATCCCGCCCACCATTGTGTTTAGCTGGTTAGTGGGCACGGAGGAGGAGAGAGGCAGAGGGCTGTCGTTTACCACTGTGTATACACCCACATGTGTGATTCTATAGTCACATTGGCTGCTCAGATGTGATAGGGAGGAAATGCCCAGGGTAGAAAACACACTGAAAACTGAGCATGTGCAGGGTTGCCACCACAGCTGCAAAATCCCTAGATGAATTGGGGACATGGACAGAAGAGAGAGATAGAGAGCAGCAGGATCAACCAGGTTTTTTTGCAGAATACAGAAAATGTATCTCATAGTCACTGAGTGAGTATATACAGCATGTAATACACCATTTATTGATGTTTTTTTTTATGATGTGGGTTCAGTGTCTTTTTAGGAATTGTTTTTTTTTTTCTCTCCTCAATGGATATCCATCACCGTCACTGATGCTGTCTTTGCTTTTACAAGGACTGTACGCCTCCATTCCTATCTGCTAAGCTCTTATGGAAGGTGTTATTTTCACGAGTATTTTTTGGGGGGTTTTTTTGCACTCGTTGTTCTAGCATACATGTGCAAAAACATGTGCACAAAACAAATAAAAAATAAAAAAACGCTCCTATAAGAGCTTCCCCTATACAAGCTGTGTTTGTCTGCACATAATTGCATGTGTTATTCCATATGTTTGCAAGCCTAAAGAAAACCACAAAAAAATTCCAAATACGTGCGCAAAAAAAAAGCAAATACATTCAAAAAACAAACAAAAAAAGAAAAAAACCGCCTGTATGTACGATTTCCTAAAGTTGTGAATGGAGGTATTACTGTCCTTGTTAAATCTCAGTCGGGGACGGTTATTTCTAGTGCTGGATATCCACTTACAGACTTAATTTTTACAAGCGCAGGTTTCCGGTCTAGAAGTATTTTGTGATCCTGTAGTAAACGTTCTGAGAAGTGCAGCCATGGTGGTAAATCTTTGTCACCCTTTTCCGCTGCACTGATTTAGGCGTTCCAAAATATCTCCGGAGACGACAACACGGAGACCGCTCTGTATATTACGAGAAATCTGTGACATTAAAACTGCCATTCAACCGCTTCAAGATTTTACCCCCCTTCCTGACCAGAGCACTTTTTGCTATTCGGCGCTGCGTCGCTTTAACTGACAATTGCGCGGTCGTGCGACGTTGCACCCAAACAAAACTGACGTCCTTTTTTTTCCACAAATCAAGCATTCTTATGGTGGTATTTGATCATCTCTGCGGTTTTTATTTTTTGCGCTGTAAACAAAAAATGAGCGACAATTTTGAAAAAAAAGCTATATTTTTTACTTTTTGCTATAATAAATATCCCCAAAAAATATATAAAAAAACTAAAATTTCTTTCTCAGTTTAGGCCAATATGTATTCTTCTACATACTTTTGGTTAAAAAAAAAAAATCGCAATAAGCGTATATTGATTGGTTTGCGCAAAAGTTATAGCGTCTACAAAATAGGGGATAGATTTGTTGGCATTTTTATTATTATTTTTTTTTTAGTAATGGCGGCGATCTGCGATTCTTTTCTCGTGACTGCGACATTATGGTGGACACATCGGACACTTTTGACACTATTTTGGGACCATTATCATTTATACAGCGATCGGTGCTATAAAAAATGCATTGATTACTGTGTAAATGACACTGGCAGGGAAGGGCTTAAACACTAGGGGGCGATCAAGGGGTTAAGTGTGTCCTAGGGAGTGATTCTAATTGGGGGGGGGATGGGCTACTACTCACATGACAGCGATCACTGCTCCCGATGACAGGGAGCAGTAGATCTCTGTCATGTCACTAGACAGAACGGGGAAATGCCTTGTTTACATAGGCACTTCCCTGTTCTGCGGCTCCGTGAAATGATCGCAGGCCCCCCCCCCGGTGGACATAGAGTCCGCAGGCGCGCGCCCACAATGCCGCGATTTAAAGGGAACGTACCTGTACGCCCATTTGCCCAGCCGTGCCATTGTGCCGACGTACATCGTTGTGCGCTGGTTCGGCGTGTGGTTAACTGCTCCTTTTATGGGAAAAGCACTTTTACTCACCTGATCCTCTGCTCCACCAGCAGGTGGCGCTCCCCTATGCTCCGGCAGTGGACCGTCCGGTGGCATCCTCGGGCTTTGGATTGGTCTTGATGATGTCAGAGGACCTTAGAACGCTAGAGCATGGGAGAGAAGAGGCAGCCAGGACTGATCTAGAAGCGTGGAGGAGCCTTCGGGAGCAGAGGATCCAAGCACATACCTAAACACATTCATTAAATATACATAAGGGGGGGGGGGGGGCTGTTTAACCAGTTGCTGATCGTCCTATAGCAGAGCTCTGTCCTGTCAGCGGAGGGGTGCTGAATTTTGTTTCTCTGCAAAGCACATCCCTTAGTGAAAGCAGCACATAGTACACACAAAAACACTGGCTAGGCACACGGTTAACCCTTTGATTGCCCCAGATGTTTTACCCCTTCCCAGCCAGTGTCATTAGTACAGTGACAGTGCATATTTTTAGCACCGATTTAGTGTCACTGGTTCCCACAAAGTGTCAGATTTGTCCGCCTCAATGTTGCAGTCCCGCTAATAATCGCTGATCGCCGCCATTACTAGTAAAAAATAAATAAATAAAAAGTCCCTAAATCTATCCCGCAGTTTGTAGACGCTATTACTTTTGCGCAAACCAATCAATATACGCTTACTTACCAAAAATATGTAGCAGAATACATATTGGCCTAAACTGATTTGTTTTTTTTACATTTTTTTTGGGGGGGGGATATTTATTATAGCAAAAAATATTGTTTTTTATTCAAAATTGTTGGTCTTTTTTTGTTTATAGCACAAAAAATAAAAACTGCAGAGGTGATCAAATACCACCAAAAGAAATCTCTATTTGTGGTGGGGGGGGGGCATCGATTTGGGTACAAAATCGCACGACCGCACAATTGTCAGTCAAAGCGACGCAGTGCCGTATCGCAAAAAACGGCCTGGTCAGGAAGGGGGTAAAACCTTTCCGGAACTGAAGTGGTTAAAAGAGACACATCTAAGTATGCAGGCAACCGGGGTAAAGCTGTTCATGTAGACCGTCGTCCTCACCGCCATCGACATCATCCCTTCCTTGAGCGGTCAAGCCTCACTTTCAGATCGCTGTACTGCAGGGTAGTCTTCCCGGTCACGATTGCAGACTAACAGCGGTGAGAGCCGGCGGTGCGGAGGATGGTCTATGTGGACAGCTTTACCCCGGATGCCTCCATACTTAGATGTGCCTCTTTTATTCATCAACCATGTGACTTGCTAAATGTTGTACCTTCAATAAATGTAACCATATTGCTACACTTAGAGGCTCCTCTCTTCTCTTTTATACTCTGAGCTCCTTCTGGATTTTGCTTCTAATCCCCTTGTGGAGGCTTCCATTTGTGGATGGACATTTAATAGTTTAACAACCGATCACATTGCTATAATCTTTTTAAATGGTTGTGGAACGAATCACCTGAGCTTCCATTATTTCTTATGGGGAGATTCGCTTTGATATACAAGTGCTTTGGATTACAAGCATGTTTCTAGAATGAATTATACTTGCAATCCGAGGTTTTACTGTCACTAAAAATTCCAGTGTATATCCCATAGTTTGTAGACACTAAAATTGTTGCACAAACCAATCAAATATAAACTTATTGGGCTTTTTTTTTTACAAAAAATATGTAACAGAATACATACAGTGCATCCGGAAAGTATTCACAGCGCTTCACTTTTTCCACATTTTGTTATGTTACAGCCTTTTTCCAAAATGGATTAAATTCATTATTTTCCTCCAAAATTTTACAAACAATCCCCCATAATGACAACGTGAAAGAAGATTGTTTGAAATCTTTGCAAATTTATTAAAAAAAAAAAATACCATGTACAGAAGTATTCACAGCCTTTGCTCAATACTTTATTGATTCTCCTTTGGCACCAATTACAGCCTCAAGTCTTTTTGAATATTTAATCCATTTTGGAAAAAGGCTGCAACATAACAAAATGTGGAAAAAGTGAAGTGCTGTGAATACTTTCCGGATGCATTGTATTGGCCTAAATTTATGAAGAAATTAGATTTAAAATGATAAATATATATATGTATGTATATATATATATATATATATATATCTTGTATAATCAGCACAGAAATAAAAGAGAAAATGTTTAATTCCTCATTTCACTTTCCTACGACTGTAGAAGCGGCAGATGATCTGGATGCAGGTAAGTCTTGGAACGGATTAGGATTTTTACCTTCTACAGGCATTTAATTAAAACAAGAGCTCCCAGCAGCAAAAAAAAACCAAAGTCCGTCTAATCCACAGAAACCGGCCGGAGACACGTATTACACAAACAGCGCAGATTTCACGTGGAAGGATTAGAACGACTCTCACATGCGTGCATTGAGTCAACGCGTGCCAAAAACACGGGTTCACACACATTACACAACCCACCTACTCTATGTGTGGAGGGGTATTTGATCAGGAAAAGTCAGCGCCAAAAATAAATAAAAGAAAAAAAAAGGTACAGGAGTCACTTTGGTGCACTTTTTGGAGCGTAGGGCAACCCATTCAAGTCAATAGGCTGCCCTATATATCGCAATAGAGAAACGCGCAAACAAACACGGTGCTCCTGCGTTGCTCAGGTGTGAATGCGTCCCGAATTGTCTTCAGGACCCCTGTGAGTTACAGAGCGCTCCGACCTCCAGTACATGCCGCTGTTACCCATTTGTTCTGCCAAGCAGTACCAGGACAAGGTCATCTAGCGCCCAGGGTGGAGGTGCCAAACAGTGCCCCCCCCCCCCCCCGCCATCCCCCACAAAAAATAAAAGTTACACTTACCAGTAACATCTTTTCCAGGAGTCTTTCAGGGCAGCCACCTTAGAGAGGATAAGTGAAAACTTACCCTAGGGGAGGGACTAATGCTTGAAGAACTTTACGTCCAAAGTGTAGTGTTTAACGAAGGTAGTAGAGCTGGATTTCGTTGCAGTGCTATAAATTTGCTCTGGCGTAGCACCAGCCTGAGATGTCTCACTGTGCCCATCATATGCAGCCTCACTGTGCCCATCATATGCAGCCTCACTGTGCCCATCATATGCAGCCTCACTGTGCCCATCATATGCAGCCTCACTGTGCCCATCATATGCAGCCTCACTGTGCCCATCACAGTAGGCCAAGTAAAAGAAAATAAAACCACTTAACATAAGGAGTCCTCATCAGAGTCCCCTTTTACATCAGGTGTCCCCATCAGCATCCCCCTTTACATCAGGGGTCCCCATCTGAGCCCCCCTATACATCAGATGTCCCCATCAGAGTATCCATATACATCAGGTGCCCCCATCAGAGTCCCCCTATACATCAGGCGTCCCTATCAGAGTCACCCTTTACATCAGGTGTCCCATCAGAGTCCCCCTTTACATCAGGTGTCCCCATCAGAGTCCCCCTTTACATGAGGCGTCCCCATCAGAGTCCCCCTTTACATCAGGCATCCCCATCAGAGTCCCCCTTTACATCAGGTATCCCAACAGAGTCCCCCTTTACATGAGGTGTCCCAATCAGAGTCATCCTTCACCTAAGGCTTCCCCATCAGAGTCCTCCTTTAAATCAGGCATCACCATCAGAGTCCCCCTTTATTACAGGTATCCCTATCAGAGTCACCCTTTACATCAGGCGTCCCCATCAGAGTCACCCTTTACATCAGGTGCCCCCATCAGAGTCCCCCTTTACATTAGGTGTCCCTATCAGAGTCCCCCTTTACATGAGGTCTTCCAATCAGAGTCCCCCTTTACATCAGGCATCCCTATCAGAGTCCCCCTTTACATCAGGTATTCCATCAGAGTCCCCCTTTACATCAGGTGTCCTCACCAGAGTCCCTTTTTACATCAGGCATCCCCATCAGAGTCCCCCTTTACATCAGGCATCCCTATCAGAGTCCCCTTTTACATCAGGCATCCAAATCAGAGTCCCCCTATACATCAGGTGTCCCCCTTTACATGAGGTGTCCCAATCAGAGTCCCCCTTACATGAGGTGTCCCAATCAGAGTCATCCTTCACCTAAGGCGTCCCCATCAGAGTCCTCCTTTAAATCAGGCATCACCATCAGAGTCCCCCTTAACATCAGGTGTCCCATCAGAGTCCCCCTTTACATCAGAGTCCCATTTACATCAGGTGTCCCATCAGAGTCCCATTTACATCAGGTGTCCCCTTCAGAGTCCTCCTTTAAATGAAGTGTCACCATCAGCGTCCCTGTCAGGTGTCACCCCTCCCCCTCCTCGTACTCACAGCAAGTTGCCTTTCATCCACCTTCGACTGGCCTGGATGAGTCACTTGAGAAACCGGAAGTGAATGCAGCCTCACTGTGCCCATCAGAGTGTCCCTATCAGAGTCCCCCTTAACAGGCATCCCCATCAGAGTCCCCCTTTATATCAGAGTTCCCCTATACACC